>CM028381.1:78358141-78419088 GCA_013146195.2 Codonopsis lanceolata
GGGACCATGGTCGGGCCGCCCAAATAAGGGGAAACAAGTAGACAATTAACATGCAAGGACTTAAATTTATAAAACGACGTGGCAACATTAGAGAGCGTAGCACGCCTCGGCACTAAAAGAGGGTATTTTTAAAACTTTTCAAACTGATATTGATTAAACAATTTAAACCAAGTCATCGGCGACACTACATCTGGAACCAAGCTAACGGTTTACGGACAAGAATTAAATAAGAGCTAACAACATGCTCGGCGGAAGACTATACGTAGTGGAACATTAACAAGGTAACCAATGCTCGCTTACACAATGCTTGCGCACAAAAGTACAAGTACTACAAGTGATATAACTACTAGTAGCTAACAAGAGTTACAAATCAAGTTCTACACAAATACCCAAGCATAGTCTAGTTGACTTGCTTAAACCGTCGTCCTTACAAAATATAAAACAAGAGGAAGAGACATCCAAACCACCTCTTCAAATATCAACGAGCGGAACAAAAGGGGACAAAGCACGAACACAACAAATCTCCTTATTTGGACTGTCTTCTTGCTAGGATCTAAAAGCGATAAAGGGAAAGGGTAAGTCATAAAGACTTGTAAGCTATCAATCATGCATGTCATGGCATATATGACATACAAGGCAAGTTATCGTCACATAAGCATAGAGGTCATATATCCAAGATGCACATTGTTTCACATAAGTGCGCATAATTAAATCACATAGGATAAGGATATATGGAGGCCGGGCGCTCGTAGTTCACATACAAGCGTTATCTTGAGCGTGCATGTGTCGAGATGCGTGTAAGTACATCGACCTTCAGGAATGCAGGGATGAACACCAATGGTGCTCGTATTGATTACAACAAGGGGAGCTACTTCCCAGCTGTGGCCCACCCATGTGGACTCATGCTGATGCCAAGTAATGTTTACTTAACAAAATATCAAGTAGTGAGCAGGGTGCGAGAGCGTCTCGTTCATGACAAGCAAATTATTCTCATCAATAACCAAGTAGGATTGAGGTCGACAAGAGCGAACTCACATGTCAATTAGGCATTCTATAATATGACATTCAAGATCAAGCAAGGTTAATCAATCCAAGTTCAAAGAGTCTAGAATTATTATTCTTAGGAAGCGTGTTTAGAGCGTCGTAGGGATTGATCGGTGAGCGTATTGTTCAATAGCTCGCTAAACTTGACTCGGATTGAGTCGTCTCTAACGATTCATCCAATAGAGTTTATATGCTATATGCATCTTAAACCCTTTTCTAAGTTCTCTAGTATACGGTAGACTAGGTCATTAATCCTCTTAACAACCATAGTCAAGAATTATCAATAATTCAAATTCAAGGGGACCTTAGAATCATTATTTCAAAGGTTATTAAAATGCAATGGTCCAAGAACATTAATTATTCATAGGAGGACATAGAACACAATTCATTCTAAGCATAGGACCCAATTCAATAGGATGAACAATTCATGGCATATGAAACCCTAGAAATCATAGTCTCTAAAAGTTGTCAAAATCTATTAGTCCAAGAACAATAGTTGTTCCTAAGGGGGCATAGAACACATTTTATTCTAGGCATAGGACCAAATTAACAAGATGAACATATTATTCAAAATCTCAAAAGACCAATTCATCAACAATCATGGCATGGGCATGGTAGGAGCATGGGAATTACAAGAAGAGGGGGCATGGCATTTCTATCATACATCTAAGGGGAATCGATAGCTTACCTTACACCCAAGAAAAGATGGAATGTGCACAAACTATTCGGATGGAAACGCGTGCTCCTCGCGATAGCTTCACTTCGGGGTGGTCTCGGTTTGACAATCGGAGGTCGGAGCTCAATCATGGAAGCAACACACACTAGTCTCACCTTTTCTCTACACACACAAAGCTTGGCAAGAGAGAGAAGAAGATGATCTGAATTTTGAAGGTTTAAGTTTGATCAACAAGGAGGAGCTTTTATATCTTGCATGAAATGGGTGGAAATCCACTTGTCACTAGGAGAAGGCTTCCAATTCCACTTGTCAAGTGGAGGTTGATTGAGGTTAGGCTTAATCCCACTCAATTAGTGTCTAATAGGATGGTTTAGGGTCAATAAGGAAGGGGTTTAAAGTGCCAAAAGTCGGACATAGCAGAGCAGGGAAAAATTCCGTGTGAGAAAACATGTTGAGGCGGGCGCCTCAACCTTGACCATGCGGCCGCCTCAACCTCTGGGGCCATCTCCAACTTTCAATTGCTCTCAGCACTTGGGGCGGGCGCCTCACTCGAGCCATGCGGCCGCCTGGGCTTCTGGAGCTCCAAAACTTGACTTAAACATGTCCTAAATGGTCCCAAACTTATGGGCAACCATTCTAGGGTCTAACACAACTCAAAACAAGTCGAAACACACAGAACAACACCGGAACAAGGTAGGACAAGGCTCGAATCATGCGACGATTGGTTGTGAATCAAACACGAATCAAACGTCAATAAAACTAAGATAACTTGGGCATGGAAAGGGCTTGTTTAAACATGGTTATGACTTGAATAAAGGCCGGGAACTCAATGAACATCATCGCCGCGAAATCAAGCAATACGGAGGCGAGGGAAATCGCTAAGGCCAAAACAAAGCAAGAAAGTTTATAAACTTCCAAACAAGCTCACTATGATCAAGATGAGTGTTATAAGTCATTTATGCAAGGTAATAGCACTCCAACAAGACTTGGTTAAGTTCTAACATGCTAAGGTGAACACTCAAGGCACAACGGAAACAAGGTATGCAATGCATAGAAGACATTCAGCGTATATGAACGTAACAACTCTAATGCAAGCATGACATGAACAAAATGAAGTCTCTAACATGTTAAGGCATCGATAAGCATGTTATAAAGGTACTAAGGCTCTAGTAGGACTTAGTTAAGTACTAAGATGATACAGCTTGATTTTAACAAAGCATGCAACGTATAGAAGGCATACAAGCAACTACGATCATGGTTGACCTAATGCGAGCATGGTATGAACAATGTGGACTCTAAAACATGTTAAGGCACATAATGAACATATTAATCAAGTATAGAAGGCATGTTACACAAGTAGGGTTTGGGTTCTCACATCTGCGATGAAGAAGTCGACTCACGATATTTTATCCCAGTTTGGCTAGCGTGCTTGTGGGACATACATTTAAAGAAGAACCATTGTCTATCGGGACTCGGGGAACCCTTTCCCATGACCCCCACACGGTGATGTGGAGAGCATCGATGTGATTGACTCCTTCCTTGGCGGATCTAGATCGGTAAGCATTATCACATTTCCAAAATGTATGCTTCGATCATTTGGGTGAGCTCGTTAGGAGAGGTTTTAATGGGAATAATTTGCTGACTCGGGGATTTAGCCAGCGTATCTCGATGGGTTTTGGAAGCACATAGCAAGCCCCAGATAGATATGTTGGCTTGGGTTTTCTTCATCATCGAACTAGTAGAGTATCTTCCATATTCTTAGCGATGTTGTTTCTTGATCTTTGCAGTGGTCACCTTTTTCTTGGATTGGTTGGTAGGTCGACCCGATCTGGTAAGGTGATTGACATCCCCACCGACCCAAGTGGCTTTTTAGTGCTACAAGTATTGTGGCTACCGGGATGGTGTCCCAAGAAATCATGTTGCAGCTAGGCTCTTTTTATGGATGGAAAGAAAGAACAATGATATATGGTAATGGGTGTTTATTTCTTTCAAACTTGGGTACACAATTTTCTTCATCAACCTCAATCATATTGATTTGAGGTAGAGGTTATTGACTACATTTAGTGCAGGGGAGGTTTTTAATAACCTTATCATCTATTACGGATTGCGTTTTTTGAGCACGTAGCATTTGTCGGTGAGGTGACCAACTTAGATGGTATTCACAATCTTGAACATGGTTCCATGAGTTGGGAAGAAGATTCGGCGGTCTATAGTTTTCCATGGGCTTTAGCACTCTACATTGCCATTAGCCTGCAGTATTATAAGTGGAGCTTGCGGTTCATCATGGTGTCTATTCCCTACATTCGGATCCACGAAGTTCTGTTTGAGTGCATTGTTTCCACCCACTATATTGATGGACCTATACGCTCCATAGGACCATGGGACGGTGTTGTAGCTCGGTAGGGAAGTGGTGAGGGCATGACAAGCGTATTTCCTACCATATTAACGGTTGATCCGGATCTGTTGTCTTTCCTTTTGAGTACGGAAAGAGTTGGGATGCGCATTGATTTTTAAATGCCGGTCAGTATATCTTCATCAATACGGATCTGATCTCCACTATTTCTTTGAAATTACTATAGGGGAGATACGCGTATGCTCTAGGTAAATAGGTTGGAGGTTTTTGATGAACATCTGGATGATTCAATTTGGATCGAGGCATGTCAAGTGTTTGAGCTATTTTTCTTTTCCACGGCTGCAAAATCTAGCGGGTTTCTTTTTTTTTGGGTGCACGACTCAAGATCTCTTTTATTCTCGAGGTAGTGTTGTCTTTGTATCTATTTAGGAACTCCTTTACTATTTGGTCCCAAGTGGCCATGGTGCTATTATCTACTAGCATTAGCCATTACTTAGCGGCTCCTACCAAGGTAAGGTGAAAATTGGAAGCTATGGCTTCAAAGCTAGCCCTTCTAGGCGCATGCCGGTAGAATAGGATTTTAGGTGGGAGATAGGACATCGGTCCGTCGAATTTTTCTATGTCGGGCATTTTGAATTTTGAGGGTAGTATGGTGAAGGTTGTAATGTCCAATGTCGTATAGAAAATTCTCTTGTGTTTAGAAGTTTGAGCACCATTCCTTTAGGTTCTCCATGTTTGCCTCTAGTTTGGTGGGAGGAGGTGTTGGGTTTTGGTATATCTTTGGAAGGATTGGGGATAGGTGGGTTGATCTCGGCTGTGGTATTTGGTAAGGATTTTGGGAGGTAGGTTATTTGTGGATGCTGAGTTTTGGTAAATGTTGGAAGGATTTTGAGGAGGTGGATTGTTATTGGTTACTGTCTGGCGACCAGGATCGTTGAAGGGTAAGTAGGTCGTCACTTGGCCTGGTTGAGTGTAGCTTCTGGGGTCCATATGTGGGGTAATTTGGAGTGGATTGGTGATAGGAAATGGGAGGTCATTTGGATTCTGGGGTATATTGGTGTTTGGGAAAGGATATGGTGGGTATGGTAAGAAAGGGTTAAAATTTAGGTAATAGGGGTTTGGTGGAAAATTTGGGCTTGGGGTCTTGGCGTGTTTGGTGGGTTAGTGTTTGGTTGAGGGTTTGGGTTTAGAAGAGCATGAAAAGTAGATGCCTCTTAAGGGGCTGTAGGGAAAGAGGTTCCCTCTCCACTAGGCTTTAAACTTTGTAGAAGACTTGCCATCTGGCTTATAATGTGATCAGCCTGTGCACCCAAATTTTGGTCTAACCACTGTTGAATGGCCGGAGTCGGAGCATACCCTAGAGCCCTTATATCTGTACCCACTGTAGACTGCTCATTTTCAGCTGCCATATTTCTTAAATCTGCAACCTCAGAAGCGATTCGACACTTTCGATCTAACCACGATATTTTCTAATCGACCCACATTACTGTGTCTCATATCAACCGGCTAGTACTGTCTCTGCCTTCCCAAATTCGGGCCATGTTTCTGAGCAAAAGGGGTTAGAGGTATTAGAAGAGGTTGGCTAAAGGCTGTTCGGCTTTGGAGTACAGTGTGCATTTATTAGTAATTTTTTTATTATTAATATTCATTTTCCCTAAAAATGATCGGACAAGCACCCGCTTTGTTTTGACAGTCTCAGATCTATTCCTGGAATAGTGGATTCTTTCTCCAGAGTATAGGAGCCTCGTATTCCACCCGTCTTTCGACTCCCAAAGATCGGACTGATCTCAGGTGAAGGGCCTATACTTTTTCTGGGATCCATAATTCAAAATGGTCTAGCTCGAATATCATACGAATTATTGGTCGGTCCCTGTGCATTTCTTTATCTTTATATGTTTTTCCCTTTTTTTTTTTTTTTTTGCTTTTGTTGTCGTTTTTATTTTATTTTATTTTTGCACAGAGACCGGTCAATAATTCAGAGATATAAAAACCGATTTGTCTATGAAGTGTCCTGAGAAACTATATGCAATTTAACGTTGGCTGATGCAGGGGTAGGCTGGCCAGGGTATAGAATAGCAATTCAGAATATTTCTACATGCGGGCACGTCTGTGCGGTATCTAGAAAGCAGTAAAATCTTTTTTTTTTCAGATATAAAGCAGTAAATAGAGCAGATATGACATGCCTTTCTGTTTTTTTGTGGATTTTCTCGACTTATTAGCTTCAGTCCTGGAAAGGACGGCGCGACCAAATAACGGCCATTCAGATCAAAAAATAGAAAGAAAAGTGGAGAATCTATATATTCTTATTAATTACAAATTGGTCATAATCCCCGAAACAAAATGACAGAATAAAATAATATTTACATATTTTTTCTTTTTTTTGTGTGAAATAAATAAAGCAAGAAGAATAATAGTATAAAGCAGAATAAAAAAAATATAAAATAAAGCTTCACCCCCCCCCTTTTTTATCCAGCTCGAACTTCTATTTTTGATTTTGTATTCGTAACGGGACCCGAAACGAAGCTGCTGCAAGTTTCACGGTTATTTGAACAAATATACATACAGATATATAAAAAACGCGATATTTAAACTGTTGAATAAATATAATAAGCATATTTAACCAAAAGAAAAACTTGTTTGTTTTTGTTTGAAAAATGAGTCTAGCCCTCAATTTTTATTTTCTTTAAAATAAAAACGACGTCCCCAACAGAGTCGCCACTGTGAATGCCCCGGTATTTTTCTATATCTCATTCTCCCTTGTTTAGGGAAAAACGAGATTCAGAAAAGGCAACACTCTTTTCATTCCATCTTCCTTTTTTATGGGAAAACGAAATTAAAAGTGCAAAAAGAGTATTGTAAAGAGCGCGCTGAATACGCCCGGTCACTGTGAGTGCTTTGGATTTTTTTGTATCTCATCATCCCTTGTTTAGGGGAAAACAAGATTCAGAAAACGCAACGCTCTTTTCATTCCATCTTCCATTGTTTAAGGGAAAACGAAATTAAAAGTGCCAAAAGAGTGTTGCAAAGAGCGCGTGGGAATACGCTCGGCCTCATTGTGGATTCAAATTGTTGTAACAGAGTCGTCATCTTTATTTTAAGGAGAAATAAAGAAAAACAAAAAAATAACCAGATTTTATAAAAGGGTTCGGAGGCTAAGTTACGAGGTGAGAAGATGTTAGACACTCAACTCGTCATTTCGGTCTCAAAACAAGTTTTTTTTTGGCTAAATATACTTTTATTATATTTATTTAACAGTTGAAATAAAACATTTAAATAGACATATCTATACATATATTATTTTAAACTTGCAGCAGTCTCTTTCCAGAAATTACAAATATTTGGCCATAATAATAGCTCTTTTTAGTGATATTTTCTACAGAAATTCAGACAGCATAACTGCTTATATTTATTACATCGGGCCAGCTTCAATAACACTTTTATATATTAAAATTTTATATGGCCTACCTTTTGAAGCGTGGGGGCTTTATCCTATACCAGCTAACTTCTAGTAGATTTTAGGGGCGTTCGCTTTGTCCTTCTGGGAGAGGGAGTCTTTTGTTGTTGTGGAGATTCGAGCAGAGTAACTGCTTCCCAAAGTTGCTTTCTGGCATCGGGAACCGGGCGGAGCAACTACTTTCTTTTTTGGTGTTGTTTGCTTGCTGACGGCGGAAATCAGGTAGAACAATTGTTTGCTTCTTGCGGATTTGGCGTCTGGATTCGGGCAGGGCAGCTACTCTTTTTGGGATTTTTGGACCGGAGGAATAGGGTGGAATCCTAGCGGGGAGACTAAGGTTCACTTTGACCGGTTGGTTTTGTGTTTGGGGGAGATTTGACGGAGCTTCGAGGCTTGAGGAGGGATTTCTCCCAGAGCGATCTCATTGCGGAGGCTTTTTAACTGACTTCAGCGACGGAATAGGTCCGCCAACGCTCCGTCACTAAACAGTTGTCGCTGATTCTGGACAGGTCAATTCCCGTCGTTGATTAGTGACGGAAAAAAAAAATTCCGTCACTGATCAGTGACGGAGGTTCCGTCACTTTATTCCGTCAGTAAATGTCCTCCGTCACTAATTTGCTACGGAAGTTCCGTCGCTGAAAGAAATTAAAATATATATGAAATATTGTATAGAGACGGAACATCCGTCGCTGATAAAAGTCCCTCTGTCACTAATTGGAGACAGAACGTTCGTCGCTGATAAAAGTCCCTCCAGAATCTCTGTCGCTGAATGAATTTAAAATATTTAGAGAATATTGTGTGGAGACAGAATATCCGTCGCTGATAAATGTCCTTCCGTAACTAATCAAAGACGGAACTTCCGTCTCTGATAAATGTCCCTCTGTCACTAATACGCGACGGAGTCTCCGTGACAGAATTTTTTAAAATATACCCAAACAATTATATAGCGACAAGGACACCATCTCTGAATTCCGTCACTGAATTAAAAAAAATTAAATTTTTTTTTTCATATTCTAAAATTTTAATATTTTTGTACCTGATATATAAAAATAACAAGCATGAATAAAACCTAAATTGCAAATCTAAAAAGTAATAAAGATACTAAATTAAAAACTAATGTTATTACAAAAAGTTCAAAATAAAATTCACATTGTCCCTAAAATTAAAGAGATTACATTGTCCCGAAAATTGAGAAGGAGAGTATTCATCATTAAACAGATTCCTAATAGAATTAGGCTAGGGGAGGGGCTTATATAGAATGAGCAAGCACGATTCTAAGCGGATCCTTAGACTCTGGTGTTGTTGGCATGTGCCTTGAGCAAGCCGAAGCTTAGGCCATATATTTCTGCAAAAATAAAGCAAACAAATAATATAAGATAGACAAGACATAAAATAATTTGAGTTGAATATTCAATGACAAGTACTTAATTGAAATATACTTACATATGTAGATTTTGCCTTTTCATCAACCCACTCAAGTTCATCGTGGGTGTAGTATGAAACACACATCGATTATGTTAAAAACTTTGTGTTAAAACCAAGACGGCATAGAAGGGAGTTGTTACATTATAAGATCCAATCGTGAGTTTGTTTGTGCGAGGGCTTCACGCGTTTGAGCAAGCTCTGATTCTAGGGTCTGGATCCTTAGACTCTCGGTGTTGTTGGCATGTGCCGAGCTGTTGACGACCGGGAAGCGGAAGCCTCTGAAAACTGAGGATGCTCACCCATATCGTACACTCTTGAGCCCCTTTTCTGTCGTCCTTCAGCGACGCCATCTCTCCAAAGCGCTTCATTACACTTATTAGCCTCCATTCGACCCTCGGCCACCTCTACAACTACCCGCGCCATATAAGTTTCCTGTCAAAATAAAGTAAACAAATAATATAAGATAGACAAGACATAAAATAATTTGAGTTGAATATTCAATGACAAGTACTTAATTGAAATATACTTACATATGTAGATTTTGCCTTTTCATCAACCCACTCAAGTTCATCGGAGGTGGCACCAGGTGTAGTATGAATGCTAACAAACACATCGATAAGCGAGATGTGGTCGCCGTATGCTTTGGCCTACATACATTAGGTTCACACATTTGTGTTAAAACCAAGAGGAATAAACGATGACAAAGGCATATCCTACCTATGTTTTTAAGCAGTCCATACTCCATAGAATAATTAAAAATTTGAACTAATTTTTTGCTAAAATTATTTCCTTCTCATGCTCATGCCACTAAACCCTTATAAAATCTAGGCAATAATAACAATAATAAAATTAGAGGGAACGGTGATACGCAATTATCACAGGAGAAAAGGAAAAGATGAAGGAAACACACAAAAAGATGAAGAAAACACACAGCTGCCTATAATATAAAATCATGAAATCTGGAGCAGTAATAGGGACCTAACTAAAAGTAGCCTTAAAATTTTTGTTGTTTAACAAACGCAAGAATGGAGGGTGGCGTGTATATAATAAAACTATAAAAGTTATCCATCTTGCTTTCGCCGTTTCTTCTGTAATAAAAAATCTTTTGCTAACCAAACATGAAGATTTCGAGGTGGCCAGACAATGGGCGAGTAAACAATGTAAGTGGGCACCTTTGTCTAAATGACAAGGACATTGTCTATGTAATGCGCATTCTAATTGGATACAAGAAGAAACTTTTTATCCTTGGCTTAAAAAAGAAAGCCTGCTGGCCCCTACCCCTAAAAATCTTTGTAATCAACAATAAAACCTAGAAGAATTAACTTGACAATCAAACCCCATTGGCAATTGGAATAATGGTATCCTTTGCCAGTGCAAAAGGCCTAAACTATTGGATAGGAATCAACTACTGAGTCCCCACAAAGGGCCACGCTCGTAAAATGATGAATTTCTCAAGTCCCAAAGCAAGTTGGCAGTGATAACTATAATAACATGAGCAGAGCTGTTGGCAACTAGTAAGTGCCAGTGGTAACGAACACCTATCAAATTAAGGATATACAGATAAATTGACATTAATATATGAATATAACAAACTTTGACGTATACAAATCAGATCATACTTGACAAGGCCCCCCAAACCCAAGTGAACTCAACACATCAAAATGGTGGTTAACTGGATGAGAAAGAACAGTTCATAGAGTGAGACGAATCTAGCTAAACATCATATATTATATTATATGGATATTAGCAGCAACACATGGTTCTTGTTACTGGGCATCCTCAAAGGGTCCATTTGGTGTTCCTTCCATAGTTGGTTGCTATGTTAGCGGTGCTAGAGAATACCTAATGAAAGTATTTGATGCATCGACAATATACCATGTTTCAGATTGGACTCATTAAGAGTTGGCTTCAAGATAGGCTAAGGGCTGTTAAGGGAAAGTTTGGAAAGCTTGTCTGTTGGGAAGAGTCTTTCAGCAAGCTTGTTATTTGGCTAGGAAAATATATAACACATACCCAGCTTTGTATATATAATGATAAATTTAAACAAAAATAAAGTCATGGATTTCATAGCATCAACATGACTACCCAGCTACTTGTATATATAATGATAAATTTAAACAAAAATAAAGTCATGGATTTCATAGCATCAACATGGCTACCCAACTACTTGTGTGTGTGTGTGTCTATATATATATATGTTGAAAATATGGTAATTTTACATTAATGAAAAGGTATACATACCATACGCAAACGATGCTCAACAAAGTTAATTGTGTCGGTCGTATGCTTGGTACCCGTCCCTGATGAGCTAGATCTATTCGTCTTTGCTCGATCAGACGCTTCCTTGGCAGTATCAGAGGCCCAATGAATGCAATACTGGGCCCACACTTCCTCAGACATGTACAGAGGACACCCTTTACCCTTAAGGAAATAATTAGTTTTTGTCTTATAAATATGTTTCTTATAATTGTCACTGCACATGTGGCCAAACGCTTCTTTGATTAAAGCGTCACTAAAGCCGGGCCAAGCATACACCTCCTACAATATAATATTATTCAAATTATAAATAACTAAAACATTTGAACATTAAGCTAAGAATAAATTTAAAAAGTAACAAAAAATCGTAAACATTGTCCACCACGCTTTTTTTTTTCGCTCTCAAGCACCTTACCATAGGTAGGCTATGGTAAGCCAAAAGTTTGTTTCCTTACGGTGACGAAGTAATTGCCCATACCAAATGGAAGGTTGTGTGGATTCCGCTCCTATAAACCTACCAGAAATATTCATGGATATATACAATTAAATTATGAATTTTATATATAACAAATAAGGAACCTAATAATAAATTGTGGAGTGACTTACTGTTTCATCTCGGGATCTAGGGCTACATAAATGTGATCTTGTGAATCGGTAGGAGTAGGAGGGGTCAATGGCTCATGTGTAGATGAAGATGAATGATTGACATCCTCCACAAATAAACCTTTTGCCGAAAAAAGTGAATTAGAAACATTAATTAAAAAATGGTTTAAAAGTGACACTTTTAAAGGCCAAAAGTGACACTTTTAAGTAAGAAAGTGATGCAAGTAGGCGATTTGAAGCACCAATACACACCAATTTATTAGGGTAGAAGCAGTGGCGAATCCAGACATAAATTTCAACATAAAAAATAAAAATAAAGCGGTGTCGGATTGTAGCGTTAAAAAAAAAAAATAAAAAATAAAAAATAAAAAATAAAAACTTCAACAGAACATTTGCCCCCTAAGTCCGAAGCATGGATTGTACTTACAAACAGATTTACAAAGTATATCCAAAACAAATGAACACCGGTCGATCTGTGAAATACCATCCACATCCATCAAAGATTTTAAACAAGAAAAATCTATGGTATAGTTAGAACTTGGCGCCAAAAAACTTGTCAAGCTGAACAAAACAAACAACCTTTCGAAGTCATCTCCACCTTCTTTAAAACGAGTCAAAAGCAGACTTCTCAAAAATGAAACACACATCATTATTAGGCATGAAGTAAACTCAAGAAGTGTTTAGAAATAGAAAGAAAAAAAAAAGTGCTCAATAACGATCAGATTTTTAACCCTTCAATACAACAAAGCTGTAGTTACACTTTACATAGTTAAACTACAAGGCAATATGAATTAACATATTTTCCATTCTACAACAAAAGCTTTCCTCCCAATCAAATGAGCTTCTGTGGTTTGTAACATTTCAAACAACTATGAAAAAGAAAAATAAACATATAACCTCAACTTCAAAATTATTTACGGCAGAGCATAAAAGTATGACCCGAAATGATTTACAGAGATGATCATAATAAAAAGGAAATCACAAATAATGCCAAATTCTTCGAAAGATGATCAAACCACATCATAACACTATCTTAACAGATGTACCCATCTACATAGCCCAGAAAATAACATGATAGAAATTCCTAAGTATACTGCTATGATACACACAAGAAAATCAAGTAAACAAGAGATTTAAAGTAAAAGGTTAAAGGACAAACCTTTAAATAGAGAAACCGCGGTCGAACAATGATGGTTGCCTTCAACACCACAAAATGGGGATTGATCGAATTTCATAAACATCAATAGCGGTTGATCATAAACCACTCCATTCCAAGACTCAGTCGCCATAAAACTCAGATCTGACTTCAATTGATAGCAAATCATGACTTGAAAAGTCTCCTTAACACAGCAAGCATGTCAATTTTGTTTGAAGGAAGAATAATACTCCATGGATTTTGAGTGCGGCTACAATGGAAAGGGAGAAAAGGAAATAGAATACTACGGGATATGGACGAAGTAAAAGATGATATATACCTAGGGTAAAATGAAAATACTGAAAATTATCAAAGTGACCTTTCATATTGGGGATTTTACGTGTTTACTTAGTTTAGTCTAGGTCAGGTTTTTCAATTTGGGCTTTCAAAGGGTCAATAGGCCTGGTTTGCTAGTTCATCCCTCCACAAATTACTGTCCTGTTTATTTTAGAAAAAATTGTAGGCCACTTTTTAAAATTTTTAATTGTTAAAGTATATTTTTTTAATTTTCAATCAGAAAAAAATTCTTTTTTGTGGCAAAATAACTACGATACCCTTTATTAACTATAGGCGCACTACAGAGGTCATTATTTTTGCACCACGATTCATCAATTTTATCGCATTATTTTTTTGCACCGCGGTTCAATAGTGTAACTGCTAGTCTATTTTTGAACTGCGATTTAACAATTTTTATTGAATTCATTTTGCATTGCGGTTCAATAGTGTAACTGCTAATCTATTTTTATACCGCGATTTATCAATTTTAGTGCATTAATTTTTGCACAATGGTTCAATAGTGTAATTACTAGTCTATTTTGAATCGCGATTCATCAATTTTAGTGCATTAATTTTTGCATCGTGGTTCAATAGAGTAATTGCTAATCTATTTTTAAATCGTGATTCATCAATTTTAGTGTATTAATTTTTGCACAACAGTTAAATAGTGTAATTGATATTCTATATTTGAATTGCAATTCATCAATTTTAATGCATTAATTTTTGAACCATGATACAAAACCATAAAAAATCAGACCATGTCATCCACCTACTTCTTCTATCTCCTCCGTCGTAAGCCTTCTTCTTCCTCCTCTTTCTTAGCCTTCGTCCCAACTGAAAAATTCTTCAACCCATCACAGATCCATTATAGTTTCGCATTTTATGAATAAAAAAACTCGTTTATCTTTAACGCCCCTGAAACCCATGAAGGGGCGCTGCCCCCTCGACCCCCGTTTTGTTGCGCAGAACCGTGATTTTCGAATCCAAAGTATGTTACCGGAGTTGTTGAAGAAGATGATTGCATTTTTGAAACAATATTTCGAAAAGTAGTCTTTTGCAGTTGAAAAAAAAAACTATAGAATTTTGGGGTTAGAAACTTTTTTAAAAAAAGACCGGCCAAAATTTTCCTATTTATTTCAGGGGTAAATTCAGACTGGTCCATTTTGATAAGTTATTGATTGCTACAATATCCTATGTTTTTTTAACCGAAAAAAGTCACTTTTAGGGACGAAAAGACTACGATACCCTTAATGAGTTTGAGGGGCGCTACGGATCACTCATCCAAATGAATCACACTACACAAATTTTTGCACCACGATGTATCAATTTAATCTAATCCAATTTTGCATCGTGCTGCATTAATTTTTGCACCGCGTTACATCATTTTTTTACCGCGATGCATCAATTTTAATTACTTCATCCAATTTTGCATTGCGCTGCAAAATCATTATGAACCAGACCTTCATGTCATATGTCTCCTTCTTCCTTCTTCTCCTCCGTCGTAAGTCTTCTTTTTCCTCCACCTCCTCTGCCTTCGTCCCTATTGAAAAATCATTCAACCCAGCACAAATTCATTATAGTTCGTAGTTAATTAATCGGAAATATCATGATTTTTGAACTCCAAAGTGTTGGATGGAGTTGTGGAAGAAGATGATCCCGACATTTTAGGAACAATATTTTGAAAATGGACTTTAGCGGTTGATGTATCCAAAAATGGTACACTAGGGTTGTTGGGCCTTAAATATAGTAGGATATCTCGACTTTGTGTGATCCAAGCCTCAAACCTGTCAAAATAACCTGAAACACTAAGGATTAAATGTAGAGATTGCCCCTGTAAAGGCACTCCGGTGTGAGAATTAGTACAACACACTTATAAAGTAAGCAATTTGACAGAGTTTAGGCTAGGAATTTTTTAACGTACCTTGATAACAAGTGTGAGAGGGGTTTATATACCCCATGGCTCTAACTGCCGAGTAAAGGGAATTAACTGCCCCGCCATAACTCCCGAGCATTAACTAGGCGACATCTAGAACGTGGGGACGGTTTTCATGCCACTAACCCCCCACGTCCAGACAACTGTTACAATTCTAGTTAAGGAGATTCAACGAGCTCGCTTATGGAGATGCAACCTGCTCGTTATGTACTTGGCCCCCCAACAAATAAGGGGTGAATTGTCTGCTTATCCTGCTCGCTATATATCTCATCTCGTTGTTCATATGGTCGTTTGTCTAAGCCGAGCAGTGTGCTCTTGTGTCGAGCACGTGCCTTGATCATGTCTCTCGTGTGGCGTCGGGCTCCTGCTCGTGGCACGCAAGGGCTATTTGGGCCGTTTGGGTCTGGCAGCTCAGTGGCCCCCTTCTCCTTGTCTGGCGAGCACAGTTGCTCGGAGCGATGAGCATATTGTTTGATGTTTGCTTGAGAAGTGTGTAGCTTGACCACTAAGGACTTGATACCAATTAAACTGGGAGAGGCGGTCAAGCAGTATGTGCATGAACATGTCCATTCTGGCGGTTAGAGACGTTAGCAGGGGCTAGGCACGTGAAGGGATAATAGGTGATTAGGTGTGCATATAGCCACCGTTTGAGAGGAATGTCGCAAGGGACCGCATCTTCCCCATACACCATTAATACGATGCCTCGGGCGTCACTCCCCAATATGGAACTGCATGTACACCGAAGGAAAACCCCACGTCTGTTTATAGAAGCTTCACTTCTACCTATAGGAGCTTCACGTCTACCTTTGAATATAAAAGGTCCAAGGTTCCCCCTCTTTCACTTTTACCCAATTCAAAATTATGAAGTGCATATCCAACGAAGTCTCTCTTTGAGCCAACTTCCATTGTAGCAACTTGATTTTCAAGGTGCTAACTCCGTCAAACACATCAATCTTCTCTGAACTTTATAACAACATGTAATCTCGTTTGTAATTTCTACAAATTCAAACTCTCTTAACTGCATTTCTGATTTTCCCCCTCTCTTGCGCCCTTCGAACACGAACCCTAACATCCATGGTTTCTGGGTTCAAATTCTCTTCGCATGTACACTTTCTGGCCATGCACTAAAATATGACCCAACATTTAGATAGGAATCAAGGAATCTCAGGTCGGTGCCCTGTTCATTGTCTTGATTGACCGATGAAACCCTAGCCACAGGGTTCGCTTGTATGCTCTTTTATGTTTATTGTCACATGCATAATCTAAACGCCTCTTCCTCGATTCATGTAGGATGTCTTCTCCACGTCTCTGCGATGAAGCCACAGACTCCAAAGGTGAAGCATTCAGTTATAACCATGGAACCTCTTTAGAAACCAAAAGCTTTGACGTCGAGCAAGGAAGCTCCAAGCATACTGATTCTGATGTTCAAATCGATGAAACCTTAAGCACCACCGTGACAGGGGCTGTCACTATTGAATCACACGAACAAGAGGTCCAAAGCTCCTCTGACTCCGAGCAGACTACACCCACTTCTCCCACTAAGGACCTCGCCAAGCATGTCGTATTAGCTATTCTCGCTAATGAACCAATATCTGCTGAAGAAGACCACCGTTCGGGGTCACTGTCGTCGAGCACAAGTTCCCCTCTAGAGAGGAGGAAGAAAGCTACCCACCGCAAGGGCAAGAAACCTACTGCTGACGAGGAGTGTGTGCCCATTGTGAAATGAGAGAACTTCACCTCTGAGGAACAGGTAGGAGCTTCGCTTCACTCGCTAGGTATAGACCCACACAACTACCGGGGGAAGGCCTTTGACTTAGAGCTTGATGAGGAAGACCACAACGACCAAGGAGACAAGATGGTATTTTACTTCATTTTTTTCTTGGTCAACCTCAGACTTCCCCTCGATCCCTTCATCTGCACCTTCTTGCAAGAGACCAACGTCGTCCCTTGCCAACTGACCCTCACCACCATGAGATTTTTGGTCGCATACATAGTGGCGTGCAAGTTGCTCGAGTTTGAACCTGACATGATCCTTTTCTGCAAACTCTTCCTCTTCAAGATTGATGCCAACTCTGGATGCTCCAATCCACATGCTTCAAACTTTTGAATGAAGGCACGAACAAAGTAGAGGCTTAAGCTACAGTGCACAAGGCACTATTGGGCGCCACCTATGGAGGGTCTGGGCGCCGCGCCCAGTGTGCATGTGGGTGGCGCCAGGGAGTCTTTTTAGGCTCTTTTTTGACACTTTAGCCCATTGCACTTCACTGTTTACGCATCCTGCTTTTTCTTTTGCATTTTTAACCCCTGTAACTTAACATTCGTTAAGGTTTAACAGGTCTTGATATTTCATGTCATGTTACATACCATGGGTACGAAATTGGGGTGTCTACACTTACCGTTTCGTAGGAGAAAGGTGAAGGGCCAGAGAAATGAGAAGAGGCGACGGTCGGAGCAGTGAATTAGGAAAGAGAAAACTTAATTCTTAAAGATAGCCTTCTCTCAAATTTAATATATACTAGTATACGTGTTCGTGTCATAGGCACGATGTCGGTATGAAATCAGTTCAATAAATGATCAGGATAAACAAAACTCATAACTGACGGGGTAATTCAAACAAAACCCACAACTAAAGGTTTTATATGTAATTGTAGATGGATAATTCAAACATAACTCCTAACTAAGGGTTTATTTATAACTCACATACTTACAAATCAATTTTGACCGTCAGTTGTGTTTAGCACAATTCGATCTGAATCACCAGTTAGATCATGATCTGTTTTATAATATAGATTACCGATGGACCAGGAAAGATAGATAAAGTGGGGGAGAATGGCACAATACATCCCTGAGCTTTGGGCATTTGCTATCTATTTTTTCATTTTCATATATGGGTCCTTAAGGTTAGAAACTTACAAATATTCCTTAAATTCAAAATTCTTAATTTTTTTGTTTGTATATTTTGCAATTTCAATCGATTTTACAAATTTATGCATCATAGTCAATATGTTAAACGAAATGTCAAAAATAAGAATTTTGTAAAATTTCAAAATTTTAGTTTCTTTGATGTATTTTTTTAATTTACTAAAAAGCCGAGGACTACATTAATTATGCCTTAATTTCTAGGCCCCGACTAGGCCCCTAAGCGCTGGTCTGGGGCCTAGCACCCATGTAGTGATTTTTAAAACCTTGCAAAATACTACAAAACTTAATTATAGTAGAAAGTAATTTAATTATACATAAATTGATTAATACATAATAAATTTTCGTGTTAGGCCTTAATTTATTGTGAGTAATTTATTAAATATAGGGTTTTTTTTTTGTCTATACATAATTTTCTACCCATGATGATTTTAGTTTTTTGACCTTACTTTATAGTGTTACGTTGGACTATTTTTTACTTTAAATTAATTTGTAAGGAATAACCCACACTTTTATATATTGAGAAATGAAAAATGAGAGATAATACTATGAATTATGTGCTATGATTTTGAAAAAATAAATAAATAAAAATTACATTAGATTTTCATTTGAAAAACACTTCGTTTTACTACAAAAAATAACCATACAAGACAACAATCTAGAAACGAAGAGAGTAAAATGTTTCGAAAGGGCCTTGTTTGAATTATAGCCTTGTAATATAATTTCTCTATTTTCAAACCAAATTTCATTGGTAGAAACTTAAGTAAGACGGTGTTACGAATATTTTTGTAAAACGAATCCTCCTTACATTAACCCACCATGTGTTAGTGAATTGAGCTGTGAGATAGTGAGACTCCGTTTTACGAATTAACATCAGTAAGACTGTCTCACATGAGACTTCCTTTTGACAAAAACTTAGGTACGACGGTCTTACAAATATTTTTTGTAAGACAAATCTCCCTTACCCAACCCACCGTTTGTTGGTGGATTGAGTTGTGAGAGAGTGAGACTACGTCATACAAATCAAGATCTGTACAAACGTCTGAAAGGAAACTTGCTCAATTTCATTTATCTATTTCACGCTTACCTATTTAAAAAAAGAGACTACAATTGTCTTCGATCAAACTCCCTCTCCCTGCTACAACACTATTTCTCATTTACTCCCTCTGTTTCAGATAAAAAGTTCTCGTTTAAAAGTCAATTTTTTTAAGAAAATAACATATTTTGTAGTTTATTAGTAATAAAATGACACTTTTATAACTTAATTTTTAAAAATTGATTTTTTAAGTGAAATATCTAAAAATGAAATAGTAGCTCTTTATTCGGAACGAAATGAGTATTTCTTTCTAAATTCAGCTAATAATGTCCCAAAAACATCTGTTATTACTTATTATGGACAACATTGTGATTGCTATTTCTATTAAAAGTACAAAAAACACTGGAGCTAAAATTAATTAAAAATTGTTTGAGTTGGACTTGGGAATTTGAATCAAATGGAGATTATTTTTATTTAAGTGGGGGTGGCGGTGGCAAGGACACAAAGGAGTCAATAGTCAAATGGTCAATGAGCAAAATACGGGCCTGTTTCTTTCCCTTTGACAAAACTCCATTCTGTTTTTGTGATTACCTATATAATCTGGTTCAAACGAATCAAACCCAACATTGTCCCTCCAAAGCCTGGATTTGGTAGATAACCATTTCGGTTTCACACAAATTCCACCTGGGATTGCTAATCTTACTTAAAGGATATATCTATATATATATATATATATATATATATATATATCACACAATTCGATTCGTTATGTAATCATGAATAATCGGCGAATCTTGAACTATAAGCGAAGTATGTCACTCATCTTCGTCGGATTGATATCCTGATCCACAATCATACAAATATTTTTTCGTCGGATTTTCGTATCACGTAACGAATATCAGTGCAAACAAATACAAACCTCTTGATGGTTAGCCTAGAGGGAATATTAGGTGAGATAGAATTTAAGAGAAAGAGTAAAGGGGCGGCCACTAGAAGACGTGTTCTTCTATTGTTAGAGTTTTATCCCTTTAGTTGTCATATTTATATTATTGTACAAGAAACCATATTTCTTGTAGGTTAAGTTAGGTCAATCTCAAATCCCTTCGGATTAAGAAACTAATTAACATTTAATAATATAAATATGTTCCATGTGGGCGGAAGTAAATAATCGAGTCACAGGCCCAATTACTAACATCTCACACTCGCATACATGGACTCACCTCTCTAACCACACCGTATCATCAAAACCCGTTAAACATTGCCTCTTCATACTGGAAGTGAAACGTGCGACATGACGAGAAAGATAAAGGGTGGAACGCTATATCAAATCACCATCTGACCAGCATAGTACGTCCTCGTTAGAAAACAAAACTCGTTTACACTCAGACCGTATATATACATTAATTTAAGCATCATCAATCTCTCAAGAGCGGTGCTTAAAACTCAATATGTTTGTGTATCAAGATCAATCTCTTGAACTGTATGTTTAATATGATCGTCATGGCATTGAGACAAAAAATAGAGATGCATATCATATTATCTTCCTTAGATATTCATATCAATCACTCTTGATTAACTGCTTTCCCAACAATGCTCCCAGGCAGTATGTGCGTTGGTCGACATGCCAAAGTAGCATCATCAATGTCTAAGTTCATGATATAGTTCTAAGTCACATATGGTATAATCATAACCTGGATTTGATAACTAGAACTCACACAGTGATGAAGCAGGGATCTTTCAATCACTTTCTTAAGTCGCATTATAGTCACATACAATATGATGTGTATGCTATGGCGGAACTCCCACACAAAGTAGGCATGTCATGCTCAAACGTCATACAAACCTTAGTCTAGCCGCCCTTTTGGCGTCTAACCAGAGTACTTAAAAGTAGTCACTCTTCTAGTGTCTCCCTTTAAGATCTCACATTCGGACTTTTCCTTGGGATATAAAGTCGACCTTTATGAAATGTCTCATCTTGGCGCAGTATCCCAAGGCGATAAATATAATGTCATTTGCGTACCTGTAACGACCCGATCCGGATTCCAACACGAAATCCCAAGGTCGTGTCGCTGGAACAACGTAAGAAAAGGACAAGCACTTGTTAAACAGTAGTGCAAGTTGAACATTCGAGCAAACACGGTCTAAACATGAAAATAAAGCCGCACTAAAATACGGTATTTCAAAAATCGAATCAGCGGAAGCAATATAAGAAAAGAAGTCCCAAGCTACGAAGCTCGAAACCAACGACAATGAAACCAAGAGAGACATTATCTCGCAAAGGAGGAAAAACAAAACTCACGTGCCGCAACATTGCAGACGCTAAATAAACCATCGGCACTCCAGGCCGGCGTTTCAACAAAAAACCAACTTGATATAACAAATACCCAACGGCTAAAGCATATCAGGATCAAACAACAACTATAAAAATTAGAATAATGATATTCCCCAAAGCTACTGCGTGCCCGGGAGACAACTGAAATAAATACGAAAACCACAGACTAGGCACGACACAATACGTCGGCCCAAGAAAGAACCAATACAAAAACTCAAGTATTCTACCCGACCGTAAAGTCTAAATAACTTTACAAAACGTCGATCTCACAAGAATAACAAAGTACAGGACATCAATGATAATGCTATAAAGGAACAGGACTCCACAAGCTGCTACTCGGGAAAGTCGACTGCTACAAACACGAACCACACGATCTAATCTCGATCTATCGACCAGCTGCGCACTGCTACAGTCACGATCTACTCGACCTTAGTGCAGCTATCAGTTACTGCAACTAGAAACAAGTACGTGATGAGTCATAATGACCCAATACGCTACTACAATATATATACAACATATAATTATGTAACATAAACATAACCGTGGTGTCATTTTATAAATGACAGAAAAAAACCCGTGAAGAGGTGTCGTATCGTTTCGATACTCCACAAGATATTCATTTCTTCTTACTTACTAAACCGTCCAAATGAACTAGGGTGTAATTCCATGTTCAAACACAAATCAAATGAATTAGAAGGTAGTTCCCACAAAACATCATATGCAAGTATACATATCATTATATATACAAATCAAGCTATTCACATTATTACCACGTGTAAGGGTGCATTTTTATATATATACACCTATATCAGTATGTATATCTCTATATATACATATCAATTCTCTCATATATTAGTCATGTATAAGGGTTGCATATGTATACACACATTTCAAGTCTTCCATATAACATCAACCAACACAAGCATGGTCACTAAGATCTCATGTTCACTAACACTTTGTTATCACATAAGTGCCTATAGTAAGCCACATAAAGGATAGAGAAGATACCAAATCACTTTCGTCGTATTGCTCCTGCAATCACAACTGTTAATCACATCATGCCAGTGATACCCGTGTTCAGGTAGCAAAGTACCGAGCTCTCTTCTCGGGTCTGAGCTCTCTACTCAGGAAAATAGCACTAGACAATGTGCTCAATTGGTTACGACAAAAGGGGCTACTTCCCCACTATAGCTAGCAGTGGAGGGGTGTGTGAAAACCGAATCCGGTACGGCGACACATTGCAACCACGAATCCCATAATTCGTGAAGACAATGCATCGTCCCACCATCATCATGAAAACTCAAGTAATGCCAGCTGGACTTATATGCAATGCACAAGTAGATGTTTACTTGCTAATTCTCAAGTAGATATAATGATCTACTAAACTCATACGATTATGCACATTGTTACAATAATCACAAAATCACAATAGGAGCTCATTTGAGTCTCTAAATCATAAGTGTCAAGTTATTCACTCTATTCGATTCAAGTCCCAAAAGCTAGTAATTTAGTCAAATGGAATATAATTATCATAGGATCTCACCACGATCCTCGTAAGGTTCAATTGTTCCTTAACTCGACTCCGTTGAGTCTTTACTACAATTCCAACCAAATAGAGTTTGAACACTATATGTGTTCCAAGAGTCTTTTCTATGTTCTCGTTTGAGGCATAGCAAGGTTCTCGTTCCATTTAGGAATCTTAGTTCAAAGTCCCAAGTCAATTATATAAGGGAAGCCTAAGTTGATTATTGTGAAATCAAGCTTAGTTCAATTTGATTCGTAATTCCACTTAATAGTAGAATCCAAGTTCATCATAATTCATTAACTGTAGAACAGATCAGGCACGAAGGCAAATATATTCAATATGCTCATAACTCATATCATAGAAACACGTAGAAGAATCAATTCTTGACAAGATGCATTTAGTCATAATATAAAATATACACAGTATTCCATATTCACTTATGAAATTCAGCAGAGTCACAACTTAACCATCAGTCCATTGTGTACTATCCAAGACTACTCCGTTAGTCTAGGATCATGAAGCCATTTACTAAACTCTTCCTAGAGTAGTAACTCATTCAATAACGCAAAAGTCGATAGTAGTCCAAGACTTAAGCAACACTAGAGCGGTAATTACCTGTAAGGTCAAACCATACCGGTGAGTCTTAGATAACAACATGGTCATCCTAGCGACTTATACAAGTAGACTCCATGTATAGAGTACTAAAGATAGTCCCAATCCAAAATCCTCTCAATTATGCATTTCTTTCATACAATCATATAAACCGCATAAGAACTCGATTGAGTCTTATAAGCACACATATCAAACATGCATTTCAATTCATCCCAAAGTCACGTAAACTAATACATTAGTCTAACGAACTACAAACGTCGTAGGGATCGAATGTGGAGTCGGTATTGTTCAATAACTCCCTAATCTCAACTCCGATAAGTCATTTCTAAAATTCAACCAAGTGGAGCATTGATACTATATGCTTCACATTGTTCTTTTCTATGTTCTCCGTTCATTTAGAACTTAATAACTAAGCCGTTCATGACCTTAGACTAGCCATAAACCAAATCCCGAGTTTCAAACCCTAGAATTGCCGATTTTGGTAAACCTACAATTGAAACATATTCTTTCACAAGAGTTGATCCTAGGCACATATGGAACAGCATTCATGCTTTGCAGAAAGTCAAAATCATAACTTCATATAGAAATCATAAAATCCTACACACATTTCATAGATTGAATTGGAGGATTCTACTTCACTAGAAATCATCCTAAGCATGATTAGAAGAACAACATTAATGAAGGGGGCATGTCATAATATTTAACATGAAATTTCTGGCAATTGCAAACGTACCTTAAGCCTATGAATAATGGTTAGAAGGAAGAATAAACCAAGGATTGTTGAAGAGGAGGGAAAGGCCTTCGATTCGGCAGTCTCGGATCACCGGAACTCCGGCAAATGGCCACCCAAGTTAGGTTTCTCTCCAAGGACGAAAATGGAGGTTAGTCTCTGAATCTCTGAAGCTTTGGTGACCTCTAATGGCTGAATGGCTGAAGAAATGGTTTTATACCTTCCAAGAAGACCACTATCTATGTGAAGGGGGTTATCTTGCTTCTTATTGGCTAAGGAATGATGGCCATTGATAAGGGTTGATCCAAGGGTCTAGGGAGGCTTGACTAAGATCAACAAGAGTGGCTTGAGTCCTCAAGACGTCCAAGGGGCAAGGGCATGGTGGTCATCAACCAAAACCAACCAAAAATCCCGTAAGTGTGAATTCAGGGACCAATTTCCAGATTGTTGTTACTGGACAGTCGATCTTGTAAAAGCGACCATAAATCGCTCACAACTCCAAATGAGGTGATTTTTTTATGTTTCTGAAAGTAGACTCATTACAATATATTTTAGAATTTTAAATTACTCAATTTGGACTTATATTCATCAAAATAAAGTTACAACAAAATCAAGTACTGAAGCTGATTTCCTGAAAATAGAATTCTGGCACAGCCGTAAGTCAAGACCTAAATGAGGTACTTAGACACCTTGAAAAATTACCAAATTTTACAGGGAGTATCCTAACATATTAAGGTAAAAAATACTAAATTTTTAGAAAATTCTCTTTAGTAGATTGGTACCAGAATTTTCCCGAAGTTCGCCCAAAAACAGGACTGAACCTGTGAAGTAATATGTTGGTCATCTTATTTCCAAATGCAACAAATCTATGAAAATTGATTGTGGAAGCATGAGAAATACTAGTAGACTTGGTATAGAACTTAAATGTACTTCTCGCAATTTGAAAGCACAAACAATACAAGCAACGAAGGCAAACACGAGAAACCCTAAGACTCAAACGATGCAACTAAGCTTCCAAACTTTCAACCAAGCATACTATGATCAAGTTGAACATTATAAATCTTATATGCAAGGTACTAAGACTCCAATGAGACTTATTTAGGTGCTAACATGCTAAGATAAACACTCGAAACATCAACAACAAAGCATGCAACGCATGGAAAGAAATCACTCTTCTATGATCCTAACCAACTTAATGCAAGCATGAAATGAATGAAACGGAGTCTCTAGCATGTTAAGACATACAATAAACAAGCTATAATGATGTTATACATGTAAAGGGGTTTAGGTTCTCATACTACGCGAGAAAACTCTCAACCGAGTCAAGTAACGAACAGCATCGGTATACAACTTGTAACTTTAACTAGTTAAAGTCTATGGAACATATGTAATTAAGGTATCGGCTTCTAAATAGCCTACCTACACAAATCAAGGTTCTTTCCTCAAGTTTAGTAAGTGAGGTCACGGTTAAACGACAAGCAAAACGAGAAAGTCAAATACACGAAGGTTCGGGGTCTTACAGTACCCCCCTTCGTAGGTGCCAAAGACTTTTACTATCTCAACTTGCTCGTCCACCTAGCGACAAGGTGAATTACTCGTGTGAGAGGGCCAATTCAATATCCACGACATCTTTTTAATCAAAATATATTTGCTACATAATTTCATATTAAAATATCCAATTAACATATAAAAGGAATAAAATGAAACTACAATTTATTCAAACGATAATGAAAAATAATAATAATCAAATGTCAACAAAAGTATTCTCAGAATAAATGTCAAATCCTACGAAGCTCTAGACCCAACATATGATCCTGAAAGATCTCTCTAGCCAGAGGCTTATTCATAGGGTCAACCAACATGCTTCTAGTAGGAATATATTCTAGTACAACTTTCTTTTCTGCAATCATGTCTCTAGTGAAATGATACTTGATATTAATGTGTTTCGTCTTCCCATCATACTTGGGATCTTTAGTGTAGCCTAAAACAGTCATGCTATCACAAGCAATGACTACATGACGATCCACATGCGTCGTAACATCAAGATGTTGAAGAAAACTCGTCAACCACATAGCTTCTTGTACTGCAGCTGAGCAAGCCATGTACTCTGACTCCATCGTAGATAAGACGGTGCTAGTCTGTCGTTTGCTACTCCAAGAGATAGCTCCACCACTAAGGAGGAAAGCGTAGCCCGAAGTAGATTTATAACCATCTACATCTCCAGCCTAATCCGTGTCAGTGAAACCTTTCAAGCTCAAATCCCCACCTTGGTAACATATGGTTAAATTTGTGGTTCCCACGAAGTAACGCAGAACCCTCTTCACTGGCATCCAGTGTTGAGGTCCATGATTACTTTGGAATCGACTCAACATCCCAACTGCAAAGCATTAGTCAGGCCGAGTACACACCATAGCATACATCAAGCTTCCTACCGCATTCGCATATGTAGTCGTAGACATTCTCTTCTTCTTTTCTTCATTCTTAGGGCATTGGTTTGTACTAAGGACACATCCTTTTTCCATTGGAGTGAGAACGGGTTTTGAGTTAGTCATGCCAAATCGTTCGATAACTTTCTTAATGTAAGTCTCTTGAGACAAGCAGAGAAATCTTTTCGAACGGTCCCTAATGACTTTTACTCCAAGCACATAGCTTGCTTCACCCAAGTCTGTCATATCGAAAAGCGCAGACAGCCACTCTTTAGTGGAATTTATCATCTCCATATCATTCCCAACTTGTAGGATGTCATCAACATATAATGACAGAATCAAGATCTTTTTCTTGGATCGTTTAACATACACACAGTGGTCTTCCTCAATCATCACAAAGCCAATTAAGGTTATCGCTTGATGAAAACGAATGTACCACTATCTAGATGATTGTTTGAGACCATAGATGGAACATTTGAGTTGGCACACTTTGCGCTCTTGTCCCTTGACTTCAAAACCCTCTGGTTGAGTCATATAGATCTCTTCATCTAGTTCTCCATTGAGAAAAGTAGTTTTAAAATCCATCTAATAAAGTTCTAGATCCATGTGCGCTACTATTGCTAGGATTAGGCGAACAGAGGAAAATCTCACCACAGGGGAGAATGTCACCTCATAGTCTAAACCCTCTCTTTGGGTAAAGCCTTTCACCACAAGACGTGCCTTATATTTGTTAGTTGATCCATCTACCTTTCGCTTGACTTTGAAAACCCATTTGTTTCCAATAGTTTTGTGACCTTGCGGAAGATCAACTAACTCCCAAACTTGATTCTTTTTCATAGAGGAAATTTCATCTTCCATTGCAGTCATCCATTCATTGTTTGTAGGTAAAGAAAGAGCTTCTTTGAACGATGTAGGCTCACTAGAATTGTAAGAAGTAGTTAGGAAAGATTCGTCTTCGATCGCGAATGGACGACGAGGTATATTTCCACGTTTACTTCTTCGCTCTAGTATCAGACTCCCACTAGAATCCGTACTCCCACTCGGATGAAGATCACCTTGACTCTCATTGGCGACTTCCATAGGCTCAACCTCATGTTGTACCGTAGGATTAGGTTGAGGCAATTCCCCACCTTCGCCAAAAGATGTCATATGTTCTTCTTTTATCTCAAAAAGTTCAAAGTCTTTCCTAACTTCACCTATCTGTGGGAAATCATTTGTGACGACCCGACCCGGACCCCAATGCGAGATCCCAAGCCGGACCGTCCAAATAGGCAAGATACAAGCATGCGCAAGTAGGAATATAAAATTTCACGTGGCGCAACATCACATACATAAAACAACTCGACTACACTTGGCCGAAAAAATAACTTAAAATAAACAAGTCATCGGCGACGTTACAGCCGGAACCCAACAACTACTCTTACAATTATAACACATTCATAATATAATAACCTCAACGGCCACAACATGCTGGAGGCAACAACAACAATAATACTTTAAAAGAGTTTTAAGCGGAAGAAGCTGTAGTGAGCCAATAATATATAAACAAGCTCGACACTAAAGCCGGCATACAAAAGATTATAAGTATCAAATATTTAAGTTATACCACAACAACAAAATCCCAAGACAAGTCTAAGTGACTTGCTTCCCATCGTCCTTGTCAAAATAAAAGTCTAACTACAAGAGTCCCAAAAGAGCAACGTTGAGCTCACAAGCAACCAAATGCGGGTAGGGCGAATCTAGCGAGAACCGTCTCCTTGGCTCGGATCTAAGGAAAACAAAACAAACAAATAGGGTAAGTCATAAAGACTTAGTAAGTTACTAAAAAAAATGCATGTTCATGTCATAGCATAGCATTTATCACAATTATGGTACATGATCATCATATAGCACTTAGCACATTATTCACGTAAGTGCGGAAAATAAATCATACAAGTAGGATATGATATAGGCACGACCGCTACGTAGCTCCTGCAAGAAACTTTGTTAACTGGTTCGTGCCATCGATGTTTTGTGAATTCATCGACTCGTATCGAGAACCGCCTCGATTTAATTAGCAAGCCAATGCGGCACGTATTGATACGGCATAGGGGCTACTTCCCCACCGCGGCCCACAGTGGAGGCATGTGTGAGGTCCCAGGTGCGGCGATCCATAACGAGCACGAATCTCACAATTCGTGAAGGCGATGCATCGTCCCACCCTGACGTATAAAACAAACCAAATAATGCCAGCTGGACTCAAAGTGATGCACAATTAGATATTTACTCGTCATAAAACAAATAAGGATCGAATTCGACAAGAGCGAACTCATCCGACCAAGTAGGTTATTAATCTCTACCATAAATCATGTCAAGGCAATTAATTGCTCAAAACCAATCATTCATAACAACTTGATTGCAAACAATTAGGCTAAACTTAAATTTGAGTAAACTCAATCAAACGGTGTCCAAACTTCATAGGGATTGAAATTAGTGTTCAACATGTTCAAATCTTCCCTAGAGTCGACTTCGTTGAGTCTTTACTATAAATTCCCAATTTTGGGGTAATTGAAGCTATGTGCTTCATAACCCAACCTAGGCCATTACTAAGTTCAACTAGGTTATAAATTCACCAAGGCATTGCAATGTATTTCATATTCATCATAGGGTCCAATTTAGAGGATAGAACTCATAACAATATACCAACATATCATGTAGGCTTTAATTAGGGCATTCTCATATAGCACCACTTCAATCAACACATATAATAAATGTTTCTAACATGTTCATAATCTTAAATAAACAAGATGAAGGAGTATAAAAATCTTTCATAACCATAAAATCATCCTATACATGCTTCTAGCAAGTCCATATTTTCAAACCACAAGATGAAGGCATATGAAGCATATATGTGTCCTTATTGACCTCAAAAATCATAAGCTTTGTTTCCTTAGGGTCAATGAACTAAAACAAAGAAGAAGAGAAGTAACTTACATGTATACCACACCTAAGAAACCAAATGAAAAGATTAATCGGTTGGAAATGCTCCTCTCAACAAGCTCTTCACTTATATGGAGGTGGCTTGAGCAATGGGGGAAGGAATCAAGGAGGACCAAGAGAGAAGCTTCAAGGAGCCATGGGAACCCTCAAGAACACTCTCTCTCACGTTTTTGGAAAGGGCTTCAGCAAATGAGGACTCCCAAGGCTGAATTGTGGTGTTAGTGAAGTCAAATGGCTAGTGGGACAAGTGTCAAGGTAATGTGGTCTCTTCAAATCTGATTTTATGGCTTGTTTAATCCACTAAAGCACTCACTAATCCACTCTTAAAACATGTTAATGATGTTAGGGTATAAGTAATGAGGGTTAGGGAGGTTTAGGTGGGGTTTAGAAAGGGTTTTGGATAGGGGTTTAAGTGTGAAATTCGAGAAACAGCAAAACAGAGCAAACTAGCCGGGGGACCTTGCGGGGGCAAGGTCCTTCCTACCTTGCGACAGCAAGGTGCCTGCATGCCAAACTCTCCATTTTCTGGTTACCTTGCGAAGGCAAGGCCATTCCACCTTGCGACAGCAAGCCCGGCAGACCCAAAAAGGCTCAAAATGCAACCTAGAAGACCCCCAAACACTTAGCCAAATCAATGTGGCTTCAAACCCCAACAAAAATGAGTCAAAAACTCATCACAAACACCCTCAAACAACACCCGAACAATCCGAACAAAGGAGGGAAAGAAGGAGAACTAAACAAGCGATTCAACCGACGATTTGACAAGCATACAATCACGATTCTAAACATGTTAAAAGCATTATGAATGACTTATAAATGATTCTAAAACATATATAGACTAAGTAAACATGCTCATGAACATCAAGAATGCATGAAGGCAAGCACACAATGCTCATGCAAGAATCTGGGATGTTACATCATTCTCAATGAAATCAACATTGCGTGACTCTATTTCAGTCATTCCTACGTCAGGTTTTCCACCGTACATAACATAACCCTTTGAGGTATCTGAATACCTTATGAAAACACATTTGTTTCCTCTAGAGCCTAGTTTTCCAAACTTATTGGAGGTACTATGGACATAACCTGCACAACCCCAAGGATGAAGATGCCCCAATTTAGGCTTCTCACCTTTCCAAAGTTCATAAGGGGTTATGGGAACTGACTTAGAAGGTACTCGGTTAAGTATGTAGGCGGCAGTCATTAGCGCATCTCCCCAAAACGAAATTGGGAGGTTGGCATGTGCCATCATTGACCTATCCATTTCCAACAATGTTCGATTCCTTCGTTCTGCAACACCATTTTGTTGCGGAGTTCTAGGAATTGTCAACTGTGGGCGTATTCCCTTTTTTCTCGCACAATTCTTTAAATTGATCAGATAAATATTCACGGCCCCGGTTAGTTCTAAAAGTTTTTAAGCTTTTATCCTTTTGATTCTCAACCTCTGCGAGAAATCGCTCAAAACACTTAAGAGCTTCATCGCGGTGAGAAATAAAGTAAACATAACCATAACGTGTGTAATTATCGATAAAAGTGAGAAAATAGGAAGCTCCATGACGTGTCTTAACATTCATTGGTCCGCAAATGTCTGAATGGACTAACTCTAATGGATGTGTGGCTCTTTTTGTCTTACCAAAAGACTTTCGGCAAGCTTTTCCTGCCAAACAAGATTCACACAAGGGTAGGTTGACTTTGGTGAGAGACCCCAATAGGTCTTCTCTAGCCAATCTAATCATCCTATCTTTTCCTATATGTCCAAGTCTAGCATGTCATAACTCAGAATTAGAATCATCATAAACCATACAAGAAGAAGAATTAACATAAGAATTATGGGGATCCAACAAATCTAATTTAAAGAAATTATCTGACAAAAAATCATGTCCCAAAATCTCATCACCAAAACAAATATCCAAGTGATCATCACTAAAACTAAAAGAATATACATGTCCTAGCAATTGTACTACTGATAATAGATTCTGTCGAATTCCAAGTGCATAAAGAACGTCATGAAGAGTCAATGCGCGTCCATTCCGCAATTGAAGTTGGTGTGAGCCAACTCCTTTGACTTCAACAGACGAACTGTTTCCCATGAAAATTCTTCTTGTACCCGCAGGAACTTTTCGATAATCTACAAATCCTCCTCGATCCCTTGTCACATGTTTGATTGAGTCTGAGTCTACAATCCACACAGGGAGAAAGTCAGCTGATAAAACATGAGAGCAAACATAACTTTGCATGGAGATAAGATTAAGGGATACCTTCTTGGGCTCAGGACAAGTCCGAGCAAAATGACCCAAGGTACCACAGTTGTAGCACTTCTGCTTAGCAATATTCTTTTTGCCTCTTCGGCGTTTAGCAATCTTGTCACTTTTGGGGTCCAAATTCTGAGTCTTCTTGCCTTTAGCTTGTTTCTTGCGTTGCCCGTGTGCCTTGCGCGGACCCTCAAGGGAAACAAGAGCAAGATCACGAGTCGCAGCACTTATCGCGCGATTCGCTTCATGACACTCAGCCTCAAGCTCAACATGGCGAGATACATCTGCAAAAGTCTGAATGGAGTCCGTATAAGTCAGAATACGCCTCAAACTACTCCAACAGTCAGACAGTGAACAAATCACCGCTTGAACTAGCTATTCATCAGATAAGATAGAACCAGCAGCCTTAAGCTCACGAATCATTCCGGACATCTTGTGTAGTTGTTCAAGAATGTTACGTTTCTGGTCAATCTTATAGCTTTCAAACTTGTAAGTCAAAGTCAAAGTCCTCAACTTTGTAGTAGAAGTATTCCCATAAATGTGCTTAATATCGTCCCACATTTGTTTTACAGTCAGGCAATCCTCAAATTCGCCAATGAGAACATTATGCATGTTACTCAACATAGTAAAGCGTACACATCGATCTTTCTTTTTTCCATTTAAGGAATTCTTGCATTTTCTGGCGATGTTGGGTGATGGTCAAATTACTCATCTCTGGTTCTACTATCACAATATATAGGTTATCAAGAACTTCTTGCTCATTTAGCAAATACGTGATTTTTCTTTGCCAAACACTATAGTTGGTGCCATCTAATTTCTCACACTTGTTAAGGTCAGCGATCACATTCTTAGAAACCACTTCACTAAAATTTATTGCAAAAAATAAGACATAAGCATATATATTTCGATTCACTTTTGATTTAAAAAATCAATTACTAAATATAATCACATCATACACGTAAAGAGGAAAAATCTGCGAGGCTCGTAATCACAACCAAAGTATGCACAACGTGAAAATATTCATAAATTGATAATTTAAACAAAAGAAATAAGATATAACAAATTTATCAAGCACATATCATGTACATAAATATTTTCACTACTGAAAATAAAATTATTTGGTCTCGTATAGTCCCAATCGCAATTTTAGAGCCCAAAACAACAATTGATTATGCTAAAAATGACTTTAAAATAGTTTAAAATTCACAAAGAATTTAAAAAAAAAATTCAGAACAGTCCCAAATAGCCCTAAACAGTCACAAAATGACAAATCAGCCCCTGGATATTATTTTTGAATTTGTTATAAATTAAAAAAAGTTTTTATACATTGAAAAAGCCAAAATAAATACTTTCAGACTGGATTGACCAAAATAGAGGCTACCATTGGACTCAGAAGGCCAAAAAACGTCCATACGCGTTGGCCGTTTCAAAAACGGAGTTCAGGAAGCCTATTTTTCTACCCGGAAAATCGATTTGCGAACGTGATCCGCAAGACAACTTCGCGAGGCCGTAAAACGTTCATTTTAAGTCCAAATTAAACATATAATATGTCGTTAGAAAGCCCTCGCGGAGTACTACAAGTACATACCATAAAACCACAGTTTTAAATAAAATAAACAGGTCAAAACAGCATGCAAAGTTTTGGAAAAATCAATTTTCAACAAAACTTGGGTTTGCGATATTTTGAAAAATAGCCAACGGATTTCGACAAGAATTTAGTATGTTGTTTGCCTTGTCATAGGGAACTCAGACATATAAATTTTTCTCGAAAATAAAATTGTTTTACACATAAAATAATAAAACCTATTTGGTTCGTTATCAGGTAAAACTTTTAAACAAACTCAAAAACAAAAGCATGCAATTCATGGCATAACGAAACGAGCAATCAAACATATAGGCTCTGATACCAATGAATGATATATCTATACATATATTGCACAAGTTTGTTATCTACAAGTAATCATGAGTTACCTCGTGCGAACTTGAACTTTGAGCGAAACGGAAGACTTTCTGTTTGAGCTACGATCTTCGTATGTCACGATCCGTAATCCTGCAAGTCTCTCTCGTTGAATTGATATCACGTAGAACGAATATCAATTCTGGTTCACACCGCAAATCCAAGCCTCTTGATGGTTAGGCTAGATGGAGTATTAGGTGAAATAGAATTTATGAGAGAGAGTAAAGGGGCGGCCACTAGAAGACGCGTTCTTCTATTGTTAGGGTTTTATCCCTTTAATTGCCCTATTTATATTATTGTACAAGAAACCCTATTTCTTGTAGGTTAAGTTAGGTCAATCTCAAATCTCTTTGGATTAAGAAACTAATTAACGTTTAATAATATAAATATGTTCCATGTGGGCGGAAGTAAATAATCGGGCCACAAGCCCAATTAATAACATTACAAATTTGGAATACCTGAATTTGTCGCATGCTGGTTTTTCAAGGCAAATTACGAGAGTATTGTCATGATCAGGTTGGTTACTCTTGACCTCTCTGTTCAAACTTTCCCTGGAGATAGTTTGCTTACACTAAAGAATCCGAATTTAGCTATGCTTCTTCATAACCTCAAAGATCTTAGAGAACTTTATTTGGATGATGTAAACATATCAACTCAAGGATATGATTGGTGCCAAGCTATATCGTCTTCCTTGCCAAAGCTCAAAGTGTTGAGTTTGTCGAATTGTTTCCTTTCCAGGTCTATTGATGTTTCTCTTGCAAAGCATCAATCTCTTTCGGTAGTCCATCTCTCTTACAACAATCTGCATAGTCCTGCTCCTGAGTTCTTTGCAAATTTTACAAATTTGACAGTTTTGAAACTCAGTTTTTGTGAATTGTATGGGCAATTCCCCGGAAAGATCCTCCAGGTACCTACGCTAGAGACTCTAGATCTATCGCGCAACGTTTTACTTAATGGTTTCTTGCCAGAATTTCCCCATAATGCGTCTCTTCAAACTTTGGTCACCAGCTTCAATTCACAAACTTTTCACAGGCATGACCTGATTCCATTGGTAATCTAAGGATTTTGTCCTGGCTAGAACTACATGATAACAAGTTCAGTGGAAAAATCCCACATTCGATGGCAAGCCTGACTCAACTTGTTTATCTGGACTTGTCATCAAACAAGTTTTCTGGTCCGATCCCATCCTTTCAGAAATCTCAGAATTTAACCTTCTTATACCTCTTTAATAATAGCTTATCCGGACCTATCCCTAACACTTACTTTGAAGGCCTCGTCAATCTTTTCGAATGCATCGTTGTCCCTCTTGAATATACTTAATTTAAGAAGTAACAAGTTGGAAAGACCTATTCCCAAATCTTTCTTCGATCTAAGAAGACTTGGTATCCTCTCTTCGTCAAACAACCACCTCAATGGCACTTTAGAGCTAGAGACTTTTAATGGACTTGGTAATCTTACCTACCTTGATCTTTCATATAATAACTTGTCGATTGAAACACGAGGTGAGAATTCTAGCTTATTCGTTGTCCCTCAATTGAGCACATTATTATTGGCCTCTTACAAGCTAAAATATTTCCCCAACATGAAAATCCATTCGGGACTCATAAGGTTGGATCTTTCGAATAACCAAACTGGTTGAGAAATCGCAAGCTGGATTTGGAAAGTCGGCAATGAATATGCATCTCTTCGTTACTTGAATCTTTCTCATAACATGCTAGAGAATCTCCAAGAACCTTATGTTATTCCTCATTTTCTGACTGTTCTGGACTTGCATGCTAATCAACTACTTGGAAATATTCATGTGACACCAGGAGACTCTGTCTATGTGGGTTATTCTTTCAATCATTTCAATTCATCCCTCCCTGACTCCATATGCACTGCTATTTCCCTGATAGTTCTTGATCTATCCGACAATAATTTGAGTGGTAAGATCCCATCATGTTTAATTGAATTGAATAGGTATCTAAGCGTATTGAAACTTGGGAAGAACAATCTCATTGGTAATATTCCTGAAATATTTCCAAGGAATTGTGGTTTGCAAACTCTGGATCTCCATGGGAATCTTTTAGAAGGGAAAGTTCCTCAATTTTTGGGTAGTTGCTCTATGCTAGAGGTGTTAAACATTGGAAACAACCTCTTAAATGATACTTTCTGTGCTTTCTGAACAACTGTACCAACTTGCGTGTCCTTACTATGCGGTCTAACAAGTTACATGGAGAAATTCAGTGTAGAGGTGCAACTAAAGTTTGGAAAAAGCTTCGAATCATCGACTTAGCTTCGAACTACTTTAATGGTCATGTGCCGAAAAGTTTCTTTCTAAATTGGACAGCTATGATAGCACAGTCGAAGCTCAATTATCTGCATGTTGAGGTCCCACAACTTGAATAACATCGATACTATTTTGATGAGGTGACAGTTGTAAACAAAGGGTTTGAGATAGAGCTGCTGAAAATTCTTACCATCTTCACCTCAATTGGCTTCTCAAACAACATGTTTTCAGGGTAATACCATGCAGTATTGGAGAGCTCAAAGTAGTTTATATTCTCAACATGTCACATAATGAATTTACAGGCTCAATCCCAACATCAATTGGAGATTTGAAGCAGCTTGAATCATTAGATTTATCGGTGAACAATCTAAGAGGAAGAATCCTAACAGAACTTGGTAGCCTTACATTTCTTAATTTCTTTCCTAAATTTGTCATATAATCTACTGGAAAGAAGGATCCCAGCGGGTCCCAACTTCAAACCTTCACAGAAACTTCTTTTGAAGAAAACAAGGGATTATGTGGGTCTCAGTTGAACATAGCCTGTGTTGTTGGACCATCATCACCTCCATCGGAAGAGGCAGATAAAAAAGGTGAGACTAATTGGGACTTGATTAATTTTGAAATGGGATTAGTTGTTGGTTTAGCAACTTTTATCGCTCCCTTGGCGTTGAGTAGAACATGGAGCAAATGGTACTTTAAGCATGTTGATCGAATTATTGTGGCTAAAGTCTATCGGTATTACCAAAGAAGAAATCAAGAAAGAAAAAGTCCAATACGTAGACTATAGTTAGTATCGATGACTTGCTTAAGTTGTTTCAATGGAATATAATCATATTATGAATACATGGTTGGTTTCACTCTTTTCAATTGACGTACCGATAAGAGTGAATGAATTTAAAGTAAAAAAGGCATTGCTCATTAAATTTTAACTCTATTTCTTTTGAGATAATTGATTTTGCAATTCAGAAAACAATGTCTAGATATTCATAGTAATTGTTAATTTGAAGATAATATGAATATAATATTCTTTATTTATTTTAAATGTTATAGTTCCATATACAAAATAAATTAAATTGTCAAAGACAACTATTTACTTTAACGTTATTACGTACATGAAACTGTTTATACATTTTTAAACCTAAGAGGGTCTATTTGAAACTTTATGAACTTAACGGATAGTGAAAATCCTAAAAAAAATTACGCAATTAACTAAATAGGGATTCATTTGTCAGATTTATAACTTATGGAGCAATACTTTAAGACTATTTGTAGTAGTCTGAAAATTCATATGAATAAATTATATGTTTTAGCATTCTTCTCCAACAAAGCGTACAGATTCATCTATTGTGTTCTCCATTTTTCTTCATCTTTTTCAATTTATAGCACATTTTAATTTCTTAACTCATTTCTTTTAGCTTGTTTACTCGTAAGTACTAAATATGCCACATATTTGCTTAATATCTAGAGACGCACCGACAATCTATTTTTATAATTATAAGTTTTCGTAAACATCTAAAAATGTGTATCCAAACATATCTTAGATACAAATTATAAAGTTTTAGTCACTTATCTTAGTAAGGGTATTCTTGTCTCATTCGAAAATATTGAACAACATTTGTAACTGTACCTGCAAGAGGGAAAGGAGGGAAATAAGACTTAACAAATAGACATATGAAACGAAATGAATCGAATTCAAAAAGGTAGGGCCTAACTTAAGGTTAGGTACATGTCGAGAGACTAAATTATTATTTAATTATTCATGAAATTGATTAGCCCGTAAAAAAAAATACTTGTTTGGCTTTATTTATTGGTGAGTGATTTATTAAATTTATGTTTATTTATGTCCAAACATTATTTTTATCATAATAAATTTACTTGTTTGTCTAAATAAATGGTGGGTGGTTTATTAGATGATGAGTTAGTTTTGTCTATATATATATATATATATATATATATATATATATATATATATATATATATATATATCATACCTAGACGGCGAAAAAAATACTTTCAAGATTTTATAAGTAAAGAATTTCTTTCATCGTATTTCTTTTGTTTTTTAAGCATAAAACAAAATTGAAATCTTATTTTCGAACTAAGTGACCTTAGTTTGAAAAATCTTAACATTCATATTAATGGTTAATAATACATTTTCTACTTGTATTTAAAAGATTATATATTCATATTACGAAAATAAAATAAACAGAGACAATATACTTACTTTAAAGTTGATGATTCAAAAATCAGTCTTGGGCCGTCCGATTAATATGTAGGATATCTGGGCTTGATTGAATTGGTTGGATTGCTTCTATAACATATAGAACACGAAGAGCACCTCAGTAGAAGTGCAAAGTTTGGCCTCGTGAATCCATTCCGGTATGAAAGTAAGAAACATGTTTAGTCAAAAAACAATTTGACAAAGATTGAGGCTATAGAAAGCGTGTACCTTTTATAGGGTTTATGGAGGGGTATTTATAGGTCCCCAAAAACATATAAAACTTTTACGGGCTAACCAATTTCATGAATAATTAAATAATAAGGAAACATTTGACCTGTCTTGGAAAACAAGTCTCTGAGATTCCCTGCTCGATATTTACTGAGCAAGCATGGCTCTGCCCGGATGCATGGTGTAAATCTGATGGTGATAAGTGTAATTCCCGGGAATGGCCCCATGGTCGGACATGCAAGACTTGTGCTCGACTAGGTTTAAACAGGATATATCAGCGACCTCTGCTTGGGCACCTTGCTAGTTCTACCCGCTAGGCTTGTAGGTCCTCTGCTAACGAGCTCGTGACTGACACGGGGTGCTTGCATGTGACTTGCACGTGCCCAGTTTTGGGCCGTGCACATCAAAAGTTAATATGTTACGTAAGGGTTTCTATACATTTTTGAACTTAGGAATGTTTATTCAAAAATTTCAGTGCCTCAAGAATAGTGAAAATCCGTACTTAATTAACTTATTAGGGTTCTATTAGGTACGAATATATTAGTTTTTAAGGCTATTTGTTATAGTCCAAAAAATGGAGCAAACTGTAAATTTTAATTTTCTTCTCCAATAAAATACAAATATTTATAAATTGGGTTCACGATTGTTTCTTCATCGTCTTGAAAGTATAGCCTCTTTTTTTTGTGACCAATTTCACTTGTTCATTGAAAATCACTAAACGCGTCACCGATTTCCTAATAGTTTCAAGAAAATTCATATACCTTTAGTAATGTCTGCCCAAATTTCATCATAACAAATTTTAAGCATATTAGAAACATTACCTCAAAATTTTAAGGTCCATTAGCCTATAACTCAATTTCGCTTTTGATGTAATTTCTAAAAAAATTGAAAGTTTTATTGCAGCTAAGATTCAAAGAACAAAGTGGGCCAGTCATGGAAAATATGCTTAAGATGAAGCTTTAGATGAAGAACAAACTGTATCCATCTACGCAACTAAGAAAAAGCCATTAAATTTGAAGCATGACTGTCTTCCAATGGAGAAAGATATTTCGAATCTTCTTAAGAAGAAAATTATGTGGGAATGAATTAAATAAGTATGTATGGAGAGACCTTTAATTGTGTTTTGAAAAGTTACAGTAATGGATGTCCATTTTGTTTGCTTTTAGGTAGTTTGTGGATAAAATTTAAACACTAGCTAATTGATTTTGTATATAAAATGAAAATGTTCGAGCTTCAACAATTGCCAAAAATGAAGTTATGAAGGCACCATGCATGTTGAGTTCCCATAAATATGAATAGTGTTTTTTTCCTTGTATATGTAAGAAATATGGAGCTAGGATTTAACCAACACACACAATATTTCAAAGGACAATTATTTAAGAACAGAGAAAATTAAAAGGAAAAGCGGACGATAATTTAAAAACGGGAGAAGTATATTTTGATTCGAACCGAACAAGACGCACAAAGATTACAGAACACTTGCCAATGAGAATTCAACTGTTTACTTTGCTTTCATTGATACTATTTTTCCTAATCTTACTTGTTGTATCGGTTTCTAGCCAATGTCTCAACAATCAAAAGTTGTTGTTGATCCAGCTAAAGAACACCATCGAGTTCGATTCTTCATTGTCCACCAAGATTGTATCTTGGAATCAAACTATAGATAGATGCATTTGGAAGAAAGTGAATTACGGCAAGGATGGTCATGTGATTGGTCTTGACTTGAGCAATGACTCGATATCCGGTGGGATCGAAAACTCGAGTCCTTTGTTTGGTCTTCACTTCCTCTGAAGCCTGAATTTGACACAAAACTCTTTCTATACCAAACAAATTCCAACTGGGATTGGTAATCTTACGAATTTGGCGTACCTGAATTTGTCGCACGCTGGTTTTTCAGGGTAAATTCAAGGAGAATTATCAAACATGATCAGGTTTGTTACTCTTGACCTCATGGTTGTAACTTTATTTGAAATATTTCACCATGAATTCCCAGAATAGTCGCTAATACTTGAGAATCCAAATTTAGCTATGCTTCTTCACAACCTTAAAGAGCTTACAGAACTTTATTTGGATGGTGTAAAAGTGTAAACATATCGGCTCAAGGGTATGATTAGCGCCAAGCTATATCCTCTTCCTTGCCAAAGCTCAAACTGTTGAGCTTATCGAATTGTCAACTTTTAGGGCCTGTTGATACTTCTTTCGCAAAGCTTCAATCTCTTTTGGTAATTTGTCTGTCTGACAACAATCTGAGCAGTCATGTTCCTGAGTTCTTTGCAAATTTCACAAATTTGACTGTTCTAGAACTCAGACGATGTCAATTATATGGGCAATTCCCCATAAAGATCCTCCAGGTACCTACGCTATGGACTCTGGATCCACCAGGCAACGATTTACTCAATGGTTTCTTGCCAAAATATCCCCCAAAATGGGTCTCTTCAGAAGTTGTTACTCCGCGGCACAAACTTCTTACAGGCATTACATGATTCCATTGGTAATCTAAGGATGTTGTCCTGGCTAGACCTATGTCTTTGCAATTTCAGTGGACAAATGTAACGCCCCAAACTCGGTACCGACGTTGCAGTCCCACAGTTAGATAATAAATTCAACAAATCTCAATAAAAATTTGTATCCATTAAGTAAACCATAAATAGAACTTCAAATATTAAAGAAATTATTTCATCTCGAGTTACCCTCGACATGGTCTACCCGAGCCCAAAATGATTCAAATCTACTTACGACCTGGAGAGAAAAGAAGTAGAAAAGAGTGAGCGAACAATGTCAAGTAAATTCATATACAACCCCTTCAGTTTTTAAGGAGGAGTTGATCAACAATGAGATAATTGTCAAATGTCATATATTTCATAAGGTCAAACAACTACATTAATCAGATATATATATATACATATCATGCAAGCTTTCAACATAAACAACATATACTAAACAAATCAAAGCCATGGATTCCATTACATTAACATGGCTACCCAGCAATATTATTTAAACCTAAACTAAGTAAAAGGCTTATATCTAAATTTACGTTAGCACCCACCATAATTATATTCATTTACAATAACACCCCCCCACTCGATCTTATATACATAGCACACATTGTTTCAACATAATCAACCTATATAGACAAATTAAAGTATCAACACGGCTACCCAACTATATACATGTCATCTCCCGAGCCCAAAAATCTGGTCTGCTACGTGTAGCATACACATTTGTCTACTAAGATCATAACACCTTGGGTCACCGGCCTAGCACAAGCTGATCCAAAAGTCCATGATGTTAGTGCCTAATAGTAGAGTGTGGTCACCTTATAAATTGCACACAATTCTCATACCTAACCGATACGAGATGGAGGCATTACAATACATGTTTAAACTACAACGTAAAGTAAAAGGCTTATATTTAACTTTACACTAACACTCACCATAATTATAATAATTTACACTTATGCCCCCACATTCAATCCTGTATAGATAACACGAATGCTTTCAACATTAGCAATCTATACTAACAATAAATGCTCAACTCGTTAATTGACCTGTCGTGTGCTCAATAATCAATATCAGTCTCCGATGAGCCTTATTCTTCTTTACCCTCTAGAAGGCATTAAATGCCTCCTCGCACCCCAATCACCTATGAACTAAGCCCAAACATCCTCGGTGTAGAACATCGACGACGACTTGTTGGTCCGGAAATATTTCATCTTCGTGTAAGAGATGAAGTCTATGTGTACCATTTCTTGCACAAGTTGATAAACACCCTTTTTGGCCAAGTGGTCACTATACATGTCCAAGCCAAGTATATGCACCCTACAACATGTACGTTATTAATGTTTAGATGAGATTATGTCTTATTTAAATACTTGTAAATACATATAATTTGTGTATAAAATCAAGTAAATTCAAGTTGAATCGAGTTGATGCATTCAAGCTCGAAACCATGATCAAATGTGCCTCAATAATTCTAAAGCTTGAGTGGAATTTAATTATATCGACAAACCACACTTGGACCTTTTTTTATTTATTTAGAGCCCTAGCTTTTGCTGATGTCTTGCTTAAAGATATTTAAACTTAAAAGTTTTATGCACAACTTTGAATAAGCACTTAATTGTTAGGCTCAAGGCTCAATTGAGTACAAGTAGGGAAAGGGAGGAGGGTTAGTCTTTTTTGTCAAGGCTCAAGGTTCAATTGAGAAAGAAAATGTAGGCCAAAATATGAAAAAGACCCTGAAGTTTCCACCAAATTCCAAAGTGGTACTCAACCTAAGGTTTGTGCCATACGCATATCTGACATTACAAATTGTCCCATAGTGCACCCTAGCCCTAACGGGCGTTAGAAAACTAACAGAAAGTTAGCATGTGCATCTCACATGCAGGGGTAATTTCATCATTTTCATCAAAAAAAAATTATGGGGTGTTGGTAATGTCGCGGGATAAAATTATGGGGCATATGTTAGAACGAGTCAGTCGTTCCGTTTTCGTCCCCAAATTGATCAAACCTCTTTCATCACCCTCTTGCTGTGAGTCGCGTCCTGAAAAAGCTTTGTGCTAGTTCTTTGCCATCTTATCTAGCTTATGCTGTTTCGTTTTTTGATTATATCGAAGAGCCCGATCCGTTCTTTAGTAATACGATTATCAGAGGGTTTGTGAATTGCAATGACCCATATGGGGGTTTATGTTTTTACTTTAATAAAATGGTGGGGAAATTTGTTTGGCCGAATCATTACACATTTCCTTTACTGGTCAAAGTTTGTGCTGATTTGGGTTTGGTGAGAGAAGGGGAAAAGGCGCATTGCCCAGTTGTCAAACTCGGGTTTGAGTTGGATTTGTATGTTCGGAATTCGCTAATTCGTATGTACTATGTTCGGAAGACTGGGGGGATGCACGGATGGTGTTCTGTTTAAGTCATGAGTCAGATATCGTGACTTGGAATACAATGATTGATGGGTGTTTGAAGAATGGGGATTTGGGTTTTGCGAGGTGGTTGTTTGACGAAATGCCAGAGAGAGATGTGGTTGCGCGGTCGTCGTAGATTTTCAGTTCTGAAAGTTTCAATGTTAGCATCATCTATACTAGTGTAATAATTTTATCCCGCGGCATTATCAGCCCAGATTTTTTTTGATAAAAATGACGAAATTACCCCTGCATGTGAGATGCACATGCTAACTTTCTGTTAGTTTTCTAACGTCCGTTAGGGCTAGGGTGCACTATGGGACAATTTGTAATGTCAGGTATGCGAATGGCACAAACCTTAGGTTGGGTACCACTTTGGAATTTGGTGGAAACTTCAGGGTCTTTTTCGTATTTTGGCCGAAAATGTATTTTCTCTCTTATTATAAAAGTCAAGCTTGATTCTTTCAATTTAATTGATAGACAAAAATAATCATTCACTAAATAAACTACCCACCATTTAATTAAGGACAAAACAAGTAAATTTACCATGACAAAAAGTAATGTTTGGACAAAAATAGCCCTAACTATAATAAATCATTGACTATTAATTAAGGTTGAACAAGTAAATTTGTCATATGTTAATTAATTTCATGAATAATTAAATAATAATTTGATCCCTTGACTTGTACCTTTTTAAAGTTAGGTCCCACATTATCGAATTCTATTTATTTCGTTTTGTATTTTGATTTTGTTATCATTTTCCTCCTCCTACCATTATCGTTACAAATATCGTCCAATATATTCTAAAATGACAAAAATACATTTACTCAAGAGACTAAAAATTTATTCGAAACTAAAAAAATATTTGAAACTAAAAAATAATATAGTTTTATTTTTTTATTTCTTAAATATATATGTTCGGTAAAGACATTATTATATGTATATAGAAAATTCTAACTATAATGATAGATTTGTTAGTGAGTATCAAACTATTAAGCAAATCTGTAGCGTGTTTAGTTATTACCCATAAATAAGCTAAGAGAAACTGGTTAAGAAAATGTGTCATAATGTCAAGAAGATGAAGAAAATGAAGAATCAATTGATGAATCTATGCGTTTTATTATAAAAGAATGCTAAAATCTACTATTTACTTCTTTAAATTTTCAGATTACTACAACAGCTTTTAAAACTATCAATGGTCCATAACTTATAGATATTACAAACAAAACCAATATTAGTAATCGCAAATAACTGGATTCAAAATATTTTACTCATTTTCATAACTGGGTTCCAAACCTCTAACCTCTTTTGACCTTAATTTGCTTGCTCATTTTCATTGGACTTGAGGTAGTTACATGTGAGAATTTCTATATTCCCTCCTCTGGCTATCGACTTTCTTTCTTCTACCGCAACTCTCCTTTTATTGAAATAGGTTGTCATCAACCGACATCCTTTTAAGTAGTTTCATCCTAAAATTAGATTTTCTCCTTACTTAGTAATTTGCACAAAAAGTGTATTGGAACTATGAAATGAGATATGTTTAAAGAAAGAAGTTCGATTAAACGAAAGTTAAAGAGATTTTATGTCTTCATTTGAGCAAGGCGAGGTGAGTGCGTTTCTTGGTGATGGTGATAACGGTGTTGACGACCACAAGGATAGTGGTGTTAGGAGCGGTGATGACAGTGATTGTAGGGATGACAGTGGTGGTTTAGATGAAATACAACATTGTGAGATTTCCAAATCATCAAATTTTTAAATATCCATATGGGTTTTAGTTTCAATTTGAAAATTTGAAAAATTAAAAAATTGAATTTGAGTTTGTAAAAAGTGAAATATAAGGTTGTGATGGTGGTGTGTCCATAAATGATGACTTTTGCAAATGAGTTACTTTGAATGTAGGAGTAAGGAATTAGAAAATGAAATAAAATCAAATCAAAAATTAACTTTTGTGCTAATGGTGAAATTTGAGGTGGTAGTAGTGGTGAGTCTATGAATAATGACGTTGACGGAAGAAAGTGAATGATGAAATAATAAATTGAATAGCATCTAAATTTCATTTTTTTTGGAGTAATCCATTTTTTTCGTCTTTGAATTTAAAATGAGACAAAGTATAACTATTGAAATAATTATTTATTATTTTAATTAAAATATATTTTAAATATCAAATGGCAAACTAAATTATGAAAATATAATCAAATCTCACTTTGCGTCACAAGTAAAATATGACCAAAATAATCCTAACATGTATGATTTTCCATTACTGTTTTTAACACCCATGAACGAGATATGACAAAGTCGGACAAATATAAAAATTATGTATGAAAGTGAGACATCATAGGTTGAGAAAGACATTATTAGAGGTATATGAAAAAATGTAACTATAATAATATATTTGTTGGTGAGTATCAAGCTATTAGACACTTATGTAACATGTTTAATAATTACTTATGAATAATCTAAGAAAATGCGTTAAGACAATGTGATATAATGTCAAGAAGATTAAAAAAAATGGAGAACTTTGTTGACAAATCTTTGCGTTTTGTTAGAGAAGAACACTAGAATCTATAGGAGATACGTTTGAAGAAAGCAGTTCAATTTGTTGGAAGAAAAATATATTTTATTTTTGTATTTTAGCAAGGCAATGTAAACTTATTTCTTGGTGGTGGTGATACCGGTGGTGGTAGTTGCATGGATGCTGGTGGTGGTGGTTAGGGATAGTGGTGGGGGCGATTGTAACCATGTCAGTTGTAGTTTAGGTGTGGAATACGATATTGTTAGATTTCCAAATCATCAATTTTTCAAATCTTCATATGAGTTTGAGTTTCAATCATCAAATTTAAAAATTCAAAAAATTGAATTTAAGTTTGTAAATAGTGAAACTTAAGGTTCTGGTGGTGGTGGGTCTATAAATGATGAGTTTTACATATGTGTTAATTTGAACGAAGGAGTAATAAATTAGACAAAGAAATAAAATAAAATAAAAATGATTTTTGGGTTAATGATGTTATTGAGGTGGTAGTGGTGGTAATGGTGGTGGGTCTATGAGAGATGAGGTTGATGAAAGAAAATGAAGGATAACAAAATAAAATAAATAACTTCAGAATTTCATTTTTTGAGTGTAATGTATTTTTTTTAACTTTAAATTTAAATATGATACAAATTATAATTACAACATTGTTAGCCTTACAACTAATTTTATAACTTTCCTTACAACTACTAAGTCTTGTAATGATAGTATTTTCCTTATAATTATACCAAATTACAATCCCTTCCCCCAAAGTATCTACCAAATCACATAGTGCACCCCAACCTAAGGTTTGTCCCATAATGATATCTGACGTTATTTGTTTTTTCTTCATATTTTCCACACTAGCTGTGATAACGATTATAAAAGTCACGTTAAATAACGCGTGGTCTTCCACGATGTTAACTCGAGGGAAATATTAGGAATTCGATGTAAACTTTGGGGTGCTTAAAGTTCAAATGTTAAAATGGAGTGGTGTCCACAATTCCATTTTTTCCTACTGAAAGAAAATCTAGAGAAAAGACTAACCATTGTTTTTTTTCCGATCTTCACTTTACACAACAAAAATTAACCCATAACCTGATCTTGGTTTTGTCCACTCCCTCCAAATTTTCTCTTAAATTTCTCTCTTAACCCAGATGATAGATATACATTTTTTTCATTTCATTTTCAATTTTCTTATTTTAATAATGAAAACAAAGTAAACAAAATATATGAAAAAAATACTCTTACCCATAGTTATACGTCTCCACCTTCAATTTCATGTATGAAATTGGAACCACGTACCCACCTTCTCTGGTGAAACTCATCCACCATCGAAATCAATCAATTTCTCATCTCCCTCCATCCTCTTACATGCCTTTATCTTTACTTTATCTCTCCTAATTCTTTAAATAAACCAACCTGACCGCCATGGCAGGTTCTATGAGGTCAAAATCATCTAAAGTCGTAGCTTCTTCAACATCTTCTCAATTTTGATACTTTGTTTTAAACCATATGCATATCGGCCGTATGCCCAATTTTCTCCCACAAAATTGAAGAGAATTTCAATAAAACCCATAACTATTTATATTCATTCAAGCCCGTCTCTCTCTCTTTGATGAACTCGCGCCAATAAGGTTTATGAGTTTTTTGTCAATTGCATGTTTTTTCAAAGGTTTTACTAAGTATACTCTATAGCCTTTAATTTCTACTTTAAACAGGACTTTTGCAGGGGAGAGAATGAGGGAGATCAGAGATGGAGCTTGGCTAGAATCGAAGGAGGACGACACTAGAGTTATGATAGGCGTGACTAGAGTAGGAAGGGTTTGGACCGGATATGTGAACTTACACCCAGAGATGGCGGTGGCTATGGTGTGGCTAACTGGAGATTGCGGCTATTACGGTGGACCCGGAGGTGAGAACTTACACCGGGAGAAGAGAGAAGGAGAAGGTGTGAGATTAGGGTTTGTACTTTTAATACATTTACTCCTTAACCAGATAAGAGAAATGACATTTTCGCCCCGCACGTGGAAGACCAAGTTCTATTTAATGTGAATTTTTTATCGTCCATCAGTGGTCGGGTGGAAAATGGGGGGGGGGGCGGAAGTAAAGTCAGATACCATTATGACACAAACTTTACATAAGGGTAAACTATACGATTTTATGGATACTTTGGGGGGAAATTGTAATTTGACCCTATAATTATTAATAACATGCAAATATCATAGTGTGTATCAGCAGCTATTGTCAAGATTTTACTGATATGCATATTTGTACTTGTGTTTATAGGTGTATACTTTATAAGTGCATGTGTCATACCAAAAGATATATGTCTGTATGCAAATTAATGTATCCTACAATCTGAAAAATGTATCGTATCATGAAAATGGATTTGTGATACACGATATGTATCCTGATTCAATAAACACTATGACGTGGGATGTTGTACTTGGTATGTTTCTGGTGATAGGAATTGGCTTGGATCGGAGAAATAGCAACAAGGATGCTGCATTTGGAGTAGAGAACAAATATATCTCATTGATACCTTGAATCATTTTCTTGAAACACTGCACAATCTCCTCGAATCCTCCTAGTTCCTAAGAAGGCTAGAAGAAGATGGGAAGGCTTCAACAACCAAGCAATTGTACAAATCACACTGTAAAGCTCGAGAAGTTCTAATCCAAGTGGTTCAAAGTCTTGTTGTAGATTATATGAAGGTTTGTCGTGAACCGAAGAATCATTGTGTCTGATTATTTCCTTAGTGTAACCTCCATAACATGAGGAAAGTGTTGTATATTACTTAATTGTGGGTGAGGAATCAGTAGGTTAGGCACACCAAAAGATGCTATCTTTAAGGTATTTAATTCGTCCCACTATGGTGTAATGGTCTCAACGAATTTCACCTCCAGGATACAAAACCTACGCACTCTTATTCAAAGTTACACTCCTTTGAATAACTCAGGAACAATAATCAAAGCTTTAACTGTTTGACTCGAAGAATAGATCTGTTAAGAAGAAAGACTCACTATATAGTGTTCGGAGAAGGCAAATCTATTTATAGAGTCTGTGTTGTGGTCTTGAAAAGTCACAACCCTTCTAAACTGGTGCCTCAGCCGTATAGGCATATCACCAAAGGCGTACCCATTCGAACAGTCATACTCGTTTATAGGGCTATCAGCCGAAAAGGCACAACCCTAAACGGTATTACCGAACCATTGTATCGGTCACAACTCCAGTAATAGAATTAATAATTAATAAATTTATTTCTTTCTTTCTTATATATATTATATATATATATATATATATAATAATAATATAATACTCAAAACTTTTAAGCCATGCTTGATATTTTCCCATAATAGAGGGAAGCTCAAGCAAGCTTATAGGAACTCTTCAAACTTAGCTATTATATATAACAAGTTTAGCTCCACAAGTTTTCATTAGCAATCCCATGTGGGATAAAGAAGATACAAGGAAACAAGAAAGGAAGAACAAGACTTTTATACTTATGAATGAATGGTTGCTTTACAAACTCAATATGGGAGATGACCAAGTATTATATGTGAATACTACTGCATATAACAGAAAGAATAGGCGGAACAACTTCATTCGTGCTCTTTACTACACTTTTACTACAGGTTTCTTCAACTATTTCATTATGCTGTGCTCAGTGGTCTTCATCAGCAGAGTAGACTGAGAACCTGAATAGGCTAACATCAGACTATCTTATATTGTTGTAGCATAAAACCCTTGTAAGAATTATGAGATAGTTTTTAAAGTAGTTAATTTGTAAAAATCTTGGCATCAGCATTTTATGAATTTTTTTTGGTCAATAAAATATTGAAAAACAGCCCTGATGCCAAGATTTGACATCAGCATTTTTTGAATTTTGTTGGTCAATAAAATCTGGAAAAACAACCCTGATGTCAAGGTTTGACATCATAATTTTTTGAATTTTTTTGGTCAATAAAATCTGGAAAAACAGCCCTGATGCCAAGATTTGACATCATAATTTTTTGAATTTTTTGGTCAATAAAATCTGGAAAAACAGCTCTGATGTTAGGATTTGGCATCAGAATTTTTTGAATCTTTTTGGTCAATAAAATATAGAAAAACAGCCCTAATGCCAAGATTTGACATCAAATTTTTTTGAATTTTTTTGGTCTATAAAATCTGGAAAACCAGCCCTGATGCCAAGATTTGGCATCATAATTTTTTGAATCTTTTTGGTCAATAAAATCTGGAAAAACAGCCTTGATGCCAAGATTTGACATCAACATTTTTTGAATTATTTTTTGTTAATAAAATCTGGAAAAACAGCTCTGATGCCTAATCTTGGCATCAGCATTTTTTGAATTTTTTTGGTCGATAAAATCTGAAAAAACAGCCATGATGCCAAGATTTGACATCAGCATTTTTTGAATTTTTTAGGTCGGATGACTTTTGTCTTCATTAATAACATTTTTGTCATTTGACAACCAATTTGTAGTTACATGAAATGTCCAAAAAATTGATGATCCTAAATGAAAACATGTTTCTAAAATTATATCAACTAAAAATTTGCCCTAATATTTATAATATATTCAACTTGATTTTCTTAATTTTTGTAGCGAGTCAATTAAGGTTATTTATTATGAACGAAAGATAATGCCCCATTTTCTCTTTTTTTTTTTTTTTTTTTTTGTCCTTTTCCATGTGTTTAAATTTTATTTTAACTTGTTGGTACATGGGGAGTTGGGGACTGAGGGAAAAAACAAATAACTAAACAGAGATAAAACACAAATTGGCTTGTATATTTAATTCCAAGCCAATACTTCAGTCAACGCTAAAGAACACGTAGATTCATTTAGATACTTCTGCTGTCGTTTTTTTTTTTCATTTTAAGAGAAAAGATAGCAATTAGTGGAGCCCACTAAAATTCCCTTTTTTTTTTTTTACTTTTTCCTCTTTTCTCTTTCCTATATTCCCTTAATACTTTCCCTATTTCCTAATTGTGTGACGTGGCAATTCAATAGTAAAAGTATAGATAAAACTTTTATCAAAGATTTAATTGATCCTTTTGGATAATCTACTTCAAAATCAAATTCTTAATATCTAGTTTTTTGGGGAGCATTTTGGTTTATTTTTTTTTCCATTTTAAGCAAGCCGGACTGTTTATTATAAATAAAAAGAAAGGAAAACAACAAGAACTCCAATATCACTAGAATTCGCATGGATTATGCCATGAGAAACCTTTTCTACTTTCTCGTCATATGTTTTTTTCTCTTCAATACGTCTCATGCTTGTTTTTGGACTCCAAAGTTTCATGTAGATATTACCAACGAGATCCCAAATTCAAATATCTTGATTCGATGTCAGTCAAAAGACGATGATATTGGATATCATACACTTGCCTTTAACGGTCAAATCAGTTGGAAATTTTGCGAGCATTGGTATCTTTCTACCCTTTATTTTTGCCATTCTTGGTGGCAATCAAAGCAACAAGCCTTTGATGTTCTAAACTTTACTATGTGGCATGCATGCTCAGCTGGTAAACCATCTTCCAATCGTTGCATTTGGTCACTTCAGTCGGAGGGAATTTTTTGGTACGATCCCATAAAGTTGGCATGGGTAAAACAATATGATTGGCATTGATATATGCATCATATTACTTTTTTATGTATCAATATCATCAAATTGAATAAACACTCTTAGAAAACCAAGTGGCTCTCTCTCTCTCTCTCTCTCTCTATATATATATATATATATATATATATATATATATATATATATATATATATATATCTCTCTCTCTCTCGTTTATGTATATATAAAATAGGGAAAAATTCAAACGGGTATACTTTCGTGGATTTTCTATCACTTTAGTCCCCAATAGTTCTTTCAAATTGCTAAGAAGTACTTTCATGCATAGAGATGCATCATATGATAAGGCTATGCATCGTTTGATATCAGACGATGCACGCATTTGTCATTGCGATACATGAAATTACATTGAAGCGACTTGAAAAAAATATCAAGGACTAAAAAGTCAAAATCCGTCAAAATGTACTGACCTGCAATTTTCTCTATAAAATATCTAGTAAGCTAAGCTTGCACATCAAATATTGAAATCCTAAGAAAATTCGATAATAACAGGCTTTACAATTTGTATTTGGCCAATCAGATCCTTTCTTTGACAGCCAAGCTAGTTGCCCATCCAATTTACAGTTTACAATTGTATTTGCACCTATTGATTTGCTCGTTATTGACATTTCATCTTTCTTGTTTTGGATAACACTTTGTCATTTTTATACTTGATTTGCTTCGTACTTGAACTGGTGGGTTCACTTTTTTATGGGCATCTTTGGAAAACTTATACACACTATTTAATATTTATAGGGTTAATCGCATTATTGGTCCCTTGACTTTGGGTCATTCTCAAGTATTAGTTCCTTAACAATTTTTTATCAAACTTGGGTCCTAAAAGTTTCAAATTTTCACACCGGTCCTTTTGATGGATGTCGTTGGAAAATCCTGTTAAGTTGCCCATGTGCATTTAATAAGGGATAAAATGAAAAAAAATTTCAAACTTAATTTATATCAAAATTTATAATTGAATCCTTAGAGTTTAAAAAATGGTTATAAGACCTTCTTCCCCAATTTTTTGAAAAACCCAGCAATCAAATATAGTCAACTTGATTTTCTTAATCTCTATATCGAGTCAAATAGGGCTATTTATTATGAACAAAAGAGAATAACCTACTAAGAACAGAAGAGAGTAAATCGTTCGTTTGAAAAGTTCATATTTCAAAAGGAGTCAACTTGTGAAAAATTTAGTCAAAAAAATTGTACATCCCTCTCAAAATAAGAGGTTTGCATTGACTAATTTATCAAATTAGGAAAATTGTTGTTGAAATTTAATTATCTCAATATGTAGTTTTCTTTAAAATTCTTGTGTATGTGTCTGTAATATATATATACTAGTACTCTTGCCCGTGCCGATGGTACGGCGCCAATTTGAGAATTTATCAATAAGTGAAGAAGATACTGTTGAAATGAACTATTAAAAATATTATTTTCTAAAAAATTGACTTTCAAATAGGGTCTTTTGCCCGAAACTGAGGGATTAATTAATAATTTGTGGACGAAAATGCGGGCTGGAAAAAAATTAAATTGATTAAGTTAATTACGATAACAACTAAAAAGAAAAAAAATTATTTCAAATTTACAAAACTTACGATTTTTTTTTATTTTTTTTAATTTGTATACGAAATTACAGGTCGGAAAAAAATTAAATTGATTAAGTTAATTACGATAATAATAAAAAATACAAAATACAAATACAAATTTTTGCAACCATACAACTGTAAAACCATAAAATATTAACTGTAAAACCGTAATAAGTAAGTAATTTTCACAAATGTAAAATAATAATAGCCGTAATATCTCAATAATTTTCGCGATAATAAAATAGGGATGGAAAAAACGTGATAAAACGGTTGAGATTGTAAGATTAAACGTTATAGAGACATTCTTTATATTTCATATATATCAATATTACATTAAAATGAATGCCCGTACATAATTTTTCGTTTAAAAATTTGACATTCGTCAATAACTTTAACTTATATTTCCTAATTTAAACATGTGCTACCATTAATTAAGAATATATAAAAAATAAAATTCGTACTTTATAAAAATTAAATTGATTCAAGTAATTACAATAAGACTGTAAATTACAGTAAAAGATTGAGTTAGACAGAAGTTAAAAATAATTGAGTGAGAGAGAGAGTTAAATTTAGTTACGTTGGTAAATTGAGTTAGGTAAAAGACAGTTACCAACCGTCCTTCGCACATGTGAAGATATGAAAGAATTGTAGCCGTAAGATTAAAGTAAAAAAATTTATCAAAGCCACTTTTTATCCCAAGTCATTAATGAATTTTTTTAATTAAATAATTCAAAAACCCCTTGGAACTTCCACCATCAATTATCTCAATTTGCACAGTTTTTTAATTCTCGGTTATGTCAAACGGAAATGAATCAACACATTGTAAATGATGATTAATGAAAACGGATTAGTTCACAACATGAACCTATCAAATATTGAAATATTATACTAAAAAAATTAAGTAAATCAAGTAAATCAATAAATACTCAAATTTTGAGATGTAAAAAAACCATTGACAAATTCGAAGTAGTATGAATAAAAATCACCAAAAAAAATTATATTTCGAGAATACTAAATGATTAAACTAGTTCGAAGATTTATTTAAAAGCAAATAACAAAAATCGATTTATAAAAAATATTAACAAATTTCTGAGGAGATCTGAATGTCAAAAATGTTTTTTTTCATACGAAATAATTAAACAAAATGTTTTTATGTGATTTCATTAGATCCGAATGAAAAATCACCGAAAAAATATAATCAATTTTTTCCCTTAGAATAAAATTGGATATTGGAGAAAGAGATGGATCGGCGAAAGGGCGAGAGCTTATTGTGGTGTGAACGGTGAGTGTAAGAGAGATCGCGAGTGAGAATAAGAGATATTTTCTGAGAGAGATGGAGAATAAGGAAGATTATCAGTATGGTTTCCTATTTTCCTCTCCTTCTTCCTTCCTTTTGTGTGCGTAGATAATGGGGAATTATTGAGATACTACGATAACGTTTGATTTTTTCATAATGTTATTATTTTTCGATGTAATTCTTTATATTAACTTCTCTTCTTTTGTAATTGATGCGTCCAAGAAATCCGGATGCACTGAATAAGCCCAATCTGAACACCTGGCTTTCAACGTGTCCGTAGATCCTCAGAGTCCAACTCTGCAATGCAAACGAAGAAACGTGAACTGGGCAGGGGCGCTCCCTGCAAAGGCCATCCGGCGTGTAAATCAGTATAAAAGAGTAAGCAATTTGGCAGAGTTTTGGCTAGAGAATAAGATTGCGCATACCTTTCTCCTTCAATTCCCTTAACTTTTATACCTGCCGGAAGGCTTAACTGCCGATACCCGTTAATAACCACCCATGATTATCATTAACTACCCATGATTGTCATTAACTGCCCATGATTGGTCGTGGATCTTTATGGCAGGCACATTAATGAGCCCATTAATACTAACGGTTTACCTGAAGAGTTTTCCGATCATTGCTGTTAGCGGAAACTCTTGCTCGGACATGATCGTCCTCAACTGATACCTTGATCTTTTTCGGACACGGATGTCCTCAACTAAAAACGGCTTGCGTTTGACGAGCACATGTAATCATGCTCGCACATCAATCTTGCTCGCTAGTCAAGCCCCCAGCTCGCAGGCAACTCACCTAGTGAAAACCCAAGCTTCGCTCGCTTGCTCGGATGTAAGCTTTGCTCGCTTGGTTGGCTAGCGTCCAAATGCTCGGCACGTGACTCATGGCTTGGGCCTATTGGGCCAAGCAGCTCAGTAGCCCCCTACTCCTTGTCTTTCCGAGTATTCATGCTCGTGACGAGGAGGAACCCAAAAAAAATTCAAAGCGCACTTCTCTCGAATAATTTTGGAGTCAAAAATCTGAATAGGCGGCAAATCATGAGACGTTTAAAGAGGCGTTTCTTGAAAGTGTGAAACGTCAGCCGCCAGCCGCCAGTCCTGAAAAAGCAGGCCCAATTCCTTATGCCCCATTAAATCTTTGCCTCGTTCACGCGTCTCGTGCTTGAACCCAATGATTCGAACCCTCAGCCGGCGGTTTTGGCTGAGTATAAAGGCGGAATTCTCCTCTTTTTACAACTTTACGCTTCATACAATTCACAAACTCTTGAAAGAAAGAAGAACAAACGAAAGATTCTGCAGATTCTCACCAAGAGCCGATTCCCGGATTCAATCCCTCTCAAGGCTTTCGAAGACAAAATCGAGATTCTCCAAAACTTCCAGGTATTTCACGTTTCCTTCATTCTCCTACTGCATGTTCATCTTTTGAATTTCGAATTAGGGTTTATGCTATTTGAACCCTTTTTTTGCTTTTCTGCGAAATGTTCGACCAATTGATATAGTAGACCAATATCCAATCCCCTTTACTCTTTACAATCTATCAGCCCTTTTCAATCCAAACCGAGGGAATCGAGAAATCCGTGATCGGTACCTGTTTGCGATCTCCCAACTGTTTACCACATTCAATTTCTCTTTTGTCGTACTTCACCCAGTCAATGTCTAATCTGCACTTCTCGATTCCTCTTCTTCGTAGCATGTCTAGCGAAGGAAGCGTTTCGAAATGAAGGCGAGCTACGACCGTGGAGCTCCAGAAGAAATGCCTCTGTCCTCAACCTCATCTTCTGAAGAGAGCGAGCAAGATGTAATTCCACTAATTACTCACCGACGAAAACCCGTGCAATCAAGCGAGCAACAAGTGATCAGTAGCCCCTAAATCCCTTGTGAAACCGAGCGAGCAGATAATCCTCCTCGTTTAAATGACCAACCACCCGGACCAAGTCAAACTTTGTTCGTTCCTGCCTCTTCGTACTCTTCCCCTTCAATTAGGTGGGAAGATTTGAATTCCGAGGAAGAGGTCAGTACCTGGTTCTACTCTCTAGGAATAGACCCCAAACTTTACCGAGAGTTCGCTTTCGACTTAGACATAGGCAATGAAGGCCACAACTTTCAAGGGGACAAGATGGTATTTTATTTTGACTTCTTTCAAGTCGGGCTTCGTCTCCCTCTCGACCCGTTTATTGTCGAATTAATGAATGCATCCAATACTCTCCCATGCGACTTGACTTTAACCACTGTTAGGTTCCTAGTGTCATTCACTGTAGCTTGCCGGTCACTCGGGTTTGAACCCGATATGACTTTATTCCGAAAATTCTTCCTTTTCTCCCTTGACAAGAAATCTGGACGCATCAATAGCCATTCAAACCAAGGGTTCTTCAAACTTCTTACTGATGGTCCCAACAAAGTCGATGGTTGGGACTCGAAGGCTTTGCTCGTTGAATCGATCATTGGCTGGCCCTTTGCACCCTACATCAGCGATTATGGACTTCCCAGAGCGAGGACAAAACGCCTGCATAGAGCTGGAGAACCTCGAATAGTTAAAGCTTTGAGCTGCTGGGAGCAAGAAGGGCGGCTGACAGGGATTTCGTGCTTGACTGGCGAATTCTTACCTCCGACCTCACTCTTCTTCGACTGGCGGGAATCTCCTACCTACCCCTAGAAGGGATTGAGCCACGAGTCGTCCTCGAGCCTGAAGTTCCATATCCTTATTGGGGTTCATGTCACGGGAAAAAATTCCCTGGTGAATGTGAAGAATGTGCTCGCACTGGAGTTCTATGTCGAGCTCCCTTTTCGCTTGATGGTTTATTCTTCAACTATACCTTTCTTTGTTACCCGTGTAAGTCGATGTTTTCTCCTCAACACTTGTTTTATTTTTCGCAGATATGAAGCAGTTAACAGATGTCAGCAAATTCATGCAAGCTGCCAAGAAAAGCTCCAACAAGCGAGCTAAGCATTTGTCAACCCAGCCCGCCATCAGTCTTCCAACCGTCCCTGCCAATACTTCCAGCCGGGGAACAAAACGCAATCAACCCGAGCCCAGTCAACCTGCAGCAGCTTCTATCCCGATTCCTGCCGTACGTGAAGCTGTAAACGTTTCCCCTCCTATCATCAATATCGAGCCAAGTGAAAGCCCGAGGAGGACCAGACGCCGGGCAGACAAGGCTATAGTCGAAGAAAGTACTCCCCAACTCCCTTCTTGGCAGAGGGAAAATTTCGTCATGCCCGACGACCAACCCAAAGCTGCTGCCCTTATTAGGGAGCTTGCCAATGTACCCGATCTCCACAACATCAGCATACACAAACGAAGTGGTTTCCAGGCCACTGCTGGACTTGGTTTGATGAAATGGCTGCATCACAGTGGAGTCCAGAAAAAGTACGCCGACCAAGCGAGCTCCGTCTTAATCGGCGAGATGGGAATGTGCATGACCGAGGTAACACTTTCTTCTTACCACTTATTTTCCTTGCATTTTCTCGTTTGATCGACATCTTTTCTTGTAGATTGCCAACAAGTCAATCCTGATGTATGAGCGATAACCAACCTCAACAACAACAACACACTCATTTCTTGCCGAGAAGAATACTCTTACCACCGAGAAAAATGCATTAGAGGAAAAAATAAACTCAATTCGAGCTAAGCTCAAGGGTGCCGAGGAAACCCTTACGAGCAAAGTAACCGAGCTCTCCAAGGTAGAAGCTGAGAAAAAAATCATTGGAATCCCAGCTGAGCCTTTCCAAGAAATCCGAAGAAACTGACTTAAACAACATAGCTGGGGTACGCCGAGAAGCTGCTGGCTTGCTTGCCAAAATGACTGGAGGTCGCTAATGCCACAATCACCAATCTCGAATGTAAGCCGGAAACGGCTTTTTGACAAGTGAAGAACAAAGACGACAAATCATCGAAGATTACAAGAGCTCGAACGACTTCGCTACCAGTGTTGAAGGTGAGGCTTACCCATTCTTCTTGCAAGGCATGAACCACATTTTAAGGCAAATTGCTTGCAGCGGGCTAGAAATCCGCCCCGAACAACTCGCTGAATGGGGGGTCAATCCATTGTTTTGCTCGTCGCCCGCCCCCCGCCACGCCTCGCGTTTTCAATGAAGAGCGAGCTAGAGTCATTGGCGAGACCGATGTTGAGAAGGGCTTATCCCATGGAATCCACCTCCAGTCACTAGTCCCACTGCCACCGAGCTCATGACTCCAAATGCGGGGTCCCAAGCTCCCCCTCAACAACCGAAAATGCTCCGGCCGATGATGAAGTTACAATCTTAGACAAAGAACAAGGAACCGAGGAACCCGCTCCCACAACAGACAACAACAGTGCTGCCCCCAAATCAAAACTATGGCCTGCGTGCCTTGTTGGCCTCTGTGCCTTGTACCACAAACAATTTTCTTTTTATGTCTGTAATATTTCTACTACTCGCTTTCCCTTTGTTGACTGAATGGTTTTCTCCATGCATGCCTTTTAATTTGAAGAATGCTATTCTTGCATACCTAACTTTTTCCAAATAAAGATATTCTTTACTCTGGCAAAGGAAGCCGTAGCCAAACTATCCCACTCGAACACCAACTCTTTTTACGAGCATAAAGCTCTTTATGTTCGTAAAAAGAGAATAATCGAGACCAGGGAAAAATACCACCCCTCAAACCAACTTTCCTCTCGAGCATAAAGCCCTTTATGCTCGAAGATGATTTGTCGAGGAAAAATCACCTCCTCAAACCAACTCTCTTCCCGAGCATAAAGCCCTTTATGCTCAAGAAAAAAGCTAATCGAGGAAAAACAACACACACCCTCAAACCAACTCTCTCGAGCATAAAGCCCTTTATGCTCGAAGAAAAAAGTTACCGAGGAAAATGTATCTTGGAACAAACAAAAATTTAGAAAAGACAATTAAGCTTTGCTATAACCATTTTCATAGGATGGAAAAAACAAAGAAGCACATACTATCAATATCAATCACCAATAATACTTCTTTAGGTGATCTGCGTGCCATGGATGTTTTAGCTCGTCACCATCCTCTGTTCGCAACATGTAAGTGCCTTCCTTGATGACCCTTGAAATCTGAAAAGGCCCTTCCCAATTTGGTGACAACTTTCCCCACTCAACTCGATGGCCTTGCTCAATCTTACTTGAGGACCCAATCCCCACAAAGAAACGATCGACCACAAACTCTCTTATCGTGGTGAGCCTTGCTCGCTGCTTATAATTTGCCATTCTCATCTTTGGCTTCCAACCGTTTCCTCCAATAAATCTAAATCTACCGCCGAGTTGTATTATTAGACTAAACATCGTAATTTAAAACCCTATGAGTGGGCAAGTACATCTCTACCTGAGCCATAACATCGACCCATAAGCTAAAGAAAAGACTGTTTCTCCTGTTGGACCCCTTACTGTCGCTCTAACGCCACAAGGTCAAGGGAGCTCGCCGACCCATCTTCCTCGCTTTCTTCTAAATTTCTCTTCAAGACGCCCAGATTTGCTTATTTGCAGCTTCACCGCCCATTGCCTCGAGGATATGCCACGATGATTGCTAATGCTTCACCCTCATTTGCTCGCATGCCTTAGTAAATTTTTCCGAAAATTGAGTCCCATGATCCGACACAATTACTGCTGGACTCCAAACCGGCACCATATGTGCTCATGAACAAAATCGATAACATTTACCTCACTTATGGTTGCCAAAAGTTTCGCTTCCACCCATTTAGTAAAATAATCAACACCTACATCGCATACTTGAATTTCGAGCGAAGCTAATGAAATGACCAATCAAGTCTATTCCCCACATATCAAACGGCCACGAGGCTATAACAGGGTCCGCTTCTAGATGGTAAGCTGAATATCGGAATACATGGCAGAACGAACGCCGACACTTGTCACATCGACTTAACATACATCTCTAAGATCCCGTCAGCAGTTGTTATCCATAGAATCCAACCGCCAAAACTTTCTGCTAATCCACCGACTCTAACTGACCTCCACACTTGCTCTTCAGCACACTTCGCCCAAGATTCCTTCCGCATCTCTGGTCGCACACACCTCAACAGGTCAAGTGTAAATCTCCCAGACAAAATGTCATCCAAAACGAGGTAACGACATGATCGCTTCGGATGGTTCTAGCTTCCTTTTTGTCCTCGTAACACCGCTCGATATAGGCTCGAAGGTCATCTATCCAACATTTTGTAGCCTACCAATATCCATAACCACCTCCTTCTCGATGACGTGAACCTCCAAATGCTCGATCATGACTCCGTAAGGATTGAATTTCATCCTCACCATCTGACAGATAATCCCGCATGTTATCCTCCCGAGCAATCTCACTAACTCCCGAATCGAAATCCTTTAAAAT
>CM028381.1:78419188-78459351 GCA_013146195.2 Codonopsis lanceolata
TCAATACCCAAATAATATTTAATCGGACCAAGATTTTTTGATCTTGAATTTTGCATCCAAGAAGTTTCAATTGCTCAATAGCTTCCACATTCGCACGGGTGACTATAATGTAGATCCACATATACCAAAGCAAGCTGTGAAAGAGTAGTTGTAGCAAGAGTAAACATGGAATAGTCGGCATGAGATTGGGTATAACCAATGCAAAGAGCTTGTAATTTGGCGAACCATTGTGCGGAGGCCTCTTCAAACCATAAAGGGATTTTGTAGTTTGCAAACTAAATGGGGATGCATGGCTTGAGAGAATGCCCTTGGGGAATAGATATATACCACCTCCTCTGTAGATCTCCATGAAGAAATGCGTTATTAACATCCAGTTGATGCACCTCCACTGCTAGGCAGCTATTGAGAGTAAAGATCTTACGAGGAAACCATTTTAGCCCACGGTGAAAAAGTCTCTTGATAATCTATACCCTCGGTTGGTTATAGCCCTTAGCTACTAACCTAGCTTTGTACCTCTCAATCGTACCATTGGCATGATACTTAATCTTGTAAACCCATTTGCGACCTATGACTTTCTTACCGGGAGGAAAAGGGACAAGGTATGATTGTTTTCAAAGCGATTAATTCTTTAGTCATTGCATCAACCAATGTGTATCCTTACTAGCTTTGAGTATATGAGTTAGGTTCCACATTAAGTCTAATGCATTGATGAAATGAATATGATCGAGAATCAAATTGATCATAAGAACAAATGAATTGACATTGTGTTTAGTAGCGGATGAGAGGATGTCATGACAAAATCCTTTAGTCTAACATATGGTATTTTGACTCTTTGTGACCTCCTAAGTGGTGGATCGGGGAATAGGATGCGGAATTTGGAGCAGGTGGGTGAGCGAGGGGACCGAGGAATCGGAATAAGGAAATGAACTAGAAGGGTTTGGATGGGTATCGGTGGTGGAGGTAGATGAAAGATCTGGGCAGGTAGCGGGGAGGTGAATTAGATGAAGGATCGAATGGGTAGCGAGGTATAGGGCAAGTATGGGAATGAAAAGCGATACAGGTTCATCAATAGGCCAAGGAGCATGATTTGGACTTAGGTTAGGGGCATTGGTGGAAGGGCGATATCATAGGGAAGAGACATTTTCATGAAAGACTACATGTCTACTCACAAAAAACCTTCTTGTTGGCCAAATTGTACATAAGATATCCTTTTGACCAATGGGATATCCTAAGAATATAGATTGAATAGCTCTTGGTTCAAATTTGTCGAACCATGTGGGAAGCATAACATAAACACCCAAAAGATTTTAAATGAGAGAAATCAACCTTGGTTGTAAAAGAATTTCATGAGGGATCCGAAAATTAGTGGCTTGGTAGGAAGTTTGTTAATGAGATATGTTCTTTGCTAGCAAGCGGTATCCCAAAGTGTTTGGGAGACCACTGAAATCTTAATGCTCGGCCATTTCAGGGAGTTATGCGTGTTTTCTCTCCACAACTCCATTACATTTGTGGTGTATAAGAACAAGATGATTGATGAAGAATGCCAAGGTTGTCAAGAAAGGAGTCAATTCTTGGTTAAAGAATTCGATCCATTATCGATCTAATGACTTTAATGGTGGTTTGAAGCTGATTATTAACATATGCATTGAAGGTTTGAAGAGTTTTAAAGACATGTTGTTTGGTAGGTAACGAGGTGAGTCCAAACACCTAGAAAAGTCATCCACAATGGTAAGAAAATATTTACATCCATTCAAAGTGGAAATCACGTATGGACCCCAAAGATCACAATGTAGTAAGTCAAAACATTTTGTACTCAGTGAAACACTAGAAGAAAACTTGAGTTTGTGTTGTTTTTGCAAGAGGACAAATGCTAGAAGAGGTACAATCTACATTGTTCTTTTCATTGAAAATAGGACGGTTGAGGTATCTTTCTCATTGTAGACATAGAAGGATGTCCTAATCTTACGTACCGAGATCGAGAGAAGAATAGGAACCCGAGAAGATTCACCACTTGTTCATTGAGAGTGGTTGAAGCGAAATGGAAAGAGAAGCTTGACTCTGAGAAGAAACAAGCCTCTCATGCGGTTTACCGATTGCTATGACAGTCTTCAAGCGGTCTGGAAGATACAAGTATTTTTAGTGAAAGTGACAATATGTGTGGAATGGGAAAGTACCTTGGGAATGGAAAGAAGATTGAACTTAAAACTAGGAACATATAGGACATCATGGATAACAAAGGCGGAGGAAAGAGTTCTGAGAACCTTTGTGTGTTACTACAGCTTGATTACCATTAGGAAGGGACAGAATAATAGGCTCGAGATAATTCAACAATAGAATGCATTAGTGGAAGAGAAATGCAAATGTGGTCTGTGGCTTTTGAATCAACTACAGTAGTAACACTATGGATTGATGCTATAACATTTGCATAACTATCGGTGGAAAAACACATACCGAGAATGCACATTTGCCTTGGTAGCCATGGCAAGAAGATGATCTTGAGGGGTATCCACGCCCGGCATGTTCATAACTTTGATTGAGTTGGGCCTTCAATATGTTGATCTCATCATGAGCTTGTTGTGCTTTCTCCATGATACTCTGCATTACTTTGGCTGGCGTATTTAAATTGCACCACATTGTTATCAAGTTTGTTACCTTATTCAAGGTGGATGTCCAACGGGGAAACCATGAAGCCTATAACATTCACTTTGGTGTGGCTCTCTTTATTACAATAGTTGCAAATTATTCCCTTCTTGAAAGGGGTTTTGACATAAGGCTTGTTCAATGTGATTTCCATATCCAAAATTTTAACCTCTATAATTAGTCGCCGCTATCTTAGCCGGCCGCTATCTTAGTCAGCCGCTATCTTACTATCACTATCATCACAAGATTTACCCATGGCTAGTATCACATTATGATCGACACATATCCAACCCTTAGCGATTCTTCCTGCTTCACCATGTAATATGCCTCTCCTATGCTAGGTAAAGGTTTCATCCTCAAGATCTCACCCCTAATGTTAGCAAAGCTATCATGCAAACCCATTAAAAATTGCATTAACTTCTTTCTCTGCTTTCTCTAGACTCCCGTGTGCCTTTGACTCCACAATGGCAATTATTACAAGAACAAGCCGTGGATGGTGTCTAAGGCGTAACTTTCATCCCACAACCCCTTCATTTTGTGATAATAATTTCCACGCATCCCTCCATTTGTTCAAGCCTATGAAGGTCCTTTTCCAACTGAAAGGCCCTATGTCCATCTATGTTAGAATACCTCTCCTTAAGTCTCATCCAAACAACATAAGTCGAAGACACAAAACGCAAACTATTGCTTATATCTTCTATGTGACTACATTAAAATCCATGATATGACCATGTCATTGGCACGAGCCCAAATTGGATATAAAATGTAATTAGGTTCGAATAGGAAAAGTACCATTAATCAAGGAGGATTTATTCTTAGCCGACAATGAAATTTGCATCGATCGAGACCAAGCACTATAATTGTTTGTGCCGTAAGTTTAGTAGAGATAAGTTAACAAGACCTGGATGATCATTGTTGTGGATGAATAATGGATGCATGTTGGAATCAATCGGAATCTCCATAGAAGTCGGAATTGGATTCCTCGATGTGGTTCTCGCGTTAGATGTTGACTCTTCAATTGGAGTCCTCGCCAGAAGTTTCGCATTGGATGTTGATTGTTCTACACCTTCGCCCATGGAAATCTTCAATCAAGTCCGCCAAAAAACGAACTAATCACCAAATCGAAACGAGATTTGCCGCGAAATCTCACGTAAATTGAGGTTGAACCGAACAAAAATTCGCAGAAATTTAGATCCAAGAAATTGATAAAGTTTGGATCAAGGCCTCGATACCATATTGAATTTGTTGAAAGAAATTTAGCTGTATGAAAACAGCAGCAAGGATGTTGGGAGGAACTAAACTCTGATTATTGTTTCTCGATCGATCCAAAGACAGGAAAAATAACAACCTAACAAACCGGAATGTAAACTTGATCGCACTATTACAGTGAATAACCCCCAACCTATATACAATAACATGACTACCCCTTTAGTAGACAAACGTATTCTAACTGAATGGATGGAGGCCTAATGAATGGAAGTCTTCACTTCCGTGTTGTTGTAATATCCTAACTCTAACCGCCTCCAACAACTTCAATAGATCACCGTTGATGTACCATCTTTGTACATTGTTTACTTCATTAACTTCATTAGCCTTTCCAGCAGTGGCCTTTCCAGCAGTGGTGGTGATGTTATCACTGCTATATTCAACACAACAATATTATCAAACCAATTTTAAAGGGGGGGGGGGAGAGGGGAGAGTCGCAAGGACTCAAAGGACTCAAACTGATTAGTATTTTGTTAGTTAACTAATATATATATATATATATATATATATATATATATATATATATATCAATGGCGTAAGCAAATAATACTACTAAATAAGATAGTTTTCGGTCAAAAATCACTTGTCAAAAATAGAACATCACTTTTGTCTTATCTACCACGTGAAAATATGAAAATGTATACGACTTTCTATCTTTCCAAAATCTAGATAACATCTAACATATTATTAAATAAACATAAAACATTAATGTATTGATTTTGTCAAAAACTTTTGAAATTCATGAAACCACTTTATATTTAGTTTTTACTCTTCATTTTTTGGAAACAAATTAATTATATGTTTGATAAATGATAAATAAGCACAGAAGCTGAAGCATTTCTTAGGTAGCTGAAATCACTTCCATTGATCTATTTTCCTATTCATTTTGCTTATCTATAGTTTAGTTGAAAAAAATATATGCAGTGCGTTTAACGCACGGGTGCAAAACCTAGTTGATTATAATAATTCTTGGCTCCATCCATTAATTGATTTTTTGATTGAAAGTAATGGCTTTTGTACGTTCTCAGCTTTAAAAAAGAAAAAAGAAAATTTAGCTTATTTTTTCTCTTATATATTTTGTTTAGTCAAACGAATTAAATCAATTAATCAATACGGGAGAGATTGCCAACGACTCTGGGAGTCAAGGATGCATTTAATTAGGTGGGGGAGATTGGGGAAATGTGTTGAATATATCATCCGTGGGCTCAAAAATGTATTTAAGTGGGAAAGATTGACAACCAGAAGTGGAATCGTTCGGTTTGGTTCGATTTGAGGTCAAAACTACAAATTGGATTGACTTTCAATAGTTCCAATTTTCTCGAGATAATTATAAGCCAGTACATTTTTTAAAATATGTTTTCAAATAAATCCAGCTATTTTTTGAATATATCTTTTAGGTACAATTTTGAACCAAAATTACGTTACCGCCCCTTTATATATACGGAGTGAAAGGAGGCCGTCATTTTACATGGAGCATTCACTCTCCAAGAAAAGTTATTGATATTTTCGAGAGCTTTCACCCAATCACCCCTCCCGAGGCTTGTCTATTCCGATTTTCGATCTTCCCGCCATTGACGACGATGCCACCAACCTCTGCTTAGATGTTCGGAGCTCGAGGTTCGATTATTTAGAAGTTTTCGGTGGTTTTGACGGTGTCGATTTTGCAGTTTCGTACGAAGAGTTGTTTGGCCGGTCGAACTGCGGCGACGACGGCGACGGCGATTCATCGGATGATGCGTGGTATGAATGTATGTGGTAATAAAATATAGCACAAGGTTTAATCCTCTCCCCCCCCTCTCTCTCTCTCTCATCCAATCCACAATGTGCAGGAAATTCGAGAGAGAATTTACTACTGAGCTTTCAAAGTTTGCGACCGATATTGAGCAGTAGTGCTCAAGCGAAACCATATTTGACTCACCTTGCACAATTGATTCTTGGTATCGGGACGAATCAGTAGGGTCTTGTTATTTTTCCACTATAATACTTTGTAAGCTCATATGATCTCTGTGATTGATTATGTTTGTATGATCTATATTTGTAGCTGTTCATGCATTGTGTGCTCAGTTGTTGCCTGCATCTAAAGCTGTCAAAATGGGTTGAGCCCGTTGGGCTAGCCCGCCCCGTCACTTAAAAGGGGTGGGTTGGTATTTTTAGGCTGTCCACTTTTTGGGCTGGCGTCTGCCCCGCTGCTAAATGGTGGGTTGAAGTGAGTTGTGGGTTGGCTCGCCTAGAGCTGCTAAAAAGGCTTGGGCCCGTTGGGCTAGCCCGTCCCGCCACCTAAAAGAGGTGGGTTGGGTTGGTATTTTTTAGGCCCGCCATGTTTTTGGGCTGGCCCGCCCCGCCCCGCGAAATGGTGGGTTGAAGTGGGTTGTGGGCTGGCTCGCCCCGCCAACCCATTTTGACAGCTCTAATCTTACTTAAATCTACCTTGCCCTTTAGCCTTAGACTTTTAGCCCAGGAATTTTTATTTATTTTTGGCCTAATGACCAAAAGGACCTACTATTTACCACCCTTTTAGAAGGAAACATCCTAGCAAGCTACAATGCTCAGAATGTTTACATACTCTTAATGTGGATGCTACTTGGGGTATGCATTGAGCTTGATTGTCTTTGCTGGGTTTTAAATAAAATGGCCCTCTATGAAGAGAAGTATCTTTCAATGACAATATAGTAAAGGTGGAAAATATCTAAGCATATATTGCTTGCCCTTCCAACCGTGAAATGGATAAGTAGAGGACGGTAACTAGAGGTCGATTTGGAGGATTCAAACGTGTGGTATTGCCTAAGAATCTAAGATAAAGATTGCCACAGCTTGAGTCGGGTTGTGTGAGACCCTAGAGATATGTGAGTTGATTTTAGAGTGGACTTTCTTTACTTCAAACTTCCCCAAAGAGGTTAGATGCACTCCCACAACTTCAATTTTGTTGGAGTAACATGATTATTATAGTAAAATTAGGCAACCTTTTACACCGTAGACTTCCTTTACAAAGAGATTTTGATTGCCGAAAAACCAATTTAATTTGAAAGGACTAGTTCTGAGGGGAGCCGCCTCGTTATATACTCTACCGGCCGGTGTAGTGCGAGTGCGTGATTTTTTGTATTAAGATCAACGAGATTATATCTCTGTCCTTAAGACAAAAACTAGAAGCCGTGTTCTAGATCTCGCACGGCGTGATTCTAGTGAGTCTCCCGTGATATTGATCTTACCGTGATTGAATGATGGCGCATCTTCAATGCTTCAATCACCAATGAATGCATTTAATTCTTTAATCTGCGTAGGAAAATAGAAAAGAGCGCACTTTCGATAGCAAAAAATCCGCTTGAAGGAGTATTTAAATGTCGGTTAGGATGCTAGGGTTGAGAGCAGCTTGAGTTGGCGGCTTGGTGATCTTCATGCTTCAATCATTTCTTTGCAATCGAATGCAACCTGCCATCTCCAGTAGGCGTAAGGGGGAGAATAGAAAAAGAGCGTAATTTTCGATAGCAAAAATCCGCTTGAAGGAGTATTTAAATGTCGGTTAGGATGACGGTTGGGAGCGCTTGAGGCGGTTGTCGTCAAGAGACACAACCGTTGGAACAATCTGGTTAATCTTTCGATCGAACTGATTAATCCTCTGGCTGAACTCAGAACCTTTTCAAGGGTTCACGCGAAAGGGTCACACGCCAAATGAACTCGGGTTCAGCAAAGATAGGTTCAAAAAGCAGGCTTCCAAGCAAGCCAGGCGGGCGGGCACAAGTGTTTGGACCTACACTTAGGTAGGTCTTCCTCTTACACAAAGTGTAGTGGCCCAAGGGCCCTGAAAGTAAAGCCTCAAAGCTCTACCTTATAAGATAGAGCTTGTTTCATTTTGTTCCCAATGTGGGATTCCCACATTTCACATTTACATGACTTAGCTTTATTCAAGCTATTGGAAACAAGTTTCCAACACTGCCTCCCTTGACCAACCACCATTGAGAAGAGTTGAGGCTCCGAGAGAATAGTTAACAATGAAAATAGTTTACAGTACTGACAATACGTGTCCTGCAATACAATACAAAAATAAGGGTAATTTGTTTGTATCAGGGTCTTATGCCACTTGACAACGTATCTAACGTTACCAATTATGATTATGTCTTAATATATAGAATTGCACATAATAAAATTTTATTTCACTATTAGTGATATTTACTCAAAGTTGGCGTATAAAGCTTTTGTTCTATTATTAAATATCTCCTTCAGACTTTCAAGGCTTTGATTATATATGGTGATTCATGGCTGGGTGTGAATGAAAACATAATAACATACAAATATCATAGTGTGTATCAGTAGCTATTGTCAAGATTTTACTGATATGCATATTTGTACTTGTGTTTATAGGTGTATATTTTATAAGCTCATGTGTCATACCAAAAGATATATGTCTGTATGCAAATGTATCCTATAATCTGAAAAATGTATCGTATCATGAAAATGGATTTGTGATGCACGATATGTATCCTGATTCAATAAACACTATGCTGTGGGATGTTGTACTTGGTATGTTTCTGGTGATAGGAATTGGCTTGGATTGGAGAAATAGCAACAAGGATGCTGCATTTGGAGTAGAGAACAAATATATCTAATTGATACCTTGAATCATTTTCTTGAAACACTGCACAATCTCCTCGAATCCTCCTAGTTCCTAAGAAGGCTAGAAGAAGATGGGAAGGCTTCAACAACCAAGCAATTGTGCAAATCACTCTGTAAAGTTCGAGAAGTTCTAATCCAAGTGATTCAAAGTCTTGTTGTAGATTATATGAAGGTTTGTCGTGAACCGAAGAATCATTGTGTGTGATTATTTCCTTAGTGTAACCTCCATAACACGAGGAAAGAATAGGCGGAACAACTTCATCCGTGCTCTTTACTACACTTTTACTACAGGTTTCTTCAACTATTTCATTATGTTGTGCTCAGTGGTCTTCATCAGCAGAGTAGACTGAGAACCTAAATAGGCTAACATCAAACTGCCTTATATTGTTGTAGCATAAAACCCTTGTAAGAATTATGAGATAGTTTTTAAAGTAGTTAATTTGTAAAAATCTTGGTATCAGTATTTTTTGATTTTTTTTTCATAAAATCTGGAAAAACAGCCCTGATGCCAAGATTTGATATCAATACTTTTTGAATTTTTTGGTCAATAAAATCTGAAAAAACAGCCCTGATGCCAAGATTTTGCATCAGCATTTTTTGAATTTTTCGTCAAGAAAATCTAAAATGACCCGATGCCAAGATTTGACATCATAATTTTTTGAATTTTTTTGGTCAATAAAATCTAGAAAAACAGCCCTGATGCCAAGATTTGGCATCATCATTTTTTGAATTTTTTTTGTCAATAAAATCTGGAAAAACAGTCCTGATGCCAAGATTTGGCATCACAATTTTTTGACTTTTTTTGGTCAATGAAATCTGAAAAAACAGCACTGATGCCAAGATTTGACATCATAATTTTATGAATCCTCACTTATAAAATCTGGAAAAACAGCCCCTGATGACAAGATTTAACATCAGAATTTTCTGAAGTTTTTTGGCAATAAAATCTGGAAAAACAGTCATGATGCCAAGATTTGGCATCTGAATCTTTTGAATATTTTTGGTCAATAAAATCTGGAAAAACAGTCCTGATACCAAGATTTGGCATCAACATTTTTTTGAATTTTTTGGGTCAATAAAATCTGCAAAAAACAGCCCTGATGCCAAGATTTGACATCAGAATTTTTTGAATTTTTTTGGTCAATAAAATCTGGAAAAACAGTCCTGATGCCAAGATTTGGCATCAACATTTTTTGAATTTTTTCGGTCGATAAAATCTGGAAAAACAGCTTTGATGCCAAGATTTAGCATCATAATTTTTTGAATTTTTTAGGTCAATAAAATCTGGAAAAATAGCCCTAATGTCAAGATTTGACATCAGAATTTTTTGAATTTATTGGTCAATAAAATCTGGAAAAACAGCCCTAAAGCCAAGATTTGGCATCAAAATTTTTTGAATTTTTTTAGTCAATAAAATCTGAAAAAACAGCCCTGATGCCAAGATTTGGCATCATCATTTTTTGATTTTTTTTTTGTCAATAAAATCTGGAAAAACATCCCTGATGCCAAATCTTGGCATCATGATTTTTTGAATTTTTTTGGTCAATAAAATCTGGAAAAACAACCTTGATGCCAAGATTTGACATCAGAATTTTTTTTGTCAATAACATTTAGAAAAACAGCCCTCATCCCAAGATTTGGCATCAGCATTGTTTGAAATTTTTAGGTCGGATAACTTTTGTCTTCATTAATGACATCTCTGTCATTTGGCAACCAATTTGTAGTTACAAGAAATGTCCAAAAAATTGATGATCCTAAATAAAAATTTGTTTTTAAAATTGTACCCACTTGAAATTTACCCTAATATTTATAATATATTCAACTTAATTTTCTTAATTTTTGTAGCGAGTCAAATAAGGTTATTTATTATGAAATGCCCCATTTTCTCCTCTCTTTTTTTTTTTTTGTCCTTTTCCATGTGTTTTAATTTTATTTTAACTTTTTGGTACATGGGGAGTTGGGGACTGAGGGAAAAAAACAAATAACTAAACACAGATAAAACACAAATTGACTTGTATATTTAATTCCAAGCCAATTCTTCAGTCAACGCTAAAGAACACGTAGATTCATTTAGCTACTTTCTGCTGTGGGTTTTTTTTTTTTTTCATTTTTAGAGAAAAGATAGCAATTAGTGGAGCCCACTAAAATTCCATTTTTTTTTTTTAACTTTTTTCCTCTTTTCTCTTTCCTATATTCCCTTAATACTTTCCCTATTTCCTAATTGTGTCACGTGGCAATTCAATAGTAAAAGTATAGATAAAACTTTTATCAAAGATTTAATTGATCCTTTTGGATAATCAACTTCAAAATCAAATTCTTAATATCTAGTTTTTTGGGGAGCATTTTGGTTTTTTTTTTTTTTTTTTCCATTTTAAGCAAGCCGAACTGTTTATTATAAATAAAAAGAAAGGAAAACAACAAGAACTCCAATATCACTAGAATTCGCATGGATTATGCCATGAGAAACCTCTTCTACTTTCTCGTCATATGTTTTTTTCTCTTCAATACGTCTCATGCTTGTTTTTGGACTCCAAAGTTTCATGTAGATATTACCAACGAGATCCCAAATTCAAATATCTTGATTCGATGTCAGTCAAAAGACGATGATATTGGATATCATACACTTGCCTTTAACGGTCAAATCAGTTGGAAATTTTGCGAGCATTGGTATCTTTCTACCCTTTATTTTTGCCATTCTTGGTGGCAATCAAAGCAACAAGCCTTTGATGTTCTAAACTTTACTATGTGGCATGCATGCTCAGCTGGTAAACCATCTTCCAATCGTTGCATTTGGTCACTTCAGTCGGAGGGAATTTTTTGGTACGATCCCTTAAAGTTGGCATGGGTAAAACAATATGATTGGCATTGATATATGCATCATATTACTTTTTTATGTATCAATATCATCAAATTGAATAAACACTCTTAGAAAGCCAAGTGGCCTCTCTCTCTCTCTCTCTGTATATATATATATATACCCCTTCTCCCTCTCGTTTATGTATATATAAAATAGGGAGAAATTCAGACGGGTATACTTTCGTGGATTTTCTATCACTTTAGTCCCCGATAGTTCTTTCAAATTGCTAAGAAGTACTTTCATGCATAGAGATGCATCATATGATAAGGCTATGCATCGTTTGATATCAGACAATGCACGCATTTGTCATTGCGATACATGAAATTACATTGAAGTGACTTGAAAAAAAATATCAAGGACTAAAGAAGTCCAAAATCCGTCAAAATGTACTGACATGCAATTTTCTCTATAAAATATCTAGTAAGCTAAGCTTGCACATCAAATATTGAAATCCTAAGAAAATTCGATAATAACAGGCTTTACAATTTGTATTTGGCCAATCAGATCCTTCTTTTGACAGCCTAGCTAGTTGCCCATCCAATTTACAGTTTACAATTGTATTTGCACATATTGATTTGCTCGTTATTGACATTTCATCTTTCTTGTTTTGGATAACACTTTGTCATTTTTATACTTGATTTGCTTCGTACTTGAACTGGTGGGTTCACTTTTTAATGGGCATCTTTGGAAAACTTATACACACTATTTAATATTTATATGGTTAATCGCATTATTCGTCCCTTGACTTTGGCTCATTCTCAGTATTAGTTCCTTAACATTTTTTTTTATCAAACTTGGGTCCTAAAAGTTTTAAATTTTCACACTGCCGGACCTTTTGATGGATGTCGTTGGAAAACCCTGTTAAGTTGCCCATATGCATTTAATAAGGGATAAAATGAAAAAATTTCAAACTTAATTTATATCAAAATTTATAATTGAAGGGCTTGTTTGGTAGTCGGACAAGGATAAGCAATATTATTAATCCTAGTACTATTAGTGCCCTCGCTATTAATCCTCACTTATATATCGAGGGTAGTTTTGAGATTTCAAATCTTAATCATAATTTTTTTTAGTGAGGGCGCTAATAATACCACCATCTCCCTTGGTATTAATAGTGAGGGGATAATGACTTTATCTGGATAACTCGTGTTATTAGTCCCGACCACATATTGCGTACCAAACATCAGACAACTCAGCTTATTAATCCTATCCGACCTTAATCCTGACTACCAAACGGCACCTTAGAGTTTAAAAAATGGTTATAAGACCTTCTTCCCATATTTTTTGAAAAACCCAGCAATCAAATATAGTCAACTTGATTTTCTTAATCTCTATATCGAGTCAAATAGGGCTATTTATTATGAACAAAAGAGAATAACCTACTAGGAATAGAAGAGAGTAAATCATTCGTTTGAAAAGTTCATATTTCAAAAGGAGTCAACTTGTGAAAAATTTAGTCAAAAAAATAGTACATCCCTATCAAAATAAGAGTTTTTCATTGACTAATTTATCAAATTAGGAAAATTGTTGTTGAAATTTCATTATCTCAATATGTAGTGTAAGGGTAAAATAGGCATTGCCTATTTTGGTTTTGTTTCTCCTTTCTTAGTCCTTAAGTTTAGGCATTTTTAGAAACAAAATCTTTAATTAGATTTTGGTTTTTCTTGGTTTTGTTGTTTAGGAGTCATTTTTGGAAACAAAATATTCCTAAAGATTTTTGGTTTTCTTGGTCCTAAAGTTTATGAGTTATTTTGGAAACAAAATATATGCAAACATCATTCCTAAACCGTGTCTCTAGAGTCCTTCTCCATATGGTAATAAAATCCAGGATTTATGGTAAATGTATTTAGTTCCTAACTCTAATCCTCTTCCTTGTTGAAGTTTGCTTCCTTTTTTGTAGGTCTCCTCCACATTATAAATAGAGGACTTGGGGCAGAGGCAAAACACACGAACTCAGAGAGAGAGAGCTGAGAGGAGAGCGAGATTATTCGAGAGTTTCGAGAGCGGTTTCGGTTTCGAATATGTAGCTTCCAATGCAGCTACATCAGAAGCTACATTGAAAACTGATGGAACTGTTTTGTCTTCCTATCTGATTTTAAGAAGCTGTTTGTTTCTTCCCATGTTTGTTGTACCTGTTTTTCTGTAGGCTTTTTGCTCTCAAAGACTTGTTGTCTTGTGAGAGTATTTTGTTTGGTGATTTCACATTCTTTTTGCAAAACAATTCAACTTTTTAATTGAAATCTTTTTGGCCATGAGGCTAGATCTACAAGTATAGACTTGTAGATTGTTTGGTAACACTTGTGTCCTGTTTCCTACTTTATTAATAAGTCTTTCGATGTTCTGTTTTATTCTGACCATTGTGACTTCTATTGTAGCTTAATCAGAAGCTACATTGGAAACTGTATTGGTAATTTTGGAGAATTCTATCTACTATTGTTCCAACATGTAGTTTTCTTTAAAATTCTTGTGTATCTGTCTGTAATATATATATATATATATATATATATATATACTAGTATTCTTGCCCGTGCCGATGGCACGACGCTAGTTTGAGAATTTATCAATAAGTGAAGGAGATATTTAGAAATGAACTATTAAAAATATTATTTTCTTAAAAAAATTGACTTTCAAATGGGGTCTTTTTTCCCGGAACTGAGGGATTAATTAATAATTTGTATACGAAATTGCGGGCCAGAAAAAACGGGGCGTACAAAAATTAAATTGATTAAGTTAATTACGATAACAATTAAAAAGAAAAAAAACATTTCAAATTTACAAAACTTACAATTTTTTTAAAAAAATTTTAATTTGTATACGAAATTACGGGTTGGAAAAAAATTAAATTGATTAAGTTAATTACGATAACAATTAAAACTAAAAAAAAATACAAATACAAATTTTCGCAACCATAAAACTGTAAAACCGTAATAAGTAACTAATTTTCACAAATGTAAAATAATAACTGTAAACCGTAATATCTCAATAATTTTCACAGTAATAAAATAGGGTTGGAAAAAAAAACGTGATAAAAACGGTTGAGATTGTAAGATTAAACGTTATAAAGAGACATTTTTTATATTTCATATATATCAATATTCTATTAATGAGGTGGTAGTAGTGGTGAGTCTATGAATAATGAGGTTGATGGAAGAAAATGAAGGATGAAATAATAAATTGAATAGCATCTAAATTTCATTTTTTTTTGGAGTAATCCATTTTTTTCGCCTTTGAATTTAAAATGAGACAAAGTATAACTATTGAAATAATTATTTATTATTTTAATTAAAATATATTTCAAATATCAAATGGAAAACTAAATTATGAAAATATAATCAAATTTCACTTTGCGTCACAAGTAAAATATGACCAAAAGAATCCTAACATGTATGATTTTCCATTACTGTTTTTAACTCCCATGAACGGGATATGACAAAGTCGGACAAATATAAAAATGATGTATGAAAGTGAGACATCATAGGTTGAGAAAGACATTATTAGAGGTATATGAAAAAATGTAACTATAATAATATATTTGTTGGTGAGTATCATGCTATTAGGCACTTATGTAACATGTTTAATAATTACTTATGAATAATCTAAGAAAATGCGTTAAGATAATGTGATATAATGTCAAGAAGATTTTTAAAAAAATGGAGAACTTCGTTGACAAATCTTTGCGTTTTGTTAGAGAAGAACACTAGAATCTATAGGAGATACGTTTGAAGAAAGCAGTTCAATTTGTTGGAAGAAAAATATATTTTATTTTTGCATTTTAGCAAGGCAAGGTAAACTTATTTCTTGGTGGTGGTGATACCGGTGGTGGTAGTTGCAGGGATGCTGGTGGTGGTGGTTAGGGGTAGTGGTGGGGGCGATTGTAACCATGTCAGTTGTGGTTTAGGTGTGGAATACGATATTGTTAGATTTCCAAATCATCAATTTTTCAAATCTTCATATAAGTTTGAGTTTCAATCATCAAATTTAAAAATTCAAAAAATTGAATTTAAGTTTGTAAATAGTGAAACTTAAGGTTCTGGTGGTGGTGAATCTATAAATGATGAGTTTTGCATATGTGTTAATTTGAACGAAGGAGTAATAAATTAGACAAAGAAATAAAATAAAATAAAAATGATTTTTGGGTTAATGATGTTATTGAGGTGGTAGTGGTGGTAATGGTGGTGGGTCTATGAGAGATGAGGTTGATGGAAGAAAATGAAGGATAACAAAATAAAATAAATAACTTCAGAATTTCATTTTTTGAGAGTAATGTATTTTTTTTTAACTTTAAATTTAAATATGATACAAATTATAATTACAACATTGTTAGCCTTACAACTAATTTTATAACTTTCCTTACAACTACTAAATCTTGTAAGAATAGTATTTTCCTTATAATTATACCAAATTACAATCCCTTCCCCCAAAGTATCTACCAAATCACATAGTGCACCTCAACCTAAGGTTTGTCCCATAATGATATCTGACGTTATATTTTATTTTTTTTCATATTTTCCTCACTAGCTGTGACAACGATTATAAAAGTCACGTTAAATAACACGTGGTCTTCCACGATGTTAACTTGAGGGAAATATTAGGAATTCGATGTAAACTTTGGGGTGCTTAAAGTTCAAATGTTAAAATGGAGTGGGGTCCACAATTCCATTTTTTCCTACTGAAAGAAAATCTAGAGAAAAGACCAACCATTTTTTTTTCCGATCTTCACTTTACACAACAAAAATTAACCCATAACCTGATCTTGGTTTTGTCTACTCCCTCTAAATTTTCTCTTAAATTTCTCTCTTAACCCAGATGATAGATATGCATTTTTTTCATTTCATTTTCAATTTTCTTATTTTAATAATGAAAACAAAGTAAACAAAAGATATGAAAAAAATACTCTTACCCATAGTTACACGTCTCCATCTTCAATTTCATGTATGAAATTGGAACCACGTACCCACCTTCTCTGGTGAAACCCATCCACCATCGAAATCAATCAATTTCTCATCTCCCTCCATCCTCTTACATGCCTTTATCTTTACTTTATCTCTCCTAATTCTTTAAATAAACCAACCTGACCGCCATGGCAGGTTCTATGAGGTCAAAATCATCTAAAGTCGTAGCTTCTTCAACATCTTCTCAATTTTGATACTTTGTTTTAAACCATATGCATATCGGCCGTATGCCCAATTTTCTCCCACAAAATTGAAGAGAATTTCAATAAAACACATAACTATTTATATTCATTCAAGCCCGTCTCTCTCTCTCTTTGATGAACTCGCCAATAAGGTTTATGAGTTTTCTGTCAATTGCATGTTTTTTGAAAGGTTTTTACTAAGTATACTCTACAGCCTTTAATTTCTACTTTAAACAGGACTTTTGCAGGGGAGAGAAAGAGGGAGATCGGAGATGGAGCTTGGCTAGAATCGAAGGAGGACGACACTAGAGTTATGATAGGCGTGACCAGAGTAGGAAGGGTTTGGGTCGAATATGGGAACTTACACCCAGAGATGGCGGTGGCTATGGTGTGGCTAACTGGAGATTGCAGCTATTACGGTGGACCCGGAGATGAGAACTTACACCGGGAGAAGAGAGAAGGAGTAGGTGTGAGATTAGGGTTTGTACTTTTAATACATTTACTCCTTAATCAGATAAAAGAAATGACATTTTCGCCCCTTACGTGGAAGACCAAGTTCTTTTTAATGTGAATTTTTTATCGTCCGTCAGTGGTAGGGTGGAAATGGGGGGGGGGAAGTAAAGTCAGATACCATTATAAGACAAACTTTACATAAGGGTAAACTATACGATTTTATGGATACTTTGGGGGGAAATTGTAATTTGACCCTATAATTATTTTTAAATTATAGTGTCAAATTACAATTTCCTCCCAAAGTATCCATAAACTATAAGGGTAAACTATACGAATTTATGGATACTCTCTCTCTCTCTCTCCTTCTCTCCCTCTCTCATCCAATCCACAATGTGCAGGAAATTCGAGAGAGAATTTACTATTGAGCTTTCAAAGTCTGCGACCGATATTGAGCAGTAGTGCTCAGGCGGAACCATATCTGACTCATCTTGCAAAATTGATTCTTGGTATCGGGACGGATCAGTAGGGTCTGGTTATTTTTCCACTATAATACTTTGTAAGCTCATATGATCTCTGTGATTGATTATGTTTGTATGATCTATATTTGTAGCTGTTCATGCATTATGTGCTCATTTGCTGCCCGCAGCTTACTTGCATCTACCTTGCCCTTTAGCCTTAGACTTTTAGCCCAGGAATTTTTATTTATTTTTGGCCTAATGACCAAAAGGACCTACTATTTACCACCCTTTTAGAAGGAAACATCCTACCAAGCTACAATGCTCAGAATGTTTACATACTCCTAATGTGGATGCTACTTGGGGTATGTATTGAGCTTGATTGTGCTGCTTTCAGTTTTTTAAATAAAATGGCCCTCTATGAGAAAGATAAGTTTCTTTCAACGACAATATAGTAAAGGTGGAAAATATCTAAGCATATATGGCTTGCCCTTCCAACCGTGAAATGGATAAGTAGAGGACGGGTAACTAGAGGTCAGATTTGGAGGATTCAAACGTGTGGTATTGCCTAAGAATCTAAGATAAAGATTGCCACAGCTGGAGTCGGGGTTGTAGACACTAGAGATATGTGAGTTGATTTTAGAGTGGACTTTCTTTACTTCAAACTTCCCCAAAAGAGGTTAGATGCACTCCCACAACTTCAATTTTGTTGGAGTAACATGATTATTATAGTAAGATTAGGCAACCTTTTTACACCAGAGACTTCGTCTACAAAGAGATTTTGATTGCTGAAAAACCAATTTAATTTGAAAGGACTAGTTTACAGAGGGGAGTTGCCTCCCTTGACCAACCACCATTGAGAAGAGTTGAGGCTCCGAGAGAAGAGTTAACAATGAGAATAGTTTATAGTACTGATAATACGTGTCCGGCAATACAATACAAAAATAAGGGTAATTTGTTTGTATCAGGGTCTTATGCCACTTCACAACGTATCTAACGTTACGAATTATGATTGTCTTAATACATAGAATTGCACATAATAAAATTTTATTTCACTGTTAGTGATATTTACTCAAAGTTGGCATATAAAGCTTTTGTTCTATTATTAAATATCTCCTTCAGACTTTCAAGGCTTTGATTATATATGGTGATATCATGGCTGGGTGTGAATGAAAACATAATCTAAACTAATCTAATCTATTTAATCTAATCTAATCTAATCTAATCTAATCTATCTAACTACTTATAAAAGTGTAGGTTGTCTATTACAACTTAATATATGGACAAATGTACCCTTTAACTTAATAAATCACTCACCATTAATTAAGGTCAAAAGAGTAAATTTGTTATAGAGTAATTAATTCAATGAATAATTAAATAATATTTTGATCCCTTAACTTGTACCTATTTTAAAGTTAGGTCCTACATTATTTAATTCAATTTATTTAGTCTTGTATTTTGATTTTTTTTGCAATTTCCCCCACCTACCAGGATCGTTACAAATGTCGTCCAATATTGAGTAAATTTGTTATAGAGTAATTAATTCAATGAATAATTAAATAATATTTTGATCCCTTAACTTGTACCTATTTTAAAGTTAGGTCCTACATTATTTAATTCAATTTATTTAGTCTTGTATTTTGATTTTTTTTGCAATTTCCCCCACCTACGAGGATCGTTACAAATGTCGCCGGTCAATATTTCTTGAAATGACAAAAATACCCTTACTCGGTTGAGACACTAAAACCTTATTCGAAACTAAAAAAATTATATGGTTTTACTTTCTTAAATATGTTCGGGAAAGACATTATAAGATTTATATGAAAAATTATATCTATAGTAATAGAATTGCCGGTTAATATCGAGATATTAAGCAAATTTGTAGCATGTTTAGTTATTACCCATGAATAAAATAAGATAAATAAGTTTAAAAAAATGTGTCATAATGTTAAGAAGATGAAAAAATGAAGTATCATTTGATGAATTTGTGCCTTTTGTTAAGGACAATACACATAAATTTATCATGTCAAACAATAATGATTAGAAAAAAGTGTCATAAATATTATAAAGTATTTTATTAGTTTCAAAGTTGTGTGGTGATGTGTTTTAAGCTAGAGAAAGAGTTGTTGGAGAAGAAGAAAAATAAGTTTCTATTTGGGTAATATAAAAGCGAGAAAGCGTTGCCGAGAAAATGACCAATATGTCCTATACGTGAAATCTCATGTGCGCCTTAATGTCAAATTGGTAGCGACAACTTTGGAAAGTATGGGGAAGTAGGAGGAAATACAAGGCACACTCAACACTCAACACTCACCACTCTAGGAGTCCACAAAAGAGTTTAGAGTAAGATATAAGAAGAAACATATCTTTTTAACAAGCTGAAAAGCTCACAAAATATCTATTCATAATTTGTGTTTTGTTCATTACAAAATAACCCTTTTATAGGTAAACTTGGAACAACCCTCCAAGATAAGTCAATGAACAAAATACTAAGGGTGTTGCTTATTTTCCTAAGTGTCGAGAATGAGAGAATCACGTAATCAAAGTTGGAAGGACTCTTCAAATTTAGCAGTATTATTCCACGAACTTGCAACAATCGCAACTTTCGTGTCATTTGAAGAGTTGCATTGTTTGTAAGTTCGTGGAATAATACTGTAAATTTGAAGAGTCCTTCAAAGTTTTGGTATTATGTGATTCTCTCATTCTCGACACTTGAAAATGATTCTCTCTTAATATTTTTGTTCATGGTCTTATCTTGGAGGGTTGTTCCAAGTTTGCCTATAAAAGGGTTATTTTGTAATGAACAAAACACGATTATGAATAGATATTTTGTGAGCTTTTCTTGTTAAGAAGATCTGCTTGTTCCTTTGCGATCATGCCTCTCGGCATCGTCAACCTTTTGCTCGTCAAAGGGACCTTCGTGATATCGAGTTGGAAAAATTAAGGAGACAAGTGCAATAGCTCGATCGGCGTCTTACACGTTACACGCTAAGTAACCTATGGAAGCGTGATGTTGAGGGTCATGTTTCGGAGGCTGATTCTACCAATAATGAAATGGAATTCAATCCGTTTCATGGTGAAGCTTCAAGTGACAACATCGATCTCTCATGGTCAAGGATTTCGAAGGAACAACGTTCGTGACAATTTTTTCGACTTTAAAGTTGATATTCCAAAATTTGATGGCAGAAATGATCCTAATGAGTTCATTGATTGGCTCAACTCTGTTAAGAAAGTCTTTGAATTCAAGGAGATTCCAGAAGATAGTAAGGTCAAGTTCGTTGCTATTAAGTTGAATAAATATGCATCAATGTGGTGGGAGCATTTGAAGAAACAACGTGCTCGTGATGGCAAGCAAGGGATCCGAACGTGGGACAAGATGAAGAAGGAACTATACAGAAAAATTTTAGCAAACAATTATCGTCATGAAGCTTTTCTCAAATACCACAATTTTAAGCAAAAAGACCTGTCTGTGGAAGATTATATTTCAGAGTTTGAGAATCTCATAATGAGATGTGATACTATGGAGCCGGAAGAGCAAACTATTGCTCGTTTCCTTGGAGGGATTCGATACGAAATTGGAAATGTTGTCCAATTGCAGCCATATTGGACTTACAACGATGTATGTAAACTGTCTTTCAAGGTTGAAAAACAACAAAAAGAAGCACGTCGATTTGGTGGACGTTTTTCTCCAAGTGGTGCTATTTCCAACCGAGGGAGTGCAGCCACTTCCAAGAACACGACAACAACACAGGACGGAAAACAGAAAACTGCTGCAAGTATGGAAAACAATGCTGGTTTTGTGAAGCCAAGTGGTTCAAACAATCAGAAAGCATGTTTCAAATACAAGGGTTTTAGACATTTCGCTGCAGATTGTCCTAATCGCAAGATTATCGCTCCCTTAGAGGCAGAGGACGAGGAGTATTGCGAGGCTGGACCTATCTATGATAGATTATATGATGAGGAAAAAATTACATATGAAGATCATGGAGAATCTTTGGTGGTGCAACGTCTCCTCAATGCCACTTCCTTAGAAGACGACTCATGGCTTCGTAACAATATATTCCACACCAAGTGCACTTCTCATGACAAGGTGTGCAATGTCATTATTGATGGAGGAAGTTGTGAAAATGTTGTTTCCACTACAATGGTGGAGAAGCTGAAATTGAAGACCGAAGATCATCCTCAACCTTACAGGCTATCATGGCTTTGTAAAGGTAATGATGTGAATGTAATAAAAAGGTGTCTTGTTCAATTTTCGATTGGTAGTAAGTATAAAGATGAAGTTTGGTGTGATGTTATTCCTATGGATGCTTGTCATTTACTTCTTGGTAGACCTTGGCAATTTGATCGGAAGACACATCATGATGGTTTCAAGAACACGTATACTTTTATTAAAAATGGTGAGAAAATTATTTTGGGTCCATCCAAGTTGGAGAGTGTTCTTAAACCTTCAAAGGGGGAGGGAAATAATTTACTCTCTAAGTCTCAAGTTGAAAAAGTAATTTGTGAATCCATGGAAGCATTTGTTTTGGTAGTTTTGGAGGAGAATGAAGAGGGAAATGCTGTCCCTTTTTCAAGTTTAGTTTAGCCCTTCTTCAAGAATTTCATGATGTGGTACTGAAGAACTTCCCTCGGGTCTCCCTCAATGCGAAGTATTCAGATTGCATTGATTTGACTCCAGTGCCTCATTTCCAAACAAGGCAGCCTATCGAATGAATCCAAAGGAGCATGAAGAGTTACAGCAGCAAGTTGAAGATCTTCTCACGAAGAGTATTGTCCAAGAAAGTAAAAGTCCTTGTACAGTTCCAGCCCTTCTTCTTCCGAAGAAAGATGGTTCGTGGCCCATGTGCATTGATAGAAGAGCGGTAAACAAAATTACTATCAAGCATCGTTTTCCTATTCCTCACCTTGATGATCTTTTTGGTCAACTTCATGGTTTCAAGATTGGTTCTAAAATTGATCTTCGAAGTGGCTACCATCAAATTCACAAGTGGCCCGGAGATGAATGGAAGACAACCTTCAAAACAAGAGATGGTCTTTATGAATGGTTGGTTATGCCATTTGGTCTCTCTAATGCTCCCTCTACTTTTATGCGACTTATGAATCATAATTTTAAACCCTTCATTGGAAAGTTTGTTGTGGTGTATTTCGATGATATTCTTGTTTACAGCTCTAGCCCGAAAGAACATTTGGAGCACCTTCGAAAGGTATTTGAAGTGTTAAGAGAGCGAAGTTGTATGCCAATTTAAAGAAATGTCATTTCTTTACAAGAGCTGATTTTCTTAGGCTATATCATTTCCTCAGATGATATCAAGATGGATGACAATAAGCTTGAAGCTATCCTAAGCTGGCCAATTCCTAAATCTATTCATGATATTCAGAGTTTTCATGGCCTAGCTTCATTTTACCGCGCGCAGGTTTATTCAAAACTTCAGTACCATTATTGCTCCTATAACTGAATGCTTGAAGGGTGGCAGTTTCAAATGGACAGAAGAAGCTCAAAAGAGTTTCAAACTTCTTTCAAAAAAAAAGGTCTGAAGCTCCAATATTGTAGCTACCAGACTTTGACAAGGTCTTTGAAGTAGATTGTGATGCTTCAAATATAGGAATTGGGGGTGTTCTTAGCCAATAAGGTAAACCCATTGCTTTCTTTAGTGAGATGTTGAATCATTCTCGGTGCAATTATTCTACTTATGACAAAGAATTTTTTGTAATTGTCCGCACCTTGGATCATTGGCAACATTATCTCTTGTAGAAGGAGTTTGTTCTTTTCTCGGACCATGAAGCTTTGAAGTACTTGAATACTCAAAAACTAAATTCTTGTCATGTTGGATGGGTTGAATTTTTGCAAGCATTTAATTTTGTTATCAAACATAAATCTGGAGTTTTAAATCGTGTAGCGGATGCGCTTAGTAGACGACATTCATTGTTGTCTAGCTTGCAAGTAAATGTGTTGGGTTGGAGGTAATTAAATATCTTTACAAAGATGATCCATATTTTGGAAAGATTTGGAAAGAATGCTTGAAGACTCCATTTAAACTTTTTTTGATTCACAGTGGGTTTCTCTTTATAGATAAACTTTTGTGTATTCCTGAATATTCTATGCGACAAGCTTTTATCAATGAAGCTCACCATGAAGGACTTGCTGGACATTTTGGTAGAGATAAGACTCTTGCACTTGTTCAGGAAAATTATTATTGGCCAAGGATGGATCGAGATGTCAAAAAGTGTATTGAGTGGTGTAGGACCTGTCACATTGCCAAAAGTCATGGAAAAAAATACTAGTTTGTACACTCCATTACCTGTACCAATGATTCCATGGGAGGATGTTAGCATGGATTTTGTTGTTGGGTTGCCTCGCACTCAAAGAAAGAAAGATTCAGTCATGGTGGTGGTTGATCGCTTCTCAAAAATGGCACATTTTGTCCCTTGCACAAAGACTTTGGATGCTACACATGTCGTTGATCTTTACTTCAAGGAAATTGTGCAGCTTTATGGTATTTCAAGGACAATTACATCTAATCGGGATTCAAAATTTATGAGTCATTTTTGGCGTACACTTTGGAGGAAGCTTGGAACTAAACTTCAATTTAGTTCGTCTCATCATCCACAGGCCGACGGACAAGCGAGTCGTGAGCAGGGAGCTTGGGAAATCTTTTACGAAGTATGATTGGCAAAAATGCACGTCAATGGGATGCAATATTGGCTCAAACAGAGTTTGCGTATAATCGATCTTCTAGCCAAACTACTGGTAGGAGCCCATTCGAAGTTGTGTATGGTCATAATCCAATTACTCCATTGGATTTAGCTCCCCTTCCTACACTCAACATTTTAGTGGTGACGGTGAAGAACGTGCTAAGTACATCAAGAAGATGCATGAGCAGGTTCGACAAGAAATTATCAAGCAAAATGGAAAGTACCAAAGAAGTGCAAATAAGCATCAGAAGCAATCAGCTTTCAATGAGAGAGATTTGGTTTGGATTACTTTGAGGAAGGAGCGATTCCCTCGTGGACGTCATGGAAAGTTGAAAACAAGGGCTGATGGTCCATTCAGGATCTTGAAAAAGATTGGTGGCAATACTTATGAAGTAGAATTACCGGATAATTATGTTGTTTCATCAACTTTCAATGTTGCTGATCTCTATCCTTTCGTTGGAGCTGAATCTGATCAAGTAAACTAGAAAAGAAAATTATAAAATGATATGTCACTACAACAAATTATGTCTTTAAAGGCTCTTAAAAGTGCCTCAATAGATACCTTATTGAGGCTTTTTGAACCTTGAGGCACTTAGACCAAGTGTCGCTTGTTGCGAAGCCTCAATAGACTATTGAGGCTATTTCAATTGCCTCAATAGGGTACCACCTTACGAGACTCATATAAAAGCCTTATTAGATTTTCTGTAGTGTCATTTACAAGTGCCCCGTAAAACATTTTGAAATATGGAAACTTAACTATTGCGACTCTTGCAAGTGTCGCTTTAGAAAATTCAAACTGTTTTAACTACCATCAAATGCCTTAATAGAACTATTTAAACAACACCTAGAAGTGTCTCAATAACCACTCTGTGGAGGCTGTTCTATAGTTTGCTATTAAGGCACTTCAAAACGCCTCTATATGTAATCTATAAAAGCTGTTTTACCACTTGCTATTGGGGCACATCAAAAGGCCCCAAGTAATATTATTAAGGCAATCAAAAAGAGCCCCCAAAGGACAATAACATCAACCTGCTCAATATATTTAATTTCGTACTATTGTTGTTTTATCTATAAACAAAATAAGAAGAAAATAGTTAAAGGTATAAAAACAAAAACATATAATCATCAAAAAGGTATCATATAATTAATCACCAACACTTTAATTACACTATCCCAGACCAAGTATTTCGATAATTTAGACATATAAAAATAAAACTAACCATGCGTAGTCATTGTATCATACTAACAAAAATAATCTAACACACTAATAAAACATAAGTCATTCATCGCAACAAATATATAAAGTTCTCCATCTGCACTATTTTGAGGTTGCAACTAGATTGAGTCAAAATCCAATGGTGTTACCTACAAAATATATAAATTTAAATTAGTAGAAGTTAAAAAAAAAGACATATATACACATTATAATGATTAATGGACTTAAATAATACAAACATACCAATGATAAAGGCCAAGCTATAGGTGCTCCAATCGCATCTCCAATTTTTGTAAAAAGTCCATATGGCCTAATTAACTCTTCGTCTCATTCCACAGGAACTTGAACCTGTACTTCACACCAATTACGACCTAAATCTGCACCCCCCACTTGTGTTTTTGGATCAATACTAGAAATGATTCCCTTTGCAACAACATGGTCTGCATTTACAATACTCTTGATAGAGACTATTGCACCTGCCTAAAACATAAATAAAACAAAGAACAATTAAGGACAAGCTGTAGTAACTACACATCTTTATCTCACAGAAAGCTCAAAGAACAATAAGCACACTGAGGTGATATTTTCACATGCATTAGACATTACTTAAAAAGGCAACTGTCCCCCAACCCACATAGAGATTCTAGATCACAGGCCGACAAGGTCACAACAGCTCCATATATCAGCAAAACCTTCAGTGCACATACGAAAATGGTAGCTTGAGATGACCAAACTTAAAGGACTAAATGTGAGCAACTTTCACTCCTTTAAGGAAACAGACAATTTCTGCAGTCCAACCAATGACCTCTAGGTCACAGTGAATCCTAAGAATACAAAATGGAAAAAACAAAGCACCACGAATCAATTACGTAACACGTTAACTGTCAACCTTCTAAAAGCACCCAAGGCACAAGTCCAAAGAGAAGAAAGGATAAGATTGTTTCTCTCAAAGTGAAAATGGAAGCGCTCAATCCTTGGAATAATTCTTTTGTCCACAAACAACAAACAATCCCAAATGTTGCCAAGAGATTCTGATTAGCCATGGGATCATTGGCCACCAAGAGATTCTAAAATTATTTTTTTCTGAACTGAAGGTTCTACAACCAATTAATTACTATCGAGGGTTGTTAGCCAGAATAACAAGGGAAGTTTCCAGGCGCCAATTGGCCAATACATGCAGGCAAGTTATAATTCAATAAGCTATAATATCATGGTAAATTGGGTAAATAAAACAAGTGCACTGGACTTGCATTAGCAGCTGCACGGTAGCTAATATATCAAGGCTTACAAGATCAAGAAGCTAAGAAAGATGTGTTCAGGATCTGACCCCCTTCCAAAATTGAATTATTCAAAACTTAAAAATTGCCATGACTATCTAAACACAATTGACAAATAACGTGGATTTTGGTGAACAACAACCAACCATATCAGTACTTGTATATATCAGTACTTTTATGTATGAGACTAATGAGCATTTCCGTTCCACTTTTTGGTTGATTAGTTCCATTCGACTATGAATTTATTTCATCATATTTCATTTGTATTGCAAGAGCACATTGGGAGATATGATAGATAGCAAGCATGAATCTAGTAACTTTATATGATCCAAATTAAGGCAAACAAGCAACTGTCATCGTTAAGTACAAATGAGACTTACTCGAATTGTTGGATGTGTGGATGATAGGTGACATGTTTGATGTTGAGAAGACACATCAGGTTCACTAGAGCGATTCAATTGAGAAGACCCATGAGGTTCACTTGATTGATTTCGATTCAATTGAGAAGACCCTTGAGGTTCATTTGATGGATTTGAAGGAGTGCCTCCATTCCTACCACCATTCGTAAGTATAGATTCCATGCGCTCATACCTAGTGCTTAACTCATCGTATTTTCCTGCCACAGTGTCTAAGGTTGTCTTAAATTCCATGGCCATTCTGTAAGCTGTAGCACGACTTGGCATTGTACCCCACAAATCAGTTGGGCAAACACCTAATCCACGCATGCGCACATGACCTGGTTTTTCTTTTCCTAATACTTGTGCGAATATATCATTATCATTATCAGCATTGTGTCTTGACCCTTCCGGTGCGTTATGAGCTAGTTCAAGCATTTTTTCCTACAAGCATATTTTAAGTAAATTATTTTACTTGGTTGGAAATGATATTAGTATATTATACAACAAAAAATATATAATAGCAAGATAGTAAACAAACCATTGCTGTCTGCACGATTCATCTCCAAAGACTTCCATCCTTCTTTGAATAGCACTTGATAAATAAATCCATGCGTGGAGGGGTGTAACCCAGTTTTTTTTTCTACATTAAATATATAGAAGAACATCGTATAAAAATTGACTTTGAAAAATTATCATTTATATTAACATTTTCAAAATTAATTACCTCATCCTCTGACACCTTTGCAAAACTCTTTTTGCCCGTTCGGTGAACCATTGTTTGTTTTGCACGACTTGCTTTGTTCTTCTTGGCAACATCCTACACGTTTACACATATAGGATAGCAAAATTCATAAGGTTAATAATAACCTACATGCTGAAAGAAAAATGTCCATATGCCATACCCGATGCTCTTGACAGTTCCATGTTTCAAGGAGTTCTTTCCATTGCTCAGCATGTACTCTTCCACATGGAGGTATATTAGGAATTTGCTCTTGAATTGACTTAGTAGGGTCATAATAGTTGCTTTTGATAGTAGATTTCCAATTCTTCCATTTCTTACCAAGTGATCTCAAGATCCAAGGCTCATGACCTAAGGGAAAGTCAAACTTATCCTGAAAATTTACCAAAAAATATATCAACAAGAAAGCAGACCAGCAAGGAAAGCCATGAAAGCATAATTAAGTTAGGAAAGGCACTGTAGGAGTCTTTAAGACTAATGCCAACCCTTGGGAGTCGATGGTTCTCTACCGAAGAAGGGCAAAGCAAAAGTAATATCTTTTCTATCGCTTATAATGTTATTTCTAAATAAAGAGTGTTTTTGAATTCCAAAAAATCATGGCAGCCTTAACTTCTAACTTCCAACGAATTCTTCATTCCCATGTAAGGGACATCAAAAAACAGTAACCCTCCCACCATCCCTCTCCATGTCATTCACTCATTCATATGCATAACCACAATCGATAAGAATAAATTTCAGGATTGAAGCCGCTACAGAAACGTGATTTTACAACACCCTATGCCAAAAGAAACGAGGCTAAGAGTAAAATGCCACAAATCTATTCCATTTATGTCTTCTTTGGTTATCTTATTTGAACAACTCTATACTTCTTACATCTTAAATTACATCATTGTTCCCATAATCCAACTTTGAATGGGATTCCACTGTCATCTTATGCTTCTTTCCAATTAAGAAGGGTTAACAAAAAAAAAAAAAAACTTGATTTATGTTTCGGCATGAACTCATAAAACAGTACTAAAGCTCAAAACAATTCACGCTTTCTAAACACCAAAAAAGGACTTTACTATCATACAGGATACCGATCCAAAACTAAAACACCAAATCTGAATACAAAACCTCTATGTGATATAATATATGAGTACAAACATAGATAGCCCGAAAGTACTTTCATGAAGGATCAGAACCAAACAAAACCACCATAGAACTGTGAGTTCGAGGCAGCCTAGTATGTTCGGGGTATCAAACTGATGTCCGCAATGAGGGTAATGGTCAAGATATTTTCTAAGAAAAAATCTTTTTGATGTGAAAAAAAATGCATGCAATTAAACGGAGAGGTAAAACAAAATTGAATGAAAATGAACTAAACTAATCAAAGATTGCAGCCCAGTCACAAGTGATTTCTGACAGTGAGATCCCACGAAAAGTTCCTCGAGCTAACACCCAAATAAAGCCCATGAACACCACTCTATCCCATAAAAGCGGATGCAATAAGGACTGATCCCTAAAAGTCACCGAGATATACTCCGTCCAAAGACACCACAAAACAGCAAACACCCCACATTGCCAAAGTAAGTGTAATTGATAAACAACTGAATATAAGAGGAAGAAGAAGATGGGAAGGAGAGAGAGATGCGACAGTCGTGAAATCCTGTTGTTAGTCTCATACTCTTTACTGCTTATATATATATATATATATATATATATATATATATATATATATATATATATATATATATATATGCCCATAAATCAAGTTAGTCAAAGTTGAATAAAATCTTCTCATTTTTACTTTGACACATGCTACTTTCCTCCCTGTTTCAAATCAAAATTTGGGAAGAAGTAACTTTGTCATAAGCATAAAAGCAGAACAAGACAATCCAGGCACAATTTACCAGCCAAACTATTCTAATCTCATGTCAACAACAATCCTAAGAAAGCTGAATTTTTCAACATAATACTTTTTATTATCAATTTCGATTACCTGCGACTACAGCTCCATTCACCTAATCTTATAACAACTTCTTATATTACCATATGTGAAACCATGTCAGTTGTAATTATAGGAGACAAACTACTACAACAATCTCCATAGAAAACAAGCACATAAATGTTTTCTAACGTATCTAACATTGTAAGTATGATAGAAAGTACCTGCATCATCTTCAGTGCATCATTTTTCAAGACTTGTGGCATCTTCTTCCAGCTTTTGCAAGTAAGAGGCATAAATTGCCCATTTCGTGCAATAGAACCAATAAAATGGACAAACTTACTTCTTTTCTTTCCAATTGGCTGTCCATATTTGTTAAATTCAATAGTTGTACGATGACCACTAGTAGTTCTCCAAACATTTTTCATGAATGTGGGCCCTCGCACCTTCTTCCCACTAGAATTATCTGACATAATAAACTTTTTCCAGTCACCAAAGAAAATAAATAACAGTAATAGGAAGATGAGGTCGTCTTATATAAGCATCATATTGGCTTCCCTATGATCCTGTGTATTTAGAGAATGATAATATTTACGAGAACTTGAAGGCCAATAAACTAACCTACTAAACATTCTTCCTCCTTGATTTCGAACATGTGGCGAGCCTTCGGTTGGTGGGGTTTGCGACTTCTTCATTTAATTTCTACAAAAACAAAGGTGACATGAGAACAAAAGCCACAAGGGCATAGGAGGAAGTGAATAGTCTTTAAAAGAAAGTCGCCACTCAACCCATGTACTCACATCAATGGAAGGGTTGAAACTTGAAAGGACATCCGCCCCTTACCCCAGGTTGGGATCCCTTCCATAATAACTATACCGCAAGTGGAGATGACTATTAGAAGAAATATCAATAGAAATCAACAGATAAAATTAACAACGGAAAACAAAGAGACACTAACAGTGGTCGTCACCTCGCAACAACTATTCAAATCTTTTTGGAGGTGTTATTCTTCTATTATAATAGAATTATATCCTTTTGAATGTTCAATAATAAATTGTGTATAAGCAATTGACTTATAAACAAGTTCAACCTCCGTTTAAATGTTTAAACGGAGACATCAAATAGGATCTACGTTAAGCGGAGACATCAAATAGAATCTACGACACAAGTGACTACACCAAAGCATGAAAATTGTATGAATTGACGACTTGCATCATATAGTTTACTATTAGATGATTTTGACGAAGTGTGTTCTCTTTTGAATATAAGGTAAGATGAACAAATAGAGAAAAAGCAATAACGCATCGAAAGTTTTACGTTCAAACATATTACTATAAAGGCACGAAGCACGGATAGGGGTAGAAAGGTAATTTCTTCTTTTTTTGGATAAGTAACTATCTGCATATAATATGATAATTCGCCGAGGGACCGACCGAGAAATGGCCTTTACAAAATAAATCACAGGCCCAAAGGCTTGAAAAGGAGACTACACAAGAATATGAACGAGCAGTTTAAGTACCCAACCCCATCTCCCCAAAAAATCCACAAAAGGGATGATCGCATTGGGCAAGTACTCATTAAACCAGAAAAGCAAAGTGCTGAGCTGAGCATCAAAAATAAGAGCTTAAGTATTAGTAAAGTGATTCCCTTGAAGTTACTTCTGTTCATCTCTCGCCAATAAGTCCACGTGAGGCAATGTGGAGCAGCTTCCCAAAGTTTTCTTTTCAAAGTTGAATGCGCCAAAAACCCTTTCATGGAAAGGGGATCAACCATGGACTACAAACACATATTATTCCAAGATAAATCCTTCTCTTGAGATTTACATAAGAGAAATCACTCGAAAACCAAAATCGAGAATTAAGCCACAAAAACCACACCATGGGCTGAATGACTAATCAAGTCTACAACCAAGTTTTTCCTTTGTTTTCTTAATAATACCATCTCACTAAGTGCCTCAACATACGGACATACTAGCAAAACAATAACTTGCTAGTAAATAAGCCTAGTGTCAAATTATATATACTGGAAAGAATGTATTAACCATTTGTAGAAATCTTGAGATTTAAACATTAAGTTTCCTTTTGAAATGTAGCAAAATATTCTACAAAAGTTGTCATTAATAACTTAAATTCTACCCTCAGATAAATCTCTTCATAATTAATGGTAAAACATCCAGAATCATGTGACATAGGCAGAAGGACTAAACAGCTCGTGTCAATTAAAGGATCAAGGGATAGGAGGCGAGGACAGAGACCTAGAAGGACAATGGCCCTGAAAGATAACTAAGAAGAAAGAGGGCCGCAAAACCATGAAAATAAAGGGTAACAAAGACCTTTCACCAGAGCCTCAAGTGCAGCATAATAAACTGTTCTTTGGAAAATTTCTCAACTTTTAACTGCTTTAACTGCCTTCTCTGCAGCATCATCCAAATCTTCTACTGTAATCAACGCCATCCCACTTTCCTTGAGAATTCTCTTCCCTTGATCGACATTGGTTCCCTCAAGACGAACTACAACTGGTACTTTCAGCGCAACATGTTTAGCAGCATTTACTATTCCACTAGCTATCACATCACATTTCATGATTCCGCCAAAAATGTTCACCAGAATTGCTTTCACCTTGTCGTCCAAAGTCAAAATCTTAAAGGCCTCAACAACCTATTGTTCAGAGGCATTTCCACCAACATCCAGAAAATTGGAAGGAGTTCCCCCATGTAGCTTAATTATATCCATGGTAGCCATTGCCAATCCAGCACCATTTACCATGCAACCAATTTCTCCATCTAAGCCAATATAATTCAAATATGCTTTTGCAGCTGCAACCTCACGAGGATCCTCCTGTGATGGATCACGGAGAGCAAATATCTCTTTCTGACGAAAAGCAGCATGATCATCAAAGTTTAGCTTTGCGTCCGCAGCTACCAATTGTTTATCAGAAGTCTCCGCAATGGGATTGATTTCCAACTGTGTGCAGTCAGTTTCACGGAAAAGGTTATACAACTTCTTCACTTGTTCGATTGAAGAGCTTCGGTCAGCCACCTTTGGGGCCAAACCATCCACAACCTTGGCAGCATCTTCATCGGTAATTCCTTTGAAAACATCAATAGGCAGCTTTACAATCATGTCAGGGAATTTCTCGGCAAGGTCTTCAATGCTGGTTCCTCCCTCTCGGCAGGAAATTATGAGAGGACCGGCAGTAGAACAATCAAGAGTGATTGCAAAGTACATCTCGTTCACAAGTGACACCTTTTCACACAAGTAAACTTGCTGACAACTTTGCCCTGTGGCCCAGTTTGTTTGGTGACAAGAGTTTGCCCAAGCATCTTTCCAGCTATTTCTTCAACCTGCTCAGCTTTAACAATGTGAACTTCACCCTGAAGATCGCTCTTAAACTTCCCAAGTCCCCGTCCACCAGCAAGGATTTGGCTTTTAACCACTAACTCGTTTTCATTGGGGAATGTCTCTTTAATTGTCTTACGGACTTCCTCAACAGACGAAACTGCAACACCTTTGGGAACATTAATCCCATACTTGCTCATCAAATCAGCTCCCTGATATTCATGAATGTTGAGTCGGCGGAGCTGGTGTTGTTGCCATTTTCCAGCAAAGTTGAGTGATTTGGAGGCGAGGTTGTTGATTAATCCTCTCACCATTTTTGTTTTATTAACTGCAATCCTTATGCCTATAATTGCACTTTACTTGGAGTTATAGATTTTTTCCTTTTATTATTTTGGTTGAGTTTTCACCAATGTTAAGGGGTTTTGAATTGCAGGGCTCGTGAATTGTTCTATTATTTGAAAGGGGGGCAAGTTGATTACGGGGAGGAACATAGCAAGGCTTGTGGGCATTCCTAGTTTGGAAGAATTTATGAACAAGGTTGAATAATCTACCTTATTTTGCAATGCTTTTGTTAAATAGATTAAGCTAAAGACCATTATTAAAAGTACCAGTTTATACTCATTTCAAATGCAGGACACTATACCCTAAATGGGATGAGGATCACCCACTCCACTTTGTTGGGCACTCGGCTGGAGCCCAGGTTGTTTGGGTTTTGCAGCAAATGCTCGCAAACCAGGTTAGTTTTTTCATCAGGAATCTATGAGCATAAACAACTATTGCTATAATCCAACTATTATTGCTACAAAAAATTCTGGGAATTAAAACAATCTGAATAATTGGTATTCATAAAGGTTATTTACACATAAACAACTTATATGAACTATGAATCCAAGGAGCATCATTATCAAATACAGGGGATGTGATCTTGTGAATCTCACAATGTTATTCTCTATCTATCCAGAACTAAAGTACCGATGCAGGAATCTTTTACAAACTGTAACTTTCATTTTTTATAAACAATTCAAGGTTTTACACAAATAGTATCTCACGATAAACCACTTGGAATTAAACAATCAAACAACCCAATAAACAATCCTAAATGCTATTAAATATTCCAAATATGCATAAAAAGCAACAATTGGATTAAACAATTACTTACCTTTCACAATATTTCTCGAAATTGCAACCTTAGACTTCAAAAACTACAACATAAAATAATTTAAGAAACATTATTCTTCATCCAATAAGCATACATTGTAACTTCCTACAACAATCATAATTTTATAAAAAAAACAAAGACATATGACCCAACAACACAGCAGCTCACCTTCTTGTCTAAGAGCAACGAAGTAAAAAAAGATCAGATTATTTAGAGGGCTTCCCTTTCTAGTCGATCTCTACAAACTAAATACCCTAAATGCCCAATAAAAGTTAAAATTGAAACAATCTCTACAAACTAAATAGCCCAAATGCCCAATAAAAATTGAAATTGAAACAATCCAATGAATGGTATGTAGGAAAATAAATTAGGGCTAATAGTTAATTAGTAGTTAGAGATCAATCTTACCAAATCAGAACAAAATTGCTGTTTTCCAGTAGTTGGGGTGAGGCTGAGAGAATTGAGATTACGGGAAACAGAGAATTGTGTCTTGTTCCTTAACAGACGCAAGGAGCGGGGTGTGTTATGCGAGTGGCTGAGGGAGCCAGACGCAGACAGTGGGGTTTGTTATGTAAGTGGGCGAGCGGCTGTGAGAGTTTGGAGATTAGGACGATGAGTGCTTGCAGGTGGCTATGACGGCAACTTGCGGCGATGGCAAGGAAGATAGTGAGCGTAGGTGTTGTCCCAATGGTTGAGGGCGTGGGACTAAGTGCAGAGTTGGGAATAGAGGGAGAAAATAAGTGCGGGAAAGGAAAAAGTGAAGAAAAAAACGCGCCTATTCCTGAATTGTGAGGGCGGTAATTTTTTTTTTGGGTTGATAAGTGCCGCAATATCTTAATGAATTATACCAACACTTAAAAAAGTCCTAACAGATACTTTATGAGGCCTTTAAAAAATAATTATTTTTTTTTAGTAAAATGACACTTATAAAAGCCTTAACACATAACTTTATGAGGCTTTTTGAAAAGTGTCTCTAACAAAGTGTCACAAAATCTCATTTTTCTTGTAGTGTGTAAATGACGCAAAACTTAGGTTATGTGTGGCAAAATGAGACTTCATAGATACTTTGGTGGAATTTTATATTTTTAGTGTAACTATATACTTTGAGGTTGAGAGTTTGATTCTCCAACACAATTTTTTTAAAGGGTCATAAATTTCATAAACGGCATAAGCAAAGTCTCCAACAACAATGTGTTTATCTAAGATAGTAAGTTTGTATTGTTTTCAATTTACAAACTGATAAAAATGAATGAACTCATATTTGATATTAAAAAAAGCGATTTAAAAATAACCAACAAAAAAGACAAATGTGTAGGATAAGTTGTTATACAATGACTAAAAGCATACATTATAAATGACCGAAAAACAAAGTATCATAAATGCTAAACACACAACAACATTATTTATAAGTCTCAAAAACTGTAAATATTAAAACACACAAAAATCTAATAATTAAAAGTCAACAAAAAAATGAAGGAACCAACAAATCACTTTTAACAAAATCATTAACACCACGTACAACGCACGTGAACTTTACTAGTAACATACAAATATCATAGTGTGTATCAATAGCTATTGTCAAGATTTTACTGATATGCATATTTGTACTTGTGTTTATAGGTGTATACTTTATAGGTTCATGTGTCATACCAAAAGATATATGTCTGTATGCAAATGTATCCTACAATCTGAAAAATGTATCGTATCATGAAAATGGATTTGTGATACACGATATGTATCCTGATTCAATAAACACTATGCTGTGGGATGTTGTACTTGGTATGTTTCTGGTGATAGGAATTGGCTTGGATTGGAGAAATAGCAACAAGGATGCTGCATTTGGAGTAGAGAACAAATATATCTCATTGATACGTTGAATCATTTTCTTGAAACACTGCACAATCTCCTCGAATCCTCCTAGTTCCTAAGAAGGCTAGAAGAAGATGGGAAGGCTTCAACAACAAAGCAATTGTGCAAATCACTCTGGAAAGCTCCAGAAGTTCTAATCCAAGTGGTTCAAAGTCTTGTTGTAGATTATATGAAGGTTTGTCGTGAACCGAAGAATCATTGTGTGTGATTATTTCCTTAGTGTAACCTCCAAAACACGAGGAAAGAATAGGCGGAACAACTTCATCCGTGCTCTTTACTACACTTTTACTACAGGTTTCTTCAACTATTTCATTATGTTGTGTTCAGTGGTCTTCATCAGCAGAGTAGAAGAGTAGACTGATAACCTGAATAGGCTAACATCAGACTGTCTTATATTGTTGTAGCATAAAATCATTGTAAGAATTCTGAGATAGTTTTTAAAGTAGTTAATTTGTAAAAATCTTGGCATCAACATTTTTTTAATTTTTTTAGTCAATAAAATCTGAAAAAACAGCCATAATGCCAAGATTTGGCATCAGTATTTTTTGAATTTTTTTGGTCAATAAAATCTGGAAAAACAGTCCTGATGCAAAGATTTGGCATCAGCTTTTTTGAATTTTTTTGGTCAATAAAATTTGGAAAAACAGCCATGATGCCAAGATTTGGCATCATAATTTTTTGAATTTTTTGTCAATAAAATCTGGAAAAACAGTCCTCATGCCAAGATTTGGCATCATAATTTTTTGATTTTTTTGGTCAATAAAATCTGGAATAACAGCCCTGATGCCAAGATTTGGCATCAGCATTTTTTGAATTTTTTTGGTCAATAAAATCGGAAACGATCACGATCACAAGATTTGGACATCGACATTTTTTGAATTTTTTTGATCAATAAAATCAAAAACGACCACGATGCCAAGATTTGGCATCAGAATTTTTTGAATTTTTTTGGTCAATTAAATCTGGAAAAACAGCCCTGATGCCAAGATTTGACATCATCATTTTTTGAATTTTTTAGGTCAGATGATTTTTGTCTTCATTAATGGCATTTTTGTCATTTGACAACCAATTTGTAGTTACATGAAATGTCCAAAAAATTGATGGTCCTGATTGAAAACATATTTCTAAAATTATACCCACTTAAAATTACCCTAATATTTACAATATATTCAACTTGATTTTCTTAATTTTTGTAGCGAGTCAAATAAGGTTATTTATTATGAACGAAAGAAAATGCCCCATTTTCTCTGTTTTTTTTTTTTTTGTCCTTTTCCATGTGTTTAAATTTTATTTTAACTTTTTGGTACATGGGGAGTTGGGACTGAGGGAAAAAACAAATAAGGGCATCCTCAATGTAATTTTTACTGGCTTGTAAGGTCTACCATTCTTTTCTGTTTTAACTTGCTACCAACTTAAGAATTTATCTTCATTGTATATTATTAACTGAGCTTAACTTATCTGAAAAAAATATTAAATTTAACGTCGTTGTAAAACAAAAAACCCACCCACCCCACCCCCACTCACCAAAGATAATGGAAGGCGTCCACTCTCTCTCCTTTCCCAAGGCATTTGTGCAGGTTCTTATTTAAGAACCAAATGGGTGTTCTCTCTCCTCCGTTTTTTTTTTTCTCTCTCTAGGTGGATTTCAATGCACAATTATCAATGCCTAAGAAGTGGTTAAGAACCACAATGGTGATGCTCTAACAAAACAGAGATAAAACACAAATTAACTTGCATATTTAATTCCAAGCCAATAGTTCAGTCAACGCTAAAGAACACGTAGATTCATTTAGATACTTCTGCTGTGGTTTTTTTTTCATTTTAAGAGAAAAGATAGCAATTAGTGGAGCCCACGTAGATTCATTTACTTTTTCCTCTTTTCTCTTTCCTATATTCCCTTAATACTTTCCCTATTTCCTAATTGTGCCACGTGGCAATTCAATAGTAAAAGTATAGATACAACTTTTATCAAAGATTTAATTGATCCTTTTGGATAATCAACTTCAAAATCAAATTCTTAATATCTAGTTTTTTGGGGAGCATTTTGGTTTTTTTTTTTCCATTTTAAGCAAGACGGACTGTTTATTATAAATAAAAAGAACGGGAAACAACAACAACTCCAATACGACTAGAATTCGCATGGATTATGCCATGAGAAACCTCTTCTACTTCCTCGTCATATGTTTTTTTCTCTTCAATACGTCTCATGCTTGTTTTTGGACTCCAAAGTTTCATGTGGATATTACCAACGAGATCCCAAATTCAAATCTCTTGATTCGATGTCAGTCAAAAGACGATGATATTGGATATCATAATCTTACCTTTAACGGTAAAATCAGTTGGACATTCTGCGAGCATTGGTATCTTTCTACCCTTTATTTTTGCCATTCTTGGTGGCAATCAAAGCAACAAGCCTTTGATGTTCTAAACTTTACTATGTGGCATGCATGCTCAGCTGGTAAACCATCTTCCAATCGTTGCATTTGGTCACTTCAGTCGGAGGGAATTTTTTGGTACGATCCCTTAAAGTTGGCTTGGGTAAAACAATATGATTGGCATTGATATATGCATCATATTACTTTTTTATGTATCAATATCATCAAATTGAATAAACACTCTTAGAAAACCAAGTGGCCTCTCTCTCTCTCTCTCTCTCTCTCTCTGTATATATATATATATATATATATATATATATATAATATATATATATATATATATATATTCCCCCTTCTCCCTCTCGTTTATGTATATATAAAATAGGCAGAAATTCAGACGGGTATACTTTCGTGGATTTTCTATCACTTTAGTCCCCGATAGTTCTTTCAAATTGCTAAGAAGTACTTTCATGCATAGAGATGCATCATATGATAAGGCTATGCATCGTTTGATATCAGACGATGCACGCATTTGTCATTGCGATACATGAAATTACATTGAAGTGACTTGAAAAAAAAATATCAAGGACTAAAGAAGTCCAAAATCCGTCAAAATGTACTGACCTGCAATTTTCTCTATAAAATATCTAGTAAGCTAAGCTTGCACATCAAATATTGAAATCCTAAGAAAATTCGATAATAACAGGTTTTACAATTTGTATTTGGTCGGATCCTTCCTTTGTGACCAAGCTAGTTGCCCATCAATTTACGGTTTACAATTGTATTTGCACCTATTGATTTGCTCGTTATTGACATTTCATCTTTCTTGTTTTGGATAACACTTTGTCATTTTTATACTTGATTTGCTTCGTACTTGAACTGGTGGGTTCACTTTTTTATGGGCATCTTTGGAAAACTTATACACACTATTTAATATTTATAGGGTTAATCGCATTATTAGTCCCTTGATTTTGGGTCATTCTCAGTATTAGTTCCTTAACAATTTTTTTTATCAAACTTGGGTCCTAAAAGTTTTAAATTTTCACACTGCCGGTCCTTTTGATGGATGTCGTTGGAAAATCCTGTTAAGTTGCCCATGTGCATTTAATAAGGGATAAAATGAAAAAATTTCAAACTTAATTTATATCAAAATTTATAATTGAATCCTTAGAGTTTAAAAAATGGTTATAAGACCTTCTTCCCCAATTTTTGAAAAAACCCTAAAACAATCAAATATAGTCAACTTGATCATTTTCTTAATCTCTATATCGAGTCAAATAGGGCTATTTATTATGAACAAAGAGAATAACCTACTAAGAACAGAAAGAGAGTAAATCGTTCGTTTGAAAAGTTCATATTTCAAAAGGAGTCAACTTGTGAAAAATTTAGTCAAAAAATTGTACATCCCTATCAAAATAAAGAGGTTTGCATTGACTAATTTATCAAATTAGGAAAATTGTTGTTGAAATTTCATTATCTCAATATGTAGTGTAAGGCTAAAATAGGCATTGCCTATTTTGGTTTTGTTTCTCCTTTCTTGGTCCTTAACTTTAGGCATTTTTGGAAACAAAATCTTTAATTAGATTTTGGTTTTTATTGGTTTTGTTGTTTAGGAGTCATTTTTGGAAACAAAATATTCCTAAAGATTTTTTTTTGGTCCTAAAGTTTAGGGTTATTTTGGAAACAAAATCTATGCAAAAATCATTCCTAAACCGTGTCTCTAGAGTCCTTCTCCATATGGTAATAAAATCTAGGA
>CM028381.1:78459451-78493266 GCA_013146195.2 Codonopsis lanceolata
AGAAAACTCGAATCTCATTTGAATCTTTCAAAGAAGTCTGAGGAAGCAGCCTCAATAACATGTAGACTGTGGCAATGCAGGCGACCTTCGATCTTGCCAAGCCGACTTGAGGTCGCCAATGCCCCATCACCGAGCCGAAAAGACAACCGCAGTGTAGCGATTCCCGCTTGGGTGGGGAACAAAACAAACTATCATCGAGGACTTTAAGGGTTCAAGAATTTGCGAACTTGGTGGAAGCCGGCATACTTTTTCTTTCTTCGTATCAATCACGCTCGAGGCAACTTACGTGCAATGCGGGTTAGAGATTCGATCCGAACAACTCACCAATGGGCACCAACCATTTTTAGCTTCTCCCGCCTCGACTGACACGCCTTGTGCCATATACTGAAGATGAACTCGATTCCCTTGCGGAAGCCGATGCTGAGAAGAATCTTCCTCCATGGGTTCCCCCTCCTGTTGCTGAAAACAACGTGAGCGAACTCATGACTCAAATCTGGAAGTCTCAAGCGCCACCAGCAACAGACGAGAATGCCTCTGTCCAGGCCGAAGATGCAGAAGTGACCATCCTCGAAGCCTCCACCGAAGAAGCAAACGAACCAACCACAACAACCCAAAACAACACTGCTGCTCCAAGTGCTTGAAACTATGGTTTTGGCCTGCGTGCCCTGAATCCTCAAACAATTTATTTTTAAGTTTGTAATATTTCGCTATTCTGTTTTTCTTGCTGGTTGAATGCTTTCACTTGTCTAATTTCGAGCAAAGCCAACTTTTACTAGTAAGCAATCACTTTACCACCCCCATTCGAACACCAACTCTTTTCATGTGCATAAAGCCCTTTATGCTCAGAAAAAAAAGAATAATCGAATACACGGGGAAAACAACTATGTCGAACATCAACTCTTCTCGCGAGCATAAATAATCTATGCTCGCAAGAAAGAATAATCGAGATAGACAATTCAACTCGAACACCAACCCCTTGGACGAGCAAGAACAATCCCATGCTCGCCAAAGAGAATAATCGAGAAAGCAATAAAAAACAACTCAAACATCAACTTCCAAATCAAAATTGAAAGCATAACTGAGTTTTGCCATTACCACTTGTCATGAACGGAACGATCAAAGAATTACATACTGCTAAAGTCAATTACCAATAGTATTTCTTCAAATGATCTGCATGCCATGGATATCTCAATTCGTCCCCATCCTCGGTTCGCAACATATAAGTGCCTTCTTTGATAATTCTAACGACCTGAAAAGGACCTTCCCAATTTGGTGAAAGCTTTCCCCACTCAGCTCGATGACCTGTTGCCTCAATTTTACGGAGGACCCAATCCCCCACAGCAAATGACCTACCACGAACCCTTTTATTGTGGTGGGCCTTTGCTCATTGCTTGTAGTTAGCCATAGCCTCAAGTCGCTTTTCCTCTAGCAAATCCAGGTCGATTGCCCGAGCTGCACTATTAGACTCAGCTTTATAATGCAAAACTCTCTGGGTAGGCAGATACATTTCTACAGGAGCCATAGCCTCTGACCCATAAGCCATAGAAAAAGTTGTTTCTCCTGTTGGACCCCTGAGTGTCGTTCTAACCGCCCATAAAGCTGAAGGCAGCTCGTCTATCCATCTTCCTGCCTTATCCTTCAAATTTCGCTTCAAAACATGCAGAATTTGTTTATTTGCAGCTTCAGCCTGCCCATTGCCCTGGGGGTATGCTACCGACGATTGCCAATGCTTCACACGCATCTGCTCGCAAGCTTTAGTGAACTTTTCAGAAAATTGAGTCCCATGATCAGACACAATTTCTCGGGGAACACCAAATCGACACCAAATATGTTCGTGAACGAAATCGATGACATTAACTTCACTAATGGTCGCCAGAGGCTTTGCTTCCACCCACTTAGTGAAGTAATCAACGGGACCACTGCATACTTGAACTTCGACCGAGCCATAGGAAACGGGCCAATTAGGTCTATCCCCCACATATCGAATGGTCACTTGCTACAACAGAGTTCCGCCAAGAGACGGCAAGCGTGGTATATCTGTATAACGCTGACACTTGTCACACCGACGAACATACATTTCAGCATCTCGCCTCAAAGTTATCTAGTAGAAACCAGCTGCCAAAACTTTTTCGGCCAATGACCTCTGACCAGGGTGACCTCCACATTTGCCTTCATGTACTTCTCCCAAAATTCCTTCTGTCATTTCTGGTCGCACACATCTCAATAGAGGTCGGGTGTAAGATCGTCTATAAAGAATGTTATCTAGAATAACATAGCGGCATGATCGCTTCTGGATGGTTCGAGCCTCCTTCCTATCCTCGGGCAACGTCCCTTGATCGATATAAGCCTTGAGATCATCTATCCAACACTTTGCAGCCGGCTCAAAATCCATAATCATCTCCTTCTCTATAACAGGCATCTCCAGATGCTCGATCATGACTCCAGGATGCAAAGACTGAATTTCATCTTCAGCCATCTTGGACAAATAATCAGCCCGCATGTTATCTTCCCGAGCAATTCGCACCGATTCCCAGTAGTCAAAGTCTTTCAAAATCTCCTTCACCATCGCACAGTAACGAAATAAAACCAGATGGTGAACTGCATAGTTGCCTCTGATTTGATTTACCACCAACTGGGAATCACAACACACAATCAGTGCACGCACTCCTATATCATGCGCGAGCTCAAGCCCAGCGATCAACGCTTCATACTCAGCCTGATTGTTAGAAGTCGGAAATTTGAAGCGTAATGCTTTCGAATTCTACATCCCGCTCGTGGGACTAATACCAATCCGCACCACTTCCAAATCGCTAGCCGAACCATCAAGATGAAGCTCCCAACAAGACTGGGTCGTGGTTTTGGCTTGGAACACTCGGCCGTGTCGCTTAGATGGTACTTCTTCCTCGCCAGAATCCTTAAAACTTGTTTCAGCCACAAAGTCGGCTAAGGCATGTGCCTTGATCGCTCGTCGAGGTTGATAATCAATATCGAACTCGGTTAACTCAATCGACCAAGTGAGTAGACCACCAGAAGTGTCTGGCTTGTGCAAAATCTTTTCAAAGGCATATCGCTGTACACAACAATCGAATCGTGTAAAATAAGCTCGAAGTTTCCGAGCAAAGAACGCATGTTTAATAAGCTAACTTTTCTGCATTAAAATATCTTCCTTCTACATCAGTAAGAGCTTTCGAGACATAGTAAATAGGTTTTTGGATATTACATTCCTCCCTAATCAATACAGCTACCACCGCCTGCTCGGTAGCTGCTAAATACACGAACAGCTTCTCCCCGAAAACCGGGCTGCTTAGCAAATGAGGACTCCCTAAATATTTCACCAACTACTCGAAAGCCTTCTGGCACTCAGGCGTCCACTCAAACCCCTTATTTCCTTGAAGAACTTTGAAGAAAGGCAGGCACCTTTCTGCCGATCTAGAGATAAACGACCAAGGGCTATCACCCCGCTATGAGCCTCAGACATCCTTTATGCAATGAGGAAGCTTCATGGTGACCAACGCCTTGATTTTCTGATTAGCCTCAATGCCCCTCTCGGTCACCATAAATTCGAGGAACTTGCCAGCCTTTACCCCGAACACACACTTGCTCGGGTTCAGCTTCATATTGTTCTTCCTAAGATTGGCAAAGGTCTCACCTAAGTCCAATGTATGCTCGTGCCATTTAGTCTTAACAACCATGTCATCGATGTATGCTTCAACATTCCTCCCTAGCTGCGAGCTGAATATCTTATTCACCATCCTCTGATAGGTAGCCCCGGCGTTTTTCAAACCGAAAGGCATCATCTTATAACAATACAGCCCCTGGCCGAAAAGTCATAAAGTCTTATCTTGCTCATCCATCTTTACTTGGTGATACCTGAATAGGCATCAATAAACCGAGAAGCTCGAATCCCGCTATAGCATCCACCGCCTTATCGATTCGAGGCAAAGGATAACAACTTTTGGGCAAGCTTTATTCAAACCGGAAATCCACACATACGCGCCACTTGCCGTTGGATTTGTTGACCATCACCACATTAGCCAACCAAGTTGGGTAATGTATTTCTTCGATGATATCGCCGGCGTTTTTCAACTTCCTCCTTGATCGCTTGATCTTTCTCAAATAAACCCTGGCCGGGCCGGTTTGGTCTGAAAGTCGATCTACATTGAGCCGGCAATGCCACAGCTTCGCTTACCCTCAGATGTCTTCTGGCCTCCAAGAAAAAACATCTAAGCTATCTTGCAATTGTTTGATCAAATTTGCTCGAGCCCGCATCTGATAAAGCCTTGCCAATTTTTATCTTCTCGCTCTGGTAGGCGCATTGATGATCACTTCGAGCTCATCCCGAGCCGTGAATTCGGCTCATTCGCATTTGGAGTGTATCACACTCCACCTTTTCTCTCTTCTTCACCGATCCTCGACCTTATCGAAATGGGTCTACTTCCATGGCTTTAGCTTGTTCTTCCAGTCCCTCCGATGTCAATGCTGGCAAGGGATTATCAACATTCTCCACAACTTTCTCCACGCTAGCCTCATCTTGTTGTGCAGCTTGCTCCCCCGACTTCAATGTCGGAGAGGAGGAATTGTTCTCGCCACCAATCTGGCTCGCAAAAATACTCGTGCCAACCGCATGCTCGTCCTGCTCTCCCGACTTCAATGTCGGCATAGAGCTTGCATCCATCTTTAAATCTTCTTGTACCATCGCAATTACTGATGGCCCCATAGTCACATGCGAAGTCTCCTTGGTACTAAAAGTTATCTTTTGCTCACCATCTTCCAAGGTTAACTTCTGTTTCTTTCTTTGGCTATCCCGCACATACTCGAGCACTGCTCTAGGCTGGCTTCTTATCGTTCCCACTCCCTGGTCGGTGTAGAACTTTGCTCGCTGATGTGGAATTAATGCCACCATTTGAAACTTTTCCATGCTCGGCACACCCAGGATTATATTATAGGGAGACTTCAAATCAATCACCATGAAAGTGATCTTCTCAGCTCGTGTCTTGCTCCCCTCGCCAATGAACACTTCCAGCTCAATTGTACCTTTGACCGGGACCTTATGGTTGGTAAAGCCTTCCAGTGTCCCAGCATATGGTTTTAACCGATCATCGTTCAGCTCGAGCCCCTGGAAACACGAATAATACATTACATCTCGGCATGCTCCAGTATCCACCAGAATTCTGTGCACGACCCAGCCATCCACCAGTGCTGAAACGATCAAGGACTGTTCACCTGCCACATTACTCGCCAGCTCGCTGCGAGTAAACTGGATAGCTTGCTCTCCATCCTGCAAGGCAGCATGCCGACCCACAACTTTGGATAAAGAGTATATTTGCTTTCCAAGCTGGGTCGGAGTAGGCTCTTCATCCATTATAACATTGATTACCCCTCTGGATCGGCGGGGCTTCTCTCCTGGGTGCATTCCCCCTATTACCTCCATCTCGTTTGAAGCGGTCCAACCGCCCTTCATTAATCAATTTCTGAATGGTCTTCTTCAACGACCAACATTCCTCCGTGGTATGCCCATAGTCATCATGATAGGCACACCGTTTTGTTTTATCCCGTTCTCCAGCTGTCGCCGGATTCTCATGCGAGGTGGATTAGGAAGTTCATTCCTTACTTCATACATGATGTTCTCGCGCAGTGTGTTAAGTGGAGTCAGATCGGATTCACGAAGAAATTCCTTTGGCTGATCATATCTGGATTTGCTTTTATTATAACCTCCAGTTCCTGCCTGGCCATTTCCCTTGGAGCTTCCAGCAGCTTCATTACTCTCCTTTTTCTTCTCCTTTTTTGCCGTCTCCCCGACACACCACTTCTGTGCTCGCATGAGCATTTCCGCTTGCGTTTTTGGCTCACGCATGCTCAACTCTGACTGCGGGCCACCTTCACCCTCAAGCAATCCAGTTTCAAAGCATAGGGTTACCTCCTGCTCGGTCAACCCGGGAACTTGCTCCAATACCTTGGTAAATCGCTCAAGGTAACTCGCTGTGGACTCATTCGCCCCCTGTTTAACTTTTGACAAGTCGGCCCTTGTCTTTGCCAGTGTGCCCGCTGTTCCAAAATCTGCCAAGAATTTTGCTCGCAGATCAGCCCAATTATTAATTGATCTACGTGGTAGTGCCCCCATCCAGGCTAAAGCTTTCCCTTGCAACGCGCCAACAAAAGCTCTAATTTTCAGAGCCTCATCCGAAGTCACCAAGCCGATCTGCGATTCGAACGACATCAACCAATCCCTGGCCTTCGTCTTGCCTGTATATTCCTTAATATTCGGGAATATAAGTCCCTGTGCTGGCGGAGCGTTCTCAATCCAGGGGGCTAGCGGGCTGGCTGACATACCCAAGAAATTCCCATCCAAAGCCTTGCCTTGCTCCCAGGCTTCCATACGTCGCTTCAGCTCTTCGAAATCCTACATGTTTATGGTTGTAGGCAAACCACCCCCGTGTCGAGGCCGTACTCACTGCATGAGGGCTGGGGACCCATAGCTCCACCGGCTTGAGAAACCCCCACTACCGCGCCACTGACTGAGGCACCCCAAATGAATAACTGTTGGTGCAATTGGTTGATTTAAATCCTTTTTTGCCTGGGAATGATGAGAATGATGAGATCGCTTAGGAGAGGGAGTTCTGCGTCGATGAACATAAGACCCCCTTGGTGATCGTGAACAGCGGCTATAAGCACGTGACCGTCGTGGTGAGGGTGAATGAAACCTGCGAGCATGCGACCTTGGTGGGGAAGGTGTGCATCGACGACGGCGAGATTGAGCCGAATCATCCCCCACCCGTGGACCCAGCCTCGAGTGGACACTGGGCACAACTCTGTGACTAGCTTTACTGCCCTCTGGCTGCTCGTGTCCCTTAGATCCTTGTGCTCGTGGCTGAGAATGAACGACTAAGGGATTCATCTGATTACCGCCAGTGCGAGAAACACCTGCTACCTGACTCGGAGTTGACAAGGATGGTAAGAGGTCCAGCTCGATGGGCAATGGTGGCTTACGCATTGCAATCAACTGTAAGTTGAGCTGGTGCATCTGTCCCAGATATATAGCCCTTTGACGCAGAGCCTCCTCTCGAAATTCATGTGCCAATCCCACTACTTCCTCAGCACTCCGGGCCAATGAATCGACTCCACGCCTCTGGTTGAGTTGGTGGCGAGCATCATGAGGCGGAGGAACATTATTCCCAGCTAACTGATGAAGGCTAGGAGTCGGGTGCACCTCTTCCCGACGACTGCCACTGCCACCGTTAATTCCATTTTCCACCATTGTCAAAACTTCAAGCGAAACGATTATCAAATCACACAAACTTACTACCGTAAAAACTCTCGTTTCCCGGCAACGGAACCAACTGATGCGTCCAGAAACTCATTAGATGCACAGGACCGGTCCAATCAAGATACCTGGCTTTCAACGTATCTTACAACCTTAAAGCCCAAACCTGCAATTGGATTAGCAAACCGTGAACTAGGCAGGGGCGCTCCCTGCAAAAGCCCTCCGACGCAAGAATCAATACAATAGAGCAAACTGAGAGTGTATTTTAGCAGAGTTTCGGCTAGAAGGTAGAAATTGCATACCTTTTCCCTTCATTCTCAGGGGCTTTTATAATTACCGGAGAGCATAACTGACCATAACTGCTCTTAACTGTCCACTAATGATTGTGGCATAAATGGCGGGCATATTAACTCCCCCATTAATTCCTCCATTAAATATAACGACCTGAATGGAGAGTTTCTCGGACATAACCGTCCTCAACTAATCTGGAACTCTTGCTCGGACATAACTGTCCTCAACTGACAATAGTTCTCCCGTTAGCGAGCATAGAAAATCATGCTCGTGCCTTGATCCTGCTCGCTGGTTAAGTCCCCAGCTCGCTGGCTTGGTGAAGGTCAATACCGTGCTCGCTTGCTCGGATAACGTCCGTTTACCCAACATGTGACCCATGACTTGGGCCTATTGGGCCGGGCAGTTCAAAACATAACAATTATTTAGGAATGTAGGGATTTCTTATTTTAATACTTCATCTATTCTGCCAAAGAGTTTATGTTTGAAAAATATACTCCATATATAGTGATAAATAATGTTATTAAAATTAATAATAATTAAAAAAATACTTTAGCGTAGTTAAGATGTTTATATCACACATGGAGGGTAAAGTTAAATTTTTTTTTTTTTTTTTGAAAATCATGGATATAAATTTTGAAAGTAAACTATTTTAAGTTAAACATCGAAGATGTTCATTATCTTTTTTATTCAATACCAAAAAGAAAATGAAATAATTTTTGGAGAGATGTATATTAGCAAATTTTCAAAAATAAATAACGGTTAACAATTTAGGTTCAATATGAAGCAAGAATAGAAGTATTGCTACTTACATTTGTAATAGATTATCAAATTATTATTCTTCAAATTGTATAACAATAAAAAAATATTTTTTCTTATTTAAAATGAAATGTACTACTCTCTCCATTCCAAAGTTAAACAGTTTTTTTTAAAACTTATGCATATTGAATAGAAACACTTGGTTTGGAACGTCGGAGAGAGAACTCATCTTGCCACATAGAGCTGTTGGTATCCCACATTTGTTGTGAAAGGGGCAGAGTGTTTTTTTTTTTTCTTACTTTTTTTTTTTAAAGAGGATCAATAGTGGTTCCCCACTTACCCCCTTAATTATCCCCAGAGGTGCCTACTAGGGAGGGATAAACATCCCTCTAACCTACTGGGGGGAGGGGGGTCGAACCCAGGACCTCCATTTTGGTGTCCCAGTGCTCTGGCCATCAGGTCAAGTCCTGATGGTTAGGGGCAGAGTGTTTTGTTAATAAGTGGGAGGGAAAATCTCTTCTTACAAGCTAGGTTTTGAGGTTAAGAAGGTCTAATTTGGTGAAGCTTTTCTTCCACTTATTATTATTATTACGAACTAATTGTTGGAAAATTAGTGTTTTTAAGTGAAGTAAATTGGGGCTTTGAGGCACTAATTTATTTGTGAGTCATTGATGTAATGACTATGATAATTGTGGAATTATGTTCTTCTCCGTGAGTACATAAGAATACTATATTTATTTGTCCAATTCGGATATCAGATCAATAAGTTATAGAGCTTTAAAGTATGACATTTGAAATGTTGGAAGTGGATTATCCCATATTGGGAAAATGTGAAAGGTTTGAAGGGTTTATATACAAAGGCTCCCTTGTGGTTGGGTAAGCTTGTATAGAAATTACTATCCCTCTCGCGTCCGCAGGGGGGGTGCAAATCAAGGTCCAATTTGACTTGGACTGGCGGACACAAATGTCAGACCAAATTGTACTACCTAGACAAACCCGCCTTTTCCACATTTTCCTTTTGAATTTTAAATTCAATTTTCGTAACTCCAATATTAAAGAGCAGATTAATTCTGGCTTAATTTCTGCTTTAATTGAGTGGTTCATGGGCGTCATCAAAACGGTTTTAGTAAGTAAAACGCGTTGATTCACTGACCTATATAAAGGAACCATTCTCCACAACAGAGAGAGACTACGAGAACACGAAATTCCCTTTCTTCTTATACACTTGCATTGCATTACATCTTGAACATCATTTTTCTTGGCCTCCTATTTGGTGATTGATTTCTGGCATAAATTCAGTTCGCCTGACCTTAAGTGTAAAGTCATCCGGTACTATCGTTGTATCCTGGGAGACGTTCGTCCTTCCACTAGCAGACATCAGTCTACCATCGACAGACATTAGTCCTTCCACCAGCAGACTTTCACCAGAAGACTTCCACCAGCAGACTTAGTAAGTCACCAGAAGACCTTCACCAGCAAACTTAGTAAGTCATCAGAAGACCTTCACCAGCAGACTTGGAACAATGTCACCAGCAGACTTCGTTTCAAGTCACCAGCAGACCTTCGTTCAGAGCAAGCAGCAGACTCTACTAGTCTTCCTCTGCAACCAGAAGCTTAACGGTTTTGTTTTCCGATATTTTATTTATTTCATATTCTGTAAGATTGTATAGGGTTCTACCCAACACTAATATAACCTGACAATATACTTACTTTAATGTTAATATGTATCATAAGGGTTTTTATACATTTTTTAACCTAGGGAGGGTGTTTCAAAAATTTCAGTATTGAAAGGGTAGTGAAAATCTTAACAACAGTTACTTAGTTAACTGATTTGAGGTTTTTGTAGGTATCAATATGTTAGTCTTTGAGGCTATTTGTAATATTCAAAAAATCAATGGGAAAAACTGTAAATTACTTTTCTTTTCCAACAAAATGCACAGATTTATATACTGGATTCTCCAAAAAGAAAATTCATCTTCTTAAAACTACAACTCTTTTTCTTACACATTTCTCTAGTTTGTTCACTGATAATAAGTAAACACGCCACCGATTTGTTTAAAATTTCGATACTTACCAACAAATCTATTATTATAATTACAAAATTTCATACACCTTTAGAAATATTTACCCAATTATCACTATAGCAAATTTTAAGTATATTATAAACATTACCTCAAAACAATTCACACTTTTATAAATAGGGGGATGCGAAAATTTTACTTGTTTGACCTTAATTGATGTTAAGTTATTAATTTGTTAGATATAGGGTTATTTTAGAAAAAATCACTAATTTTTATTGAAAACATATCATAAATATCAAATAGTTACCTAAATCATGAAATTATAACTAAATCCAACTTTACACCTAATACAAAATGACCAAAATAATCTTCATATGACATGAACATGTCATTTTCCATTCATATTATTAACTCTCATGGACGAGAGAGTCAAAGTGGGAAAAATAGAAAATTTGTGTATGAAACTGAGACACTTAATTTGTAGGTTGTGGTGTCAGGTGAGATTTAAGTAGATATTTCTGAGTGCTAATCATATTTTAGCCCCATAAAAATTAGGCAAAAAAAAAAATCCCCTTAGAGTATGTACCAAATCTCATTAATTTTTTTTTTTGGTTAAATTTAAAAGGAACCACAAATTATAGCCTAGAATGTGCTATAGAAACAGTTATTCAAATGTGAAGCACCCGGGGAAAATGAAATTTCATCAATTTTATTTGGGAAATTTGCTTATTTTACCAACGTACTATAGTAGTGACACAATTAACCATATACTTTGTATAAGACAAATTTAATAAATGCACTAAAATTTGAAACAAAATGTATGAAATTGACAAACAATTTATACAAAATGTGACAAAATTCGTTAAGTTATCGTCGAACTTCGTTAACAACTCACTGACATGGCTATCCATGGATGCAGCCACGTACGTGTCCACATCATCGCTCCTTAACGGCTTGCAAACGACCATTACATAATTGGTATCATTTGTCTTTAAAATATAGTACATTTGTTAAATTAGTCTTATACAAAGTAAATAGTCAATTGTATCGCCCCCAATTAGTACGTTGTTTAAAAAATCAATTTTTCCATTTTATTCATAAGGTAAATATACACACACATTTATGTATGTATATATAACTTCATTAATTCTCGTGAATAATATTCTTTAAAATCTCGTAAATGACAATTTTCAAAAACATATATAGTTGTTTTCGTATATAAGAACTTTATTGTACTAATTTTTAATTGTTTTTAAGATGGTTATTAACTGATATTGATTATATAAAAATAAGTATTAGATTTTTAATAAACATAAATTAAATATTCATATGATACAAATATTTTTTTGGAAACAAAAAATAAGCAAGCCAACATATATTTTTCAAAAAAATTAAGTTAAAAAAGAGATACAAAAATAACTAACAAAAAAGATAAAGATGTAGGATAAATTGTTATACAATGACAAAATGTATACATTCAAAATGAAGGAAAAACAAAGTACTAAAAAATATAAACACATAACAACATAATTTATAAGTCTAAAAACTTTGTTAACATGAAAACACAAAAAAAAAACTCAATAATTAAAAGTAAACAAAAAAATGAAGCTAAAACACTCAAGAAAAATCGTTAACAACATGTGTAACGCACGTGGACCTAACTAGTACAGTTTAAAAATATAAGTCTATCATATGACTAATAAAATTGAAAAATACCCTTAGAATGAAACGTGTGTCGCATTTGATTAAGTTTTTTTGATCCCCCATTACAACTAAAATAAAATCATGATCCCAAAATTGCAAAAAATGGGAACTACGGACCTAAAACGTTCACTTTCGGTAAACCATGGAATATTAAAATGCAGTTAGCCCTAATTTTGGGACATATGATTTTGACTATTGAGCCCCATAAATAACAAGTAAAATATTACTAATATTATACTCCTTCCGTTCGGGCAAAGAGTCTATTATTCTATTTTTGGATGTTTCACTTAAAGAGTTCACTTTAAAAAATGAAGGTATAAAAATGTTATTTTATTACTATTGAACTACTAAAAATGATATTTTTTAAAAAGTTTGACTTTCAAACCAAGACTCTTTGTACGGAACGGTGGAAGTAGTAGCATCTTTCACCTATATGTAAGGACGCATTAAACATAATCAAAAAGAGTGAAACCAACCATGTATTCATAATATGATTACATTCCATTGAAACAACTTAAGCAAGTCGTCGATACTAACTATAGTCTACGTATTGGACGTTTTCTTTCTTGGTTTCTTCTTTGGTAATACTGATAGACTTTAGCCACAATAATTCGATCAACATGCTTAAAGTACCATTTGCTCCACCTTCTACTCAACACTAAGGGAGCGATAAAAGTTGATAAACCAACAACTAATCCCACTTCAAAACTAATCAAGTCCCAATAAGTCTCACCGTTTTAACTGCCTCCTCCGATGGAGGTGATGATGGTCCAACAACACAGGTTATGTTCAACTGAGACCCACATAATCCCTTGTTTCCTTCAAAAGAAGTTTCTGTGAAGGTTTGAAGTTGGGACCCTCCTGGGATCCTTCCTTCCAGTAGATTATATGACAAATTTAGGAAAGAAAGAAATGTAAGGCTACCAAGTTCTGTTGGGATTCTTCCTCTTAGATTGTTCACCGATAAATCTAATGATTCAAGCTGCTTCAAATCTCCAATTGATGTTGGGATTGAGCCTGTAAATGCATTATGTGACATGTTGAGAATATAAACTGCTTTGAGCTCTCCAATACTGCGTGGTATTCCCCATGAAAACATGTTGTTTGAGAAGTCAATTGAGGTGAAGATGGTAAGAATTTTCAGCAGCTCTATCTCAAACCCTTTGCTTACAACTGTCACCTCATCAAAATAGTATCGCTGATATTCAAGTTGTGGGACCTCAACATGCAGATAATTGAGCTTCGACGGAGCTATCATAGCTGTCCAATTTAGAAAGAAACTTTTCGGCACATGACCGTTAAAGTAGTTCGAAGCTAAGTCGATGATTTGAAGCTTTTGCCAAACTTTAGTTGCACCTCTACACTGAATTTCTCCATGTAACTTGTTAGACCGCATAGTAAGGACACGCAAGTTGGTACAGTTGTTCAGAAAGCACGGAAAGGTATCATTTAAGAGGTTGTTTCCAAGGTTTAACACCTCTAGCATAGAGCAACTACCCAAAGATTCAGGAACTTTCCCTTCTAAAAGATTCCCATGGAGATCCAGAGTTTGCAAACCACAATTCCTTGGAAATATTTCAGGAATATTACCAATGAGATTGTTCTTCCCAAGTTTCAATACGCTTAGATACCTATTCAATTCAATCAAACATGATGGGATCTTACCATTCAAATTATTGTTGGATAGATCAAGAACTGTCAGGGAAGTAGCAGTGCATATGGAGTCAGAGAGGGATGAATTGAAATGATTGAAAGAATAATCCACATAGACAGTGTCTCCCGGTGTCACAGGAATATTTCCAAGCAGTTGATTAGCATGCAAGTCCAGAACAGTCAGAAAAGGAGGAATAACATAAGGTTCTTGGAGATTCTCTAGCATGTTATGAGAAAGATTCAAGTAACGAAGAGATGTATATTCATTGCCGACTTTCCAAATCCAGCTTGGGATTTCTCCACCAATTTGGTTATTCGAAAGATCCAACCTTATGAGTCCCGAATGGATTTGCAGGTTGGGGAAATATTTTAGCTTGCAAGAGGCCAATAATAATGTTCTCAATTGAGGGACAACGGACAAGCTAGAATTCTCACCTCGTGTTTCAATCGACAAGTTATTATATGAAAGATCAAGGTAGGTAAGATTACCAAGTCCATTAAAAGTCTCTAGCTCTAAAGTGCCATTGAGGTGGTTGTTTGACAAAGAGAGGATACCAAGTCTTCCGAGATCAAAGAAAGATTTGGGAATAGGTCCTTCCAACTTGTTACTTCTTAAATTAAGTATATTCAAGAGGGACAACGATGCATTCGAAAAGTTAGGTAGACCATGAAAATTGTTATTTGAAAGCTGGATATTCTGCAATGCGGAGAGAGCAAACAAGGATGGAGGAATGCTCCCATTAAATGCGTTGAATCCCAAATCAACATTTAAAAGATTGACGAGGCCTTCAAAGTAAGTGTTAGGGATAGGTCCGGATAAGCTATTATTAAAGAGGTATAAGAAGGTTAGATTCTGAGATTTCTGAAAGGATGGGATCGGACCAGAAAACTTGTTTGATGACAAGTCCAGATAAACAAGTTGAGTCAGGCTTGCCATTGAATGTGGGATTTGTCCACTGAACTTGTTATCATTTAGTTCTAGCCAGGACAACCTCCTTAGATTACCAATGGAATCAGGTAATGCCTGTGAAAAGTTTGTGAAGCTGACGACCAAAGTTTGAAGAGACGCATTATGGGGAAATTCTGGGAAGAAACCATTGAGTAAAACGTTGTACGATAGATCTAGAGTCTCTAGCGTAGGTACCTGGAGGATCTTTCCGGGGAATTGCCCATACAATTCACAAAAACTGAGTTTCAGAACTGTCAAATTTGTAAAATTTGCAAAGAACTCAGGAGCAGGACTATGCAGATTGTTGTAAGAGAGATGGATTACCGAAAGAGATTGAAGCTTTGCAAGAGAAGCATCAATAGACCCGGAAAGGAAACAATTCGACAAGCTCAACACTTTGAGCTTTGGCAAGGAAGACGATATAGCTTGGCACCAATCATATCCTTGAGTTGATATGTTTACATCATCCAAATAAAGTTCAATAAGATCATTGAGGTTATGAAGAAGCATAGCCAAATTCGGATTCTTTAGAGTAAGCAAACTATCTCCAGGGAAAGTTTGAACAGAGAGGTCAAGAGTAACCAACCTGATCATGTTTGACAATTCTCTCGGAATTTGCCCTGAAAAACCAGCGTGCGACAAATTCAGGTGTTTCAAATTTGTAAGATTACCAATCCCAGGTGGAATTTGTGTGAAACTGAAACGGTTATCTGCCAAATCCAGGCTTTGGAGTGTTGGAAACTTGTTTCCAATAGCTTGAATAAAGCTAAGTCATGTAAATGTGAAATGTGGGAATCCCACATTGGGAACAAAGAGAAACAAGCTCTACCTTATAAGGTAGAACTTGGAGGCTTTACTTTCACGCCCTTGGGCCACTACACTTTTGTGTAGGAGGGAAGACCTACCTAGGTGTAGGTCGCTAAATCGATTATTCGGCTTATGATGCGAAGGTTGTGTTCCTTCGACAACCATAATCGCTAAAGCCAAGGTTGTGTCTGTTTGAATGGTTGTGTCTTTCAAACAACCAAAGCGCCTCAACCGTTCCCAACCGACATCCCCAACGCGCCATATAAATACCTTCAAACATTTTTTGTATCGAAAAATTCGCTCTTTCTATACCCTTCGCCTCTGGGAGATTACAAAGTTGCATTCACCGGTGATTGAACATTGAAGATCTCAAGCATCAATCACGTAAGATCAATATCTGGGAGACTAACTGGATTTCACACACCGCATATCTAAATCGCGGTTTCTAGTTTTTGTCTTAAGGACAGATCCAATCTCGTTGATCTTAATACAAAAACCTACACTATATTGCCAGGCCAATATAACATGGAGGAACTGAAGACTAAACAAAGGACTCGAGTTTTCGATCCCACCAGATATCCATTCATTGCTCAAGTCAAGACCAATCACATGACCATCCTTACTGCAACTCACTCCTTTCCAACTGCAGCAATCTGTACTTTTATTCCAAGATACAATCTTGGTTGACGATAAAGAATCGAACTCGAGGGTGTTCTTTAGCTGGATTAAAATTGACTGTTGATCGTTGAGACATTGGCTAGAAACCGATACAATAAGGCAAAAGGGTATCAAAGAAAGACAAGAAAATAGTTGAATTCTCATTGGCAAGTGTTTTGAGAAAGATTGAGACTGGAATATGCAGCTTTGGAGTAAAAAACAATGGTGGGTTTGATTAGTTTGAACCAGATTATATATAGGTAGTCACAAAAACAGAATGGAGTTTTGTCAAAGGGAAAGAAACCTGGGAGGAAATTGCTCTCCCCCGTAATTTGCTCATTGACTATTTGACTATTGACTCCTTTGAGTCCTTGCCACCGCCACCACCAACCCACTTAAATAAAAAATAATCTCCATTTGATTCAAATTCTCAAGTCCAACTCAAACAATTTTTAATTAATTTTAGCTCCAGTGTTTTTGTACTTTTAATAGAAATAGCAATCACAATGTTGTCCATAATAACAGATGTTTTTGGGACATTATTAGCTGAATTTAGAAAGAAATACTCTTTTTGTTCCGAATAAAGAGTTACTATTTCATTTTTAGATATTTTATTTAAAAAGTTAATTTTCAAAAATTAATTTATAAAAGTGTCATTTTATTACTAATAAACTACAAAATATGTTATTTTCTTAAAAAAATTTGTAAGACCGTCGTACATAAGTTTTTGTCAAAAGCAAGTCTCATGTAAGACAGTCTTACGAATTTTAATTCGTAAAACAGAGTCTCACTATCTCACAGCTTAACCCACTAACACACGAAAAGTTAGATAAGGAAGATCCATCTTACAAAAATATTCATTACACTATCTTACCTAAGTTTCTACCAATGAAATTTGGTTTGAAAATAGAGAAATGATATTACCAGGCTATAATTCAAACAAGGCCCTTTCCAAACATTTTACTCTCTTCGTTTCTAGATTGTTGTCTTGTATGGTTATTTTTTGTAGTCAAACGGAGTGTTTTTCAAATGAAAATCTAATGTTATTTTTTTTAATTTTTTTTCAAAATCATAGCACATAATTCATAGTATTATCTCTCATTTTTCATTTCTCAATATATAAAAGTGTGAGTTGTTCCTTACAAATTAATATAAGGTAAAAAATAGTCCTACGTAACACTATAAAGTAAGGTTCTAAAATTCACTACGTAGGCGCTAGGTCTCAGACCAGCGCTCAGGGGCCTAGTCGGGGCTTAGAAATTAAAGCATAATTAATATAGTCCTCAGCTTTTTAGTAAATTTCAAAAATACATCAAAGAAACTAATATTTTGAAATTTTACAATATTCTTATTTTTGACATTCCGTTAAACATATTGACTATGATGCGTAAATTTGTAAAATCGATTGAAATTGCAAAATATACAAACAAAAAAAAAAAGAATTTTGAATTTAAGGAATATTTGTAAGTTTCTAACCTTAAGGAACCATACATGAAAATGAAAAAATAGATAGCAAATGGCAAAGCTCAAGGTTGTATTGTGCCTAGGGGTGTGCATGGGCTCTAAACACACAGGCTTTGGCATAGCCCAGTATGCGCCCATCTAGCCATGGGCTTCAGTTTTCAATGCCCAGTATAGTGGGCTTCATGCGGGCATAAAATTGATGGGCTTTGATGGGCTTATGGATTGAAATTATATATTTTGATATTTTTATACCTATCAAACCTTGTGCCGTCTTCCCTCGGAGGTTTGGAGAAAAGGAAAGAACTAAAGAATTGATGAACAATAGCATTGTACACCGAAGTACTTATCAGACGAAGTGATTAGTGAACTAGTGAATATATATATATATATATATATAATATTAAAGTAGTATGGTTTTAAACTTTTTAACTAATGAACTAATGAAGTACTGTGAAGTGAACTAAAGTTTTTAACTTTTTATTTCTTTAAGTAAATAGTTAAGTTAAGTAAAGTAGACACAAGTAGTAGTATTATATTTATATATTATATATAATTATTAAAAAAATAAGTATTGTAAATAGATGGGCTGGGCCGGGCACAACGGGCATTAAAAAAATAAGAGTCCAATTTTGCCCGAGCCCATGGGCATCCCTCACTTTAAAGCCCAGAACTGATGGACACTTTACGGGCATGAGCATTGCGGACAGTGCGGGCCTTATGGGCTGATGGACGAGTTTGCTCACCCCTAATTGTGCCATTCTCCCCCCCCCCCACTTTATTTACCTTACTTGGTCTATTAATCTATATTATAAAACAAATCATAGTCTAACTGGTGGCTCAAATCGAATTGCGTTAAACACAATTGACGGTCTAAATTGATTCGTAAATATATGAGTTATAAATAAACCCCTTAGTTATGAGTTATGTTTGAATTACCCCTCTACAATTACATATAAAACCTTCAGTTATGTGTTTTGTTTGAATTACCCCGTTAGCTATGAATTTTATTTATTCCGATCATTTATTGAACTGATCTCATACCGACATCGTGCCTATAATACGAACACATATACTCGTATATATTAAATTTGTGAGAAGACTATCTTTAAAAATTAAGTTTTCTCTTTCCTACTTCACTACTCCAGTCGTTGTCCCTTCTCCTTTCTCTGATCCTTCACCTTTCTCCTACGAAACGGTAAGGATATTTTTTTTTTCTTTCCTTCTCTCTCCTTCTCATTTTTCTTTTGTTTTCTTCTTTCTCTTCTCTCTTGTTTCAGTTTGGGGTGTAAATATTTCGATTTGGTTCAACTTATAACAAATTATGTATTAAATCGCATATCATCGGTTTGAGAAAAATCAAGCCAAAGCTAAACCGTTTAAAGTTTTGAGCTGAGCTGAACCGAACCACGATGGTTCCGACATGGTTCGACTTGGTTTCGTGGTTCGGTTTCATGGTTCGATTCCATGGTTTGATTTCGTGGTTTGGTTTCATGGTTCGGTTTCGTGGTTCGATTTGAATTTAGAAAAAGTTCTAATCATTCAAAATTAAATATAATACAATTATATTCTTAAACTCGCTTTAAAAAAATTTGCACAAACTTTCAAATAAAATTATTAGCATTTTTAATTCTAATAATCAATAAATTTAATCCAATATAATGAAAATACAATAATGTACATGATATTTAAAACGTTTATGTAAATTCTAAAAGTCTAAAGGCAAATTCGTAAATATGGAGTAGAATATTAACATTATAGTTTATATAGTATAAAAATATTAATAGTATAAGAGTATTAAAGTATAAAGATTATGAATTTTAAAGAATTTATTGTTTGGCTTGGTGGATCAACTTGGTGGTTCGGCTCGATGGTTCGACTTGGTGGTTCAGCTCAAAATGGTTTGGTTCGGTTCGGTTTAACTCGACTAGGCATGTCAAGCCACAAACCAAACCAAGCCGTTCGACTTCTCAAAATCTAAAACTGAGTCGAACCGTATAGCACCCAAAACCAAACCAAACCGCATGATTCGACTTGGTTCGACTTGACTTGGTGGTTTGACGACTCAGATTGACACCCCTAGTTCCAGCTTCCTTCTCTTTTTATTTTTTTTTCTCGCTTCATCCCTCTTCTATAACTTCATCTTCATCAATTAATAGGCATCCTAGAGCGACAAGCGATTTTCCCCAAGCAATTTTTCGACCAATTTGAAGGAAAACGCGAGGCGGTTGGGTGCCGCCTAAGCCGATTTTTAGAACGATGATATTTTGTTATTTTGAAGCATAATGTTTGTACAAATAAGTTTTGTACTCTTATTATTGGTATACTTATTAAAACTCATGTGTATGTGATCCAAATTTAAAGTAGGAAGAAAGGTAATATCAAAATGGTAATAAGTTTTCCTAAAAAGGAAAAAAAAACATAACAATTATTTAGGAATGTAGGGAGTGCTTATTTTAATACTTCATCTATTCTGCCAAAGAGTTTATGTTTGAAAAATATAATATATAGTGATAAATAATGTTATTAAAATTGGTAATAATTACAAAAATACTTTAGCGTAGTTAAGATGTTTATATCACACATGGAGGGTAAAGTTAAATTTTTTTTTTTTTTTGAAAATTATAGATATAAATTTTTGAAAGTAGACTATTTAAGTTAAACATCGAAGATGTTCATTATCTCTTTTATTCAATACCAAAAAGAAAATGAAATAATTTTTTTGAGAGATGTATATTAGCAAATTTTCAAAAATAAATAACGGTTAACAATTTAGGTTCAATATATATGAAGCAAGAATAGAAGTATTTCTACTTACATTTGTAATAGATTATCAAATTAATATTATTAAAATTGTATAATAATAAAAAAAATAGAGCTGTGGGTATCCCACATTTGTTGTGAAAGGGGCAGAGTGTTTTGTTAATAAGTGGGAGGGAAAATCTCTCTTTAGAAGCTAGGTTTTGAGGTTAAGAAGGTCTAATTTGGTGAAGCTTTTCTCCCACTTCTTATTATTATTACGAAATAATATAACATGACAGTATACTTACTTTAATGTTAACTAGTTTTACATTTATGTGTTAAACGTATGAATAATTTTTAAAAACTTAAATAATATTCAAATAAAACAAAAAAATAAAGCAAAAGAATAAATGAAAAGAAGTAATGTTAGAGGTAACTACTTAAATATAAATACACTATTTTATTGGTAATATTATAGGTTTTGCAATATTTGTTGTCTTATTTATTGGTTTTTCATCTTTATCGGATATTAATATATATCTTCAAGTATTATCTACTTACATTTGTCCTACATAAGTTGATCTTGATTAATACAAATTAATGTAAATTGTCTTCTCGAAATTTAAAAAGTAACCTTACATCGATGAAGATAATGACATTTTTGGTATAAAACTTTGTCTCTAAATAGCTTCCATTCAAAAAATTTGCTTGTGAGCTATTGTTTCATTGCACAATACATGGACAATATTTTTCTTAACATCACTGAACATCAATCTTAAGTTTTAATCAGAGAACACTTTATACTATTCAAAACTCCATAGAGTAAATATTTTCAAACAAACTTGTGTTTTTCTTTGTCATGCACATACAATTTGTACATAAATAAGTTTTTCATTCTCATTGATTATTAGAAACCATGTACTCATTTCTAATGTTAACAACATCATGCGTCGGGGCATGTATAGCTCTTCCTTGCAAAATATGTCACGTCATAAATTTTTTTTCCAAAAATGACGGATTTCTACTTTCAACCATTGACTGGATTAAATTATCTGATACATTAACCAAAAGATCATTTTGAATTTTAATTGCTGCAACACCATCATTTTCACTACCATATGTATCGTCGCCAATACATATGATTGATTATAATCACCGATATAATTTATATTAGATTATTAAATTAAAGAAACAAACACCAAAAACATCCGGACATACTACTATTTTCATATAGACTAAATAAATTAAAAGACTTTAATACATCTCATTAAAAATATTTCAACAAAATTATTAAGTCACGATATTATTTTCGGGTAAATTCGGGTTGGTCCCTTTCTCAAAGTTTTCAATCGCTACAGTTCATTGTCTTTTTTTAAAAACCAGAAAAAAGTCACTTTTAAGGGCGAAAAGACAACGATATCCTTAATGAGCTTGAAGCGCGCTGCGAATTACACACTCAAATGCATTGCTTTGTATCAATTTTTGCACCACAATGCATCAATTTGAATTACAACAATTTTTACACCATAATGCATCAGTTTAATTACTTAATCATATTTTGCATCACTCTTTATCAATTTTTACACCGCGATGCATCAATTTAAATCACCCAATCCAATTTTGCATTGCGTTGTACCAAATTTATGCACCGCAATACATCAATTTTAAGGATAGTGAAAATCCTAACAATAGTTACTTAATTAACTGATTTGAGGTTTTTGTAGGTATGAATATGTTAGTCTTTAAGGCTATTTGTAATATTCGAAAAATCAAGGGGAAAACTGTAAATTACTTTTTTTCTCCAACAAAATGCACAGATTTATATACTGGATTCTCCAAAAAGAAAATTCATCTTCTTGAAACTGTAACTCTTTTTCTTACACAATTCTCTAGTTTGTTCACTGACAATAAGTAAACACGCCACCGATTTGTTTAAAATTCCAATACTCACCAACAAATCTATTATTATAATTACAAAATTTCATACACCTTTAGAAATATTTACCCAATTTTCACTATAGCAAATTTTAAGTATATTATAGACATTACCTGAAACACTTTTATAAATAGGGGGATGTGAAAAATTTACATGTTTGGCCCTAATTGATGTTGAGTTATTAATTTGCTAGATATAAGGTTATTTTAGTCCATATACGTGGAATTGATTAATGCATGACAAAGTGTTTTTTTGCCCTTAATTCATTTAGAGCATATGATTAATTAAATTTAAGGTTATTTTTGTCTATACATTAATTTGAAAGAGACAATTCTTACTTTTGTATGGGTAATGCTTGTATCACTCTCATTTTGCATTAAAATATGGGTACTCTGTGATGTAGCACACTCTCATTGATTGGAGTGCTGGGACCCACAAAATATTCAACCAATGAGAGTATGTTACATCATAAAGTACCCAGTGGCGGACGCATGAATTTTTCCAACCGGGTGCACAAATTTAATAAAGTTACAAATCATAATTGCCCCTACTCGTTTTCATACTTTGAAAACGTTTAGTTACATCTTCATTTGTAACGTTCCTAAGCAAATATTTTTCAATAAAACATACAAGACAATCATTTATGAATTGATCACAAATTTGGTTTCCGTTTAAAAAATTTCTTCATAATCACTAAAACCAAATTCCTTCAAATCAACCACAATTTGGAAATCCACACAAATAAAAAAAAAATCTCATAAATCAACTACTTCAACCCCCAAATTAAAATGCTCTAATTTCAGATTAAATAAATATACATTTCCTACCAAGATATTGAACACTCAAATTTAAGAAATAAAACAATATTATCATAATATCAATATATCATCTATCACAAATTCATAAATCACAATTCACAACAATTACATAAATTAAATACTCAATTAGGGCTATTTCAAAATTATGATTATTTCAAATTAGGGCTATTTTAAAATAAGGGTTATTAATTTTTTTTAAAATTTAAATCACAATTATAATTTGTTTTTTATTTAGGTGGGGGCAAAATGTACAATATAACATATTAATTTTTTTTTTAAAAAAATTCCTTCACAGAAAAAATCCCAAGTGGGGGTAACTGCCCCATACCCTTTGTCATGTGTCCGCCACTGAGAGTACCCATATTTTGGTACAAAATGAGAGTGACTCTAGCATTGCCCCTTTTGTATATAGGGAGATTATTATTACACCAAACTGAATCCAATTAAGTGGTTTGGTTCATTTTCGTTGCTAATATGATTCAGCTCGGTTTAAGTTTTTTTAAAAATCGAGCGATTATGTTTGGCTCGCAATTTGATCTTGTGAGTTGAGTCAAACCGAACCAAGTCAAACCATTTTGTGCCGAACTACCAAGCTGAACCGTTGAACCAAACCACCAAGCCAAACCATTAAACCATGATTAGATCTTACCGTTTGTTATCAATGAAAATCATATTGTCTAGTTTATTATATTATATAAAGACGAAAGTCTAAAGACTTTCATATCATTGGTATTTTCAGTTTCTCGTATCGTTTTAAATTTGAACCATTTCCAACGAGCACACTAGAAAATATTCAATAGATGCTTCAAATTCTTTACACTATCGACTCCCTCTCAAGCCCTAACCATCACGTATTTTATGTCTGGAGTCATTTATTTCAAAAAAAAAATTGTTAAAAAATTAAGTTTAGGAGTTAATATGAAAACATAAAAATATTACATCTTTATATTATATTTGTTTCTATTGGATTTTTTTAGTAAGTCTTTTTATTAAAATCTTTTGGGTTACTTTAAAATTGAAAGCTTAAAGGTGTTTCAAAAATCACACCGCGAAACCTAACCACAAGACCGAACCAAATCAAGTCGACCCATCATGATTTGATTCAGTTTGATTCGAAACTTCAGATAGCTTAACTTGGTTTTGATTTTTCACGAACGGATAACCTGTGGTTCAACTCTTACTTTGTTTCAATCGAACCAAACCCAACCATACGCCCTTGCCCAAACACTCAACCCTTTCCAGAAGCGATGTAAGATGCCATTTGGATGTTTTTAGCTTGGCCACATTTATATAACAGACCTTTGTCCATCATCTGCCTGCATGCACAAGGTTGAAATATTCTTAATTATTATAGTCCATTCTTTGTAAATATGTTTCTGTTTTATACGATATGGTCAGAAGTCTTCAACTATTATAGTCCTGTGATGGTCTTGTGAAGAAAATTATATTTTCTTCCTTTTCTAATGTTCAAGAAATCATTTTTCTTTCACCCATTTTTGAACCATCCGATGAGGCTTCTAATTCGTTTTCTGAAATATGTACGATCGAGTTCATACTTTGTAAATTGACCTAACGACTCGTTCAAACTTTTTATCTGCTGTCCTTTCACACTAACGGTCTAGTACAAGAGTAAATATTAAGTGCAACGGTGATATATATCATGTCATTTATCACCGTTCAATCAAGTTACACCGTTTACATTTGTTGATTGATGTGGACAGTCTCTCACTTGATTATCTCGGCCGGTTGGACCGTGCGTGAGGAAACAAACGTAACTTTCGACTCTAGTAGAGTTATAGGACCCGCAGCATATCAAATCAAAACTCTCGGAAAATCTACACGACACGGGGTACCCTGTGTCCTGTGATGAGCCTGTCTTTATGTCCAAAAATGTTGCTTAGGCAGCGTAATTAAAGTTTTTAGTTTTTTTGTAATTTCAATTGCTTTTAGGTTTTAAGACCTGTAAGGGCAAAATAGGCATGACCTATTTTTGTCTTGTTTCACCTTTCTTGGTCAAAGTAGGTTTTTAAATTAGTTAATGTTAATTTAGGATTTAGTATATTTTATTAGATTTAGTTTAGTTATTTTTGGTAACAAAATATTTAATTAGATTTTGTTTTTCCTTGGTCCTTAAGGTTTTATCATTTTTTGAAACATAATTTTCCTAAAGATTTTTGGGTTTCTTGGTCCTAAAGTCTAGGAGTCATTTTTGGTAACAAAATCTTTTATTAGATTTAGTTTTGGTATTTTTTTTTTGGTAGCATAATCTTTTTGTAGATTTTAAGTGCACATATTTGGTAACTAAATCTTTGTATAAATCCTAGTCTAACCATGATTCTTGACCAATTTCATATTTGGTAATCAAATCCCATAAGTTTGGTAAGTTGTTGATTTTTTCCTTAAATATTAATCCTTGTCATTGTTGGAGTTGGATTCCTTTATGTGTGTAGGAGATCTTGGCATTATATAAGGAGGAGCTTGGACATGGCTGGAGTGACACGCCTTGGCACATAATTGCAGGAGAAGCGGATCAAAAGAGTGCGAGAAAATTCGAACTTGATTTGAGAATTCGGCGGTGCGGCCATGATTTGAATGTGCTTCGGATGTTGCAACATTGGAAGCAACATTGGGCGAAAATTTGCTGTTTTTGACTTCTAGGCTGATTTTAGGAAGCTATTTCTTTCTTCCCACGTTTTCTATACCTGTTTTTATGTGGGTGTTTTGCTCTCCAAGACTTGTTGTCTTGTGAGAGTGTTTTGTTTGTGATTTCACCTAGTTTTTGTAAAACAATTCATCCTTTTTAGTGAAATCTTTTTGGCCATGAGGCTAGATCTACAAGTATAGACTTGTAGATTGTTTGGTAAATTTTGTGATTAATTTCGTGCTTTAGTATTAAGTCTTCCATTGTTTCGTTATTTTACGTTTTTGTCTTTTTTGTGACTTTTCTATTGTAGCTTTTTAACAAGCTACATTAAATCTTTGAGAATCCTAGCTACTCACGTTCTTACAATTGGTATCAGAGCCTCCTCTTGACATCACTAAGAGTAGATTCTGTTAGTAGCAATGATGGATTCCCAATTTGATAATTTTGTTTGTCCTAATACTTTGAAGAAGAAAGGTTTATACAATGACTTTTGTTGCGTTAACTCTTACGTCTCTAAAGATGGTGCGAGAATCGGAATCGAGATTTGATGGATGCATATAAGGAGTTGTACAATGATTGGGAAAAGAGAGTTTGTCAAGTTAAGTTGCTTAAAAGGCAAATGACTTGTTAAAGAAAGCTAATGAAGAACAGAAGGAGTGTATTACAAGGATGGAGAGTGCGTTGACCAAGAAGGATGTGGAGATTGAAGGTTTAAAGAAGCGCTCATTCAAGCCAATGAAACCATGGCTAAATGGAACTCAAGCCAACAAAAATGGATGAGATGTTGAATTCGATAATTCAGTAAGTCGGTATTGGATTCATGCCCAAGATGTTTGTGAAAGAAGGTGAAGGTATGCCTCACGAACCAAAACATCCCACACACAATTTTCAAGCTGCCTTCTTTGAAAAACAGAACAAGAAAGAAAAATTTTGTTTGTCACTTACGCCATAAGCTTCGGTCACATACAACCCTTTTGTTTTTACGAAAAGGCCATGTATGAGAATGAAATGAGGCAAGATTTCTTTGAAAAAAACTCATTGAGCAGGTATGGGCGACCAATCGCGACAATCAACATTGGCGACACATTGGAAGCCTCATTCAAAGACAAATCGAAATTTTTCAAAATCTCAACCCAAAGTTTTTAAACGGATGTGGGTTCCTAAGGGTAGTAATGACAAAGGCAAGTCCAAATATTGTGAACCCTTTGATATATGTCACGGTGCTAAGCGGTTCTATGAAACCATTGATGACCATGATGAATCTCCTCCAAAATCTTGAGAACCGGCATCGAAACCAGAAATCTGCACATGATCGGACAGCACGCATATTCGAAAGTTCAGCCAATGTGATTCACAATGTTTCACCCATGTGTCACCCAATGTTGCAACATCGGCAACATTGAAGACTTCGGTCGAAACAGTCTGAACTTTGAGTCGGTCCGAACATTCAGAAAATCAGTCAATTTGAATGGTTGCACCATGACATTCCTAGCCGTATTCGAAAAAACCATCCAATCTCTCAAGTAATAGGTGATATTCATGATGGCATATACACAAGGAGAAAAGTAAGGTTGAATCTCAAAAATTTGCATGCTTATCAAAATATTTTTGAGAAGCCTTAAATCTTTATGGATGCTTCAAATGATCAAAGATTATGTGTTCACATTGATGTGTTAACCTTGTTTTTTGATAACACCTATGCATTTTGCTTAGCACAAAAATCCAGTTCATTATTCTCGAACTAATCACATTAATATAAGACACCATTTTTTAGAGACTTGGTTGATTATGTAAATTGTTTGCATTGAACATGTTGGGACCGAAAATCATCTTGCTGATATATTTGCCAAGTGTCTTGTTTTTGAGAGATTTTTCAATCTTTGGAAATCTCTTGTGTTTTTGTGTGCCATATGATTTTACACTTAGTTAATTATTAAAAAAAAAACAAAAAAAAAATTAGGCATGATTGCATTTTGTCTTTAGAGGGCACTCTAGATCAGACTCACATGTATGTGTCTCTTGTGGTTGCTTGGGAATTTCATTCAAAATCATTTGTGATTTCATTGTTATGATTCTCTCTCTCTCCCGTTCTTGAGTATGTTTAGTCCACAAAGGAAAGAGCTACCTTTTGAAATTTTTGGGATGTTGCAATTTGTCAAAGTACTATGGAACTTAGGTTCTCATGGGTTGATCTTGAGAAATTGACTCCCTTAATTGAAAAAGTGTGAAAGCTACCTAACGGAAAAGAGCTACCTATGAACAAGGTTGTGGCACCTTTCTTTTGGGACTATGAATCCTCGGATTTCATGGGTTGATCAAATGCAAAATTGCTTCCCTTGGTAAATAGTGTGAAAGGTTCCAAGTGGCATGTTTTTATAGCTTGAAATAAAGTAGAGCTATATTCCTAGGGAAATAAAGTACCTATGGATTTTGTTGTGAAAATTTTATGATCTTGGGAGAGAAATTTGGTTGAGAAAATAAAAAAAGCAAAATTGAAAAAAAAAAAAAATCACAATTTTGGCGAATGCATCTCCCAATGCACAACATTAGGAACTACATCTTTTGATCGGTCTTTATCACTTGTGTGTGATTGCATTTTTTTATTTCTTTTGCCTAGCTTTTAGTCATCATGTTTTTAGGCATAAAATTTTAGGACATGCATTGTTGGCAATGATATCGGCTTGAAATTTTGTCCTAAACTCAAAGCTGTGCAAATCAATTTCAAAAAATCTCCATGTTGAAAAATATTTAGTGGTTGTCTAATTTTGTGTGGCTAAGAGGTTTTGAATTTGGATATGAGTGCTCGGTTTTGCTAGGGTGTGATCAAATCTTGGTGAACACTTCTTTGTGTTTTCAAAATCTTTGATTTTTGAGAATTCCTAAAAGATGGTTTATCTCTCTTCCTTTTCCGGTCAAATAGGGGGAGAGAGATCAAGTGTTTCTTGTGATGGTGATGATTTCTGATTTGTGCACCTTGCACAAATTCAGGGGGAGATGAGATTTTCTAACCAATGCAGGTTAGATGGTTTGATTGGTGTTGAATAAACACTTGTCTTTTGATTTGACGAAAGGTTCAACAAAGGGAGATTGTAAGGGTAAAATAGGCATAACCTATTTTAGTCTTGTTTTCACCTTTCTTGGTCAAAGTAGGTTTTTAAATTAGTTAATGTTAATTTAGGATTTAGTATATTTTATTAGATTTAGTTTAGTTATTTTTGGTAACAAAATATTTAATTAGATTTTGTTTTTCCTTGGTCCTTAAGGTTTTATCATTTTTGAAACATAATTTTCCTAAAGATTTTTGGTTTTCTTGGTCCTAAAGTCTAGGAGTCTTTTTTGGTAACAAAATCTTTTATTAGATTTAGTTTTGGTATTTTTTTGGTAGCATAATCTTTTTGTAGATTTTAAGTGCACATATTTGGTAACTAAATCTTTGTATAAATCCTAGTCTAACCATGATTCTTGACCAATTTCATATTTGGTAATCAAATCCCATAAGTTTGGTAAGTTGTTGATTTTTTCCTTAAATACTAATCCTTGTCATTGTTGGAGTTGGATTCCTTTATGTGTGTAGGAGATCTTGGCATTATATAAGGAGAGCTTGGACATGGTGGAGAGACACGCCTTGGCACATAATTCAGGAGAGCAGATCAAAGAAGTGCAGAAAAATTCGAGCCCGATTTCGAAATTCAGTGCGGCAATTTGAATGTGCTTAGGATGTTTGCAACATGGAAGCAACATTGGCGTTGCTGTTTTTGACTTCCTAGGCGATTTTAGGAAGCTATTTCTTTCTTCCCGTTTTTCTATACCTTTTTATGTGGGTGTTTTTGCTCTCAAGACTTGTTGTCTTGTGAGAGTGTTTGTTTGTGATTTCACCTAGTTTTTGTAAAACAATTCATCCTTTTTAGTGAAATCTTTTTGGCCATGAGGCTAGATCTACAAGTATAGACTTGTAGATTGTTTGGTAAATTTTTTGATTAATTTAGTCTTTAGTATTAAGTCTTCCACTGTTTTCGTTATTTTTCTGTCTTTTGTGACTTTTTAATTGTAGCTTTTTAACAATCTACATTAAATCTTTGAGAATCCTAGCTACTCACGTTCTTACAAGACCTATTTAAACACTTTTAGGGTTGTTTTGAGAGTTTTCGGTTTTTAATAGCAGAGCTCTTTTATTCCATTATGGTATTTAGAATCAACGTGAATTGATCCTTAAATTGTAGTGAGTTTGCAAATCTCAATAAGATTTAGAAAGTCACTGTTGGCAATCGGGCGCGCTCTTACTTCCTAGGGCTTCCGATCTGCTTCATCACTGATTTAGAAGCTAGTTTACTGATTTCGTGGATTGTGATTGGACGGTGATAAAAATGAGGTGAATGACTGTTAGCACTCAATATTTTTCCTAAAACCTATTATCAAAACCCCTCCCCCCTCCATATTCAATTGTACTGTTCAAATGTCCCTCTCGTTACCCTTTGTCATTGCATTAATCTTTGGAATAGGTTCGTATGGGCTTAGATTTTCAGATGCATACGCATCTAAAATGCTTAGCGAAGATCCTGTTAAGTCTTCCTGTCCGTTAAACTTTGATATCTTAGAGAGGCTAGTTATAAAGAAATCTAACCAGCCTACATTGTACATAGCCATAACTCATTGTAAACAGATTCACCAAACACTGCGCCTTGTTCAATCCGAGTATCTTCTAACCCATGGCTACTTTGTTCCTCCCGCGTTGTCCTCAGAAGCTTGTTGGGCTTCCTTCCAAACCTCAGCTAGAGAAGTTGTGCCAGAGTTTGACGTTGCATCGTCTTGCGGCTATCATCCGGAGTGGATCTCCCAAACTTGTATGAACGTAAGCTCTAAGTCGGATTTTGAAAGTTTGATTCCGGAAATCAAGTTGCAGGATGTCAGAGAACAATGTGGCCAGTCTCTGGAGAGTATTTCTCAATGTTCAAAGTGTATCCAGAGTTTGTCAAGTCTTCGGATATATTTTGATGAGTCCCGTGATGGGAATGCCACAGATTGTCGTGGATATCCGTTTATATATGCTGCTGCTTTGCTGAACCCGTTTGGACCTACTAACGTTGCGACAGCGAAATGTTTGTTTTCGCTTGAATTTTCATCCAGTTATGATCCATGCCACAAGAAGCACAGTACTACCATAGTTTTTGGGGCTGTAACAGGTTGCATTTTGGGAATTCTTGGAACAGTTTTCATTGTTTTGTTTATCACAATAAGGACAAGGAAATTGCAGAGGAAGAAAAAAAAGATTTCCAATAAAATAGAGGCAAGTTTTGCTTCAGAGTTGGGGCATATTAGCCAAAGTATCAATCTTGTTAAGTATACATACGAGGAAATCAAAACGATGACAAACGAATTTTCCCGGGAGAACATAATCGGGATGGGGCAATATGGAAATGTCTACAAAGGGATACTTGAAGACGGAACAGAAGTGGCGGTGAAAAGGTTCAAGACTAGTTCAATTTCCAGAGACGAGACTTTTTCCCATGAAGTGGATGTCACAGCGAGCGTTAAGCATGTCAATCTTGTTTGTTTAAGAGGCTATTGTACTGCAATAGTTCCCTTAGAAGGCTACCAGAGAATTATTGTGTGTGATCTGATGCCTAATGGAAGCTGTTTGACCATCTTTTCGGGTCTGCAGAGGTAAAAGGACTTAGTTGGCCAATCCGTCAGATTGCCCTTGGAATGGCTAGTGGATTAGCTTATTTACACTACGGAGCTCAAGAAGCTATCATTCACAGGGATATCAAAGCAAGCAATATACTTCTTGACGAAAATTTTGAGGCAAAACTGGCGGATTTTGGGTTGGCAAAGTTTCATCCAAAGGGGATGGCGAGCCACTTTAGCACGAGATTAGCCGGGACTATTGGTTACGTGGCTCCGAATATGCTTTGTATGGGAAACTAACCGAGGAGTGATGTATATAGCTTCGGGGTTGTTCTACGAGCTATTAGGAGGAGGGAAGAGCGATTCTTTTGATGGATGACGAAACCGAACTTGTAACGGATTGGGCATGGTCGATGGTGCGAATCGGGAGAGGAATAGATGTTGTTGAAGAGAATATGACCGAGAAGGGAGCGCGAGAAGTGATGGAACAGTATGTTTTTGTTGCTGCTCTTTGCTGCCATCCATGCTTGGATGCTAGGCCTACTATGGACCAAATTGTGAAGCTTCTTGAAAGGATTGGGCAAGTCTATACTCCCTCTAATCAGATGAAAGAGTCAACTTGAGTAAATCTTGATTGATGACTGACATAACTTTGTTTGTGTTTATGAAGTCTGTAAAAGTTGTAATACATAGTATCCTTAATGTAATTTTACTTTCTAATTTTATTTTGCAAAATATAATTAAGGTATGTTAAATGTTGATTTGGTTTAGTCTTATGTTGGCGTTACAATGAAAAGTAGACTCATTGCGATACAGAGGAGTATATTAAGTAAGGGTTATTGCTTTTTGTTAATCTGATTCACGATCAATAAGATTTGACCAGTAGAAAAGGCTCGGTTGATTAAACAAAATGTTTCGGTTTCGAGTCCTTATATGTGTAAAAATTCATTGGAAGAGGTATGATTTTACGAACCTGAAAATATATTTAAAAACCAAATGAAAAAAAAATAAAAATAAAATTACAAATAATTCGGATTTTAAAGATTTGGAGTTGTATCATGTATGCCATTTTTGCCAAAAACATTATGTGAGAAAGGCTGAATGATTGTAGGATGCTTTATACAACGTTCGGTAACAAGGACAGTAAACTAATTAATTCTTCGACCATCGTATTATTATTATTTGTTTTTTGCATTCTTTTCTTAATCTTAATTTATAAAAAGGATGGATGAAGCGTTTTACCATTATGTTGTGCTTCGTTGTCTCATCATATCCTCATGGTAACTTGAACTCATAACCTATTAGGTATGAATAAATCGTTTTACAATTACACTGCGCTTCGTTGTCTCATCGTATTATTTAACGAATAGTAATATGAAAATCATACTCATGCAATCATGCTATAAATTAAACCTAATTCGTTAGTTTTGGTTAAAAACTTAACTATGAGTGTACGGTCATGCTTATATAGAAATTTTTTTTTATGTTTAAATGAAATAAATCAAGTCTTTATTTATAGGTTAAAAGGTGTATTTTAATTCAGAAAAAAAAATATAAATTAAATTAAATTAAATTTATTGGCTAAAAATTAGTCAAAAAAACAACGTGTAAAAATAAAATATCAACCACTCATATGATAACACATGGAGAGGGACCTTGGAAGGGTTCTTCCGGTAATTTTTTTTTTTCTCTCAAATTTTTGGATTATTTTTTTAAGATTCATTTAGAATTTCCATTGGAGAGGAAGATTGGATGGATTCATTTAGAAATTCCACTGTACATGCTCTTAGGGACAAATGAAATTCCAACTAGGTAGGCTTTGGCCATTAGTGGGCCCCACCATATCTATATAAAAGCATCCGCGTTGGTTGAATTTTAAAACATCCTCCATACAATCTTTAAATTTTTTCAGAAACCTTTTAAGAAAATTTCAATTTTAACGGCCATTTCTATATAAGCTTTCTAAATTGAGGTGATGCCGTGTAAAAGACGGTCTTTATCGTGGGCGAATTATTTAAAATTCGCGAATTATAATAAATAAATAATAAGTTATACCAAATCATAAAAACGAGTTTACTTAGTTGGTTCGCAGCAAACCTCTTAAGACTTGGTGTATTGAGCACGGGTTTGGGGTTTGAAACTCCTGTTGCGTTTTTTGTTTTTTAGTTTTATTGTGATGTGTCATTTGCTCCGGTCTTATCTTTCAAGGTTTGTCGCCAAAATTAACATATTTAAAAGCGCGCATTGTTTAATCACTGTGGCCAGGTTAGCGTGATTGCCTTGAATACTGGATCTTAATAGACTTTAACGAAAATACTTCGTTTAAAGTCAAGCGTGACACATTTTAAGGTTAGTGACACAATAAAGAGAAATTTATTATAATTCTCTCATTAAATTCAAAGACATACTCTTAATGTATAACTTTTTAGTATTAAAGTGTCACTTTTTAGTATTAAATGTGTAACTTTTTAGTATTAAAGTGACACTTTT
>CM028381.1:78493366-78581066 GCA_013146195.2 Codonopsis lanceolata
GGAGACAAATCTGAAGTCTAGCCTTTAATTGCTTACAACTTAGTTAATTCTGTCTTAGGTAGTTAATAAATCACAAATCAAACCCCCAATCTTGTCAAGTGACAATTGTGCAACGAATAACCGTTCTTGATGGATCGACCCGGACTTGTCTAGCTGCGGTTTGTAGCCGAGTCTTGTCTTGGTAATTTGTAGTGCGACTTTGCTTTGTCAAATTTTAGATTGCCAGGGAGCAGTTCTATTTGTTTACTGCTCTTACTCTACTCTTAATCTGGCTCTTCTATTATTGTAGATCACGTGGTGTGGAACCTTTTATGGTCCATACTCGTTACGCTAATCAAGGCTTGGTCCTTTTGTTCGAGAGGTAATGCGATATTTCGGGCGCGGAGGCGCAAATTTGGGAGAAATTTGCAGCGGAGGCGGGATGAATAATAATAGCGGTGAGAAAAGATGATGATGGGAGGTTGTGAACAATGGGGGTAATGGAAGAGGCAATAACAACCCCAATAATGGTCAGGAGGTTGTGAACAATGGGGGTAATGGCGGAGGCTATAACAACCCTCCACCTCGGACATTGAGGCAAAGGATTGCTCGAGCTGGAATGAGCAACCCATAGCTGATGCTATTTCTGATTCCATTTGGGGTTACTTTTGAGTTGAAGCGGGGTTGTTGAACTTGATTGCCCCATTTTAATGGGATACACAGGAAATCCAAATCGACATATAGCTCGGTTGTGCGAGATTTGCAAGTATGAAGCCATTGCATTGCCTCTTGGCGATTCTGCGAGGCGTTCTCCTTTACTCTTAAGACTAAGCGAATATGTGGTATTATCACTGCCACACCACAACGGCATTACCTCTTGGCAAGAGTTGAAGGAGGTATTCCTTGATGAGTTCTTCCTCGAGATCAAATCAATGTCATGAAGAGGGATATCGGCAACATGGAGCGGCGGTCGATGAATCATATATGATTACCACAACCAGGTTCTATAAGCTCTGCGAAGTTGTCCGTATCATGGCTTTGATGATGAAAGCGGCTCATTGTTTATTTCTATGGGGGATTGGTGAGCAAGACAAAAGGTGGGTGGATTACGCTTGTGGAGGTAGTATTGAACAAAACTACCGGGGATGCGAGCGATTTGATTGAAGAACTAGCCAAAAGCACAAGGACTCATGGGAGGAGGTCTAGCGTTAGACAAGTCAGTCTGGCGGGATCGAGTGATTCAACGAGTGATTTGAAGGTGAAGTGGCGAGATGTTAAGAGTGCATTGAAGACATTGGTTTTGGGTCAACAACCTCATCCATGCGGTATATGTCTTTGATGTGACCCACCGTGACTCTTGTCCTACTCTTGAGACGGATAATGTGGCGGATGTCAATGCAATAGGTTTCAATCGGCGAGGCGAGGCCACCATACAATTACAACAATGCAAATAATGTTCATCAGAACCTAAGGTATGGTCCACCACGAGGGACAACGAGGGGTTGAGCGGCCGTTCAATAATCGTGCAAGGGTTTCGAGAGTCGGCGGTTTGAGAAATCAATATAATCGATCTGAGCACTGTTGGGCCAGCGGCAACAACGGCGAGGGGGGCGATCTGAGAGGACTGGTCCGTCACTAGCTTGAGAGCATGACTACCATGAATGGAAACTTCAGCGGTTCCAACGGGAGACTAAATCGAGCATCGGCAATTTGGAGAAACATGTGGGTCGGTGGCGGATGCGGTTGGGAGAATGGAGGCAAAGGATTCGGAAAGTTCCCATCTAGAGCAGGCAGAATCGAAGTCTAATCAGTCGGTGCAATGACTTTCTTGATGTGGGAAAAGGCTAGAGGAAGTGGTTGTCGAAGAGCCGAGTTAGTGGTTGAGAGTTACACGGCGAAGACTCTGAAAGGAGAAAGCCAACTGCACCGGTGTTTCACAATGTGCATGAGCCGGCTCCCGTTTCAGTATGCTTTAAGGGAGAGGACGGAGGCGGGAGGTGATAAGGCTATTTTGACACCTTGAAGAGGCTTGAGGTAAACATTCCGTTTCTTGATCTTAGCTGATGTCCCAAGGTATGCGAAGTTCTTGAAAGAGTTGTGCACTATGAAGAGGAATCGAGGAGGAGTCGGAAGAAGGTAAAGATTAGTGAACACGTGTCTGCGGTCTATCGAGAAGAGGATCTTAGAAAAAGTGTAGTGATCAGGGTATGTTCGTGATTCCAGGTGTCGCTAGGGGATAATCGGAGCATATGGCTATGCTTGACTTGGGGGCTTCAATCAGCGTCATGCCTTATGCGTTGTTTGAGACCCTAAAGTTGGGACCTCTGAGGATACTCGGGTGGTTATTGACTTGCGGGATCTAATCGTACCCTAAAGGGTTGATTGAGGATGTTCTAGTCAGGGTTGGGAAGCTCATCTTTCTGCAGATTTTTATGTCTTGGAGATGGATCTGAGATCCTAAGGCTCCCATTCATTAGGGAGACCTTTCATGTCATTGCTTTCGTACCAAGTTGGATGTTACTAATGGGTCAATGACTATGGAGTTTGATGGGCAACAAATGGAGTTCAATATCTTTGATGCCATGAAGTACCTAAGGATGTGCACTCGGTGAACTTCATTGATGTCGTGGAGCTATAGCCCAAGAGGTGTTTGATGTGTGCGGAAGAGATGATGACATGAAGTACGTATTGGAGAATGCGTTGGGGTATACTAGGGTTGGAGTTTGACATTTCAGATGAGATGAAGGAGGCGGTGATGAGCCTCTCGAGATGTGAATGCTATGTATGTCTCACCATCGGGATTTGGTCATTTACCGTTGGAGGTGCCACCGGAGAAACCCTGCCATCTGTTGAGAAGCGTGCATTGAATTGAAGCCTCTTCCAGAATTTGAAATATGCTTTCTTGGGTGAAGGGAAGACACTTCTGTGGTGATCTCTAGTGTTCGACGGAGGAGCAAGAGAAGAGATTAGTTGATGTGATCAGGGAGGCGGAAAGAAGCGATTGGGTGGACTATTGCCGACATCAAGGGCATAAGTCATACGTATGCACTCACGGATTTCGTTAGAAGAGGGTGCTAAGCGATCGGCAGCCGCCGGAGGAGGTTGAACCCACCTATGATGGAGGTGGTGAAGAAGGAAGTTTTGAAGTTGCTGCAGATGGGGATCATATATGCCATATCAGACAGTGAGTGGGTGAGCCCTACTCAATGTGTAGCCAAGCGGGGTGGGATCACCGTCGTCATCAATCACAGGCGAGTTGGTGCCAACCCGGGAGCGAGCGGGATGGCGTGTGTATTGACCTTCGGCGACTAAATGAGGTAACTAGAAAAGATCACTTCCCCTCCCTTTATTGATCGGATGTTGGAAAGCTTGCTTGGGAAGAGGCGTATTATTGTTTTCTTGATGGGTATTCGGGTATTTTCAAATACCAATTGCAGGAAGACCGGGAGAAAACTACTTTTACTTCCCCGGCACCTTTGCTATCGGAGGATGCCCTTTGGTTTATGCAATGCACTGCGACTTTTCAAAGGTGTATGATGAGCATCTTCTCCGATTTTGTGGAGAATTTTATGGAGGTTTTCATGGATGACTTCACTGTCCATGGTGACTCGTTCGACCAATGTCTTGCTCACCTTGCTTTAGTTCTTGATCGATGTGTTGAAACAAATTTGGTGTTAAATTTTGAAAAATGTCATTTCATGGTTGAGCAAGGCATTGTGTTGGGACATGTGGTTTCGAAAAAGGGTATTGAAGTGGACAAAGCAAAAATTGATGTTATTTCCACACTTCCTTACCCTACAAATGTGCGTGAAGTGCGGTGGTTCCTTGGTCATGCGGGGTTCTACAGTCGCTTCATAAAAGATTTTTCGAAAATTGCATCGCCTCTATGCACCTTGTTGCAAAAAGAGGTGGATTTTACATTTGATGATAATTGCAAGAAAGCGTTTGATGAGTTGAAGGATCGGTTGACTTCTACTCCTATTATTCAAGCCCCAATTGGTCTCTCCCTTTTGAGATCATGTGTGATGCAGTGATTATGCCTTGAGGCGGTTTGGGTCAAAAAGTGGATCGTGCCTCTCATGTGATTTATTATGCGTCTATGACTTTGAATGAGGCACAAACGAAACTACTCCACTAGAAAAGAGATGTTAGCGGTGGTATTTGCTTTAGAAAAGTTTAGGTCCTATTTGCTTGGGACCAAAATCATTGTGTACAGATCATCTTTGCTCTTAGGTATTTAATGTCAAAGAAAGAGGCAAAGCAGAGACTCATTCGGTGGATCCTACGTTGGATGAGTTTAACATAGAAATCGGGGATAAGAAAGGGGCGAAAATGTAGTGGCCGACCACTTGAGTCGTTTGGTGAGAGAGGATGGCAAGCCTTATACAGGCCCTATTAGGGACGAGTTTCTGATGAGGCTTTGTGGGCGATTAAGGGCGTGTTGCCTTGGTATGCGGATTTGGTAAACTTTTGGTCTCTAATAAAATTCCCCAAGTTTTTCTAAATCTAAAAGAGACAAAATCCATGATGAGGCTAAGTACTATGTGTGGGACGAACCAAACTTGTGGAAGCATTGCTTTGACCAAGTTATTAAATCGTTGTGTCTGAGGAAAATGAGATGGCCTCTATCCTCAAGTTACGTCATGAGTATGCATGTGGTGGTCACTTTGGTGCCAAAAACCGCTACCGCTAGGAAAGTGTTAGGCAGTGGCTTCTTTTGGCCAAAATTATTTATGGATGCGCCGCCTTTTGTAAGTCTTGTGACGGTGTCAACGTGTTGGAAATATAGGGCCCGCAATGAGATGCCACAAAACATCGTAATAAATTGCGAGGTTTTTGATGTTTGGGGAATTGACTTTATGGGTCGTTTCCTATTTCTTTTGGTTTTGTGTACATCTTACTTGCGGTGGACTACGTTTCCAAATGGGTCGAGCGATCCTACGCACAGATGATTCTAAGGTAGTGGTGAGTTTCCTCAGAGCAATGTTGTGTCTAGATTTGGGATGCCTAGGGCCTTGATCGGTGATAGGGGGACTCATTTTTGCAACGAGGATGGTGGAGGCCTTGGTCAAAAGTATAACATCACTCATAAGGTCTCTACCGCCTATCATCCCAAACCAATGGCCGAGGCGAAGAAGTTTCCAATAGGAAATCAAGTCCATCCTCGAAAAACACCGTAAACCGAATAGGAAAGATTGGAGTCTTAGGCTAGAGGATGCTTTGTGGGCTTATCGTGCGACTTACAAGACACCTATTGGTATGTCCCCATACCGATTAGTGTTTGGGAAGCCATGTCACTGCAGTTGAATTAGAGCACAAAGCCTTTTGGGCAATAAAAAATTCAATATGAACTTAGACGGGTCCGGTGAGGAAAGAAAACTACAATTGAATGAACTTGATGAAATCCGGAGAGAGGCTTATGAAAATAATTTGTCTTATAAAGAACGAGCAAAAGCGTGGCACGATAAAATGATTTTGAGGAAAGAATTTAAGGTTGGTCAAAAAGTCCTCTTGTTTGATTCCCGCTTGCGCTTGTTTCCCGGTAAATTGAGGTCCCGGTGGACCGGTCCCTATTTGGTGAGGGAGGTATTCCCGCATGGTGCGGTTGTGATCTCTAGTCTCTCCGGAGACCAAGAGTTTAAGGTAAATGGGCAAAGATTAAAGCCCTATTTTGATGGGGGAGAGGTTAATGTGGAGGATGTGGAGATGATGGATCTCTACGATCCTAATTATGATTGATCCTTATGCTTTGCCGGGGGCTTTCCCGGCATTTGGTCTAGCTAAAGACGGTAAAGAAGGGCGGCTTACCGGGAGGCAACCCGGGGTTTTCGTTATTATTTTTCTTTATTTATTTCTCTTTGTTTTATTTCTTTTCACTTTATTTTTGTGGAATTGGTGCTACTTAGGTATTTTTGTGTGTGGTGTTGTGCAGGAAAAAGCAAGGAGGAAGGAGCAATTTTGCCAGAGATCCAGGCGGCCGCCTCACTAGGCTCCAGGCGCCCGCCTCAACTTCAGAATGGGAGGCCAAAATTTGTAAGGTTGAGGCGCCCGCCCCATTAATTTCATGCGCCCGCCTCAACTTCAGAATCGGATGCCAAAATTTGTAAGGTTGAGGCGCCCGCCCCATGAAGTTCATGCGCACGCCTCAAGTTGCCCAAAAATAGCCCAAGTTGCCGCATTTGAGGCGCCCGCCCCACGAAGTTCATGCGGCCGCCTCAATGCTGTCAAAGCAACGATTCAAGCCACAGCATTTGAGGCGCACGCCCCACGACATTCCATGCGGCCGCCTCAAGAGGTTCAAGAAAAAACTGCGCAGTCTCAGTAATTGAGGCGGACGCCTCACATCAGGCCATGCGGCCGCCTCAATGTCGAATTCTGGTTTGTGTGTCTGACCCATGAAAGGAATTGCATTGGTTAAATCAAGTCGGGTCGGACTGGTTGTGGATTTGGGTCAACTATTTAAGGAAATCAAAAGGCTGGATACCCTCACCAAAACAAGCACACTGGTTCTCTCTCTCTCGTTCTCTCTCCAACAAAGAAAAGGCACCTCCTCCATAGATTCGTGAAATCCTCCCTCTTCCACCCTCCTTCTCACCACCCCTTTTACAAAAGTCATTCCCCTCTCCCTAAGCTTTCAGATTCACCAGAACATTCTTCCATTCGGGCAATTTCATCTAAAACCCTTGAGTTTTCAGTGAGATTTTGAAGATTCGGCGAACTTTTGCGATTCAGCGAGTTCAAATTTTCCGGCCACAATTTTTCGATTTTGTTTTCATCAAGGTTAGGAATTTCTCTACCCATTCCTTGTAGTTTCTATTTGTGTGGAAAGGTTGATTATTGTGGTTGCATTATATTTGTGCTTGACTTGAACATGGGAAACACAAAAGACCAATCGAAAAAAGGAGGAAGAAAATCCAATGAATCCCGGAAAAAACAAAGACATGATGAGAGTACGTCTAGTGCCCCTCCCCTTGGAACCCTTCTCCGTTGTGAGGATCCCCATGACTCCTCCCGGTTCAATTATTACTTGTCCCAAAATTATTTCTACTTTCATTCGAATAGGGCCATAATTGCTGAAAGAAAGTTTAACATAGGATCATTTGGCCTTGCTGAGAAATTTGGGTTTCGAAATTGGCAACGTTTTTGTGATGAGCCAAGGGAGGAGGAAGCAGTTTGGTGGTTAAAGAATTTTACTCGAACATGAATAAAATCCCCGGAACCGGGGCATTCCTATGTGAGGAAAAGACGATAAGATTCGGGAGTGATGACATTAATAGGTTCTACGGACTTCCTAGGGTGACTCGAGAGGAATGTGAATATGTGCAAGCTATGAATGGAGATTGGCGGGTATATTTTGCTGATGTGGTGAGGACATTGGAGGGTAACCAACTTCAATGGACCAACAAGACGGATGGTTCGCCCAAGTTTGTGATCGAGAACTCAGTTTAATTTAGTGGCAAAGGGGTTAACAAATTTGTGTGTTCGAGGTTGCTTAGGCATCGCGGCATTTGAAAGTTCCGTGGAATCATGCGGTATTGATTCATCTGATTATCAACGGTGGATATATTTCTGTGGGGCATATTATTTCAGAACATATGCAAGATGTGGGAGAAAGTAAACGGAATGGATTTCCGTACCCATCACTGATTACGGGTTTGGTCAAGGCTGCGGGTGTTCGGTGGAATTTTGGGGCGGCAGTGAAGATTATTAGGCCCATCTCTCGAGATTCCCTTGAAAGCAATAAGAGGGAGGTAAGAGGGATGAATGTTCGAATTGTCGAGGAACAGGTTGAGGAAGAGGCTGAGTTTGAAGAAGAGGAGGATGACGATGAAGATGATGACTATATGGAGGAGGCTGAGGATGTTGATTCTGGGGCTGCGAGTCTGGGTGATAGTGGCGTGAATCGTTTGATTACTCGTATGGATAGGCAGTTTGCTATCTCTATGGATCGTCGAGGAGCGATTCATGTTATTATTTAGTGCGCGTGGCACCACGGCATGATGACGGAGATGGCGAGTTGGCCATTCCCAGAAGCGATTCGGTCGGCGAGGTCCATGGGACTATCGGTTCGAGCGCCTCGGTAGTTCAGAGAGGTATCCACACCCTGTCTCACTTATATTTTACTTAGTGATGCATATGGGACTATGCATGATTTAGTGAGGGTGGGGTGCATGTGCTTGTTGGTTGTTGTATTTGTTTAATCTTTAAAAAAAAAAGAAAAGAAAAGAGAGGCTAAGTGAAAACCGAGGTAGCAGGCAAAGGAGGGTGTGAAGAAAAAAAAAGAAAGAGAGGCTAAGTAAAACCGGCAAAAAAGGAGAGGTGTGAAAAAAAAAAAAAAAAAAAAAGAAAAAAAATAGAAGAAAAATGAAAAAAAAATGAGAGTCTAGGTGAAAACCGGAAACGACACCTAGGAAAAAGGTGAGTGAGTGAATTTCTTTCTATCTTTGATATCACCGGAGTTGAAGACATAAGGGAGGATTGGAGTGTAGGGTAGGTTTATTTATTTTTGGCGTAGGAGGTTTGGTTTAGAGGCGTTAGGATAGAAAATCCTCGGTTTTTCTTTTTGGTGATATAAGGGGTGTTGGTGTAATTCACGAGGTAAGTCTTTGCTTGGGCATAGACTTTATTTTTGAGGGAGTAGTAGTGCGAGAATAGTGTGGGGGAAACTTAGGACATATTTAGTTCCCCCTAGCCTTTTGTTGTGTGGGCCTTAGCTTGAATGTCCCGTTTTTGCATAATTGGAGTTAGGATCGAGCTAAGACCATTGGTATCTTTGCTATTGTTGGAGTGATAAGGAGTGGAGTTCCATTCTCCGAGTTCGTTGATTGAGTTGGTTGAGTTTATTGATTTTTGATTTGGAGGTTTAGAGGAGATTAAGGGTCATTTTCTTCCCATGCTACGCTGATTAGACCGGTGCTTAGAGTGGGGATAGGATATTACTCAGGGACGAGTAATGGTCTAAGCGTGGGGGAATTTGATGTGGTGGATTTCATCATATGTAATTCCCTAATTTTCTAGACATTTTATCATTATTTTAATGTAATTTAGTTTAGTTTGATGTAATTTTGAGTAGTTTATGAATTGGTAAGTTTTTGGGAAACCTTTGTAATTTCGAGACATATTTTGAGTATTTTGTGTTGTTCCTGCAAAAGTTTATTAATGAGGAAGGATAAAATTGCTAGTATCAGAAGTGCAGGGACCAAACTGCGAAAAGCTGAAAGTTCAAGGATCAGATTACAAAGCAGCAGAGTTCAAGGACCAAAGTGAAAGAGAAGGATTTGGAAACTAGTTATTTTTGGTAATAGATGGTAGGAGTATTTGGTTATCTTTTATTAAATATTCTCTTTCCTTTTTCTATGGAGATTTTCCTTTTTAGTTTAGAATTAGGTTTTGGAAACAAGTATATATACTTGTTTTAATTTCAGAATTAGGATCTTCTTCTCCTACGAATTTTCTCTAGAGATTTCATCTGTTTTCATGGAAGCTTAATTACGTTGCTTTGGATTTGAATCCCGAACCGTTTGTTTAATTCAATTGAGGTATTAATTTCTTTACTCCTGAATCTCTATTCATAGTTTTACTTGTTTTAAATTGCTAGATCGATTTTTAGGCTTTTGAGATTTGATCACCCTCTTTTCCCTTGCAATTGATTTTATGCTAGTTTAATCTTAAGTCTGTGTCAGATTAGGATTTTACGCAAGTAGCATCTTTGAGATTTATGCATGTGTCATGGTAAATTGAAGAGGGGGTAAAACTAGATTTCGTTCTATTTGCAAAAGAATAGAGAATTCCTTGATCTTAATTTCTTATAATTTTATCAATCGTTATTGTGAACCTAGACTGTGTCAGTTAGGTTTAGATAATGATTAGGGAAATAAGTGAGTGTGTCACTGCTTATAACCATTAATAAGGAAGAAATAGGGATTGAAATACATCTCGGATTAAGTGAATAGGGAGGAAGAGGAAGAAATTATACCGATGATATTGGATTGATAAACGGGGACGGAGACAAATCTGAAGTGCTAGCCTTTAATTGCTTACAACTTAGTTCTAATTCCTGTCTTAGGTAGTTAATAAATCACAAATCAAACCCCCAATCTTGTCAAGTGACAATTGTGCAACCGAATAACCGTTCTTCAGTGGATCGACCCTGGACTTGTCTAGTAGCCAGAGTCTTGTCTTGGTAATTAATTTGTAGGCGTGCGACTTTAGCCTGTCAGAAGAACAGAGAGTGAGAAATACACTGTGAACTAGAACACGAATGAAGGAAGAGCTGCAAAACAGAAACGTTAGTACACAAGATAATAGCAACAGAAAGAAAAAACTAAAGCAACGATCGAGAGCACAAGTCGCCGTGTTCCAAACACGACTCACCGTATTCGGTCGAGGACCTCGGCTAAGCTCTCGTCGGCTCAGACACCCTTTCACCGTCCATATCCACCAACGAGTCCAACTGAACAAGCACACCGCGTACCCAGGTCAAAGCCACACAAAGACTCGACCCCAAGCTCCGAACAGCAGAAGCAGAAGCGAAACGAAAGAGAAGAGGAACCGAGGGTTCACTGATCAAAACCCAAGAGAACAAACCCTCACTGATCTGAACCCAAAGGACACACCCAAAACCCAACCCAAACTGTTTACTCTCTGAAACCCAAACGGAGCTCACATAGAACTCGTCACCACCGACACCCTCCACTCGGACGGAACAGAGCTCACCAAGGGCTCTCCACACACCGTCACTCACCACTCACAGCTCACAAAGAACAATGGTGAAGGAGGAAGAAAACTGCCGAAGGTTTCGGTATAGGACAGAGATAAATCGGGGTTTAATGGGGGCTCTCTAACTCACAGTTTCTCTCTCTCTACTCCCTCGGTACAACAGCCACGGCTTCTATTACTGAATCCAAACTCACGCTCAGCTCACACTAACCTCGCATCCGGCCATTTCAGACTACCGGAGAAGAAGGCGGAATAGACGGCTCACCAACCCAACCACCGTAACCCAAACCCGTGCTCTCTCTCACACACTCAAAGGGCTCACGGCATGCTCACAAAGAGACGGAAAGAACCCTGGACTTGACCTCCACCGGAACACACCCACAAGATATAGGAACCCTCTAACTCACGGTCTCACAAAGATGACTGAGAGCGATGACCAACCTAATCTAGGGTGACAGAAGGACAGAGGAGAGAGAGAAGGGACGGCTCGGATGCTGCTGGGTTTTATCGGCACTCACAGAATATCCTTTTCTTCTCGCTCACAGTCCCCTTCGTCCCAAAATGACGAAGGCTGCTGCAAATGGTTTATATAGGGCGGTTGGAAAAAAGGTAAGGTCGCAAAAGGGGCTGCAACAGGGACCACTCAAAAAAGGCAAGAAACGATTACTAAGGGATAATGACATGGATGAGTTGTCATCCATTTTCCCCAAATAAATCGCCAATCAAAGGGAGCCGGTTGAACTTAAACAAAGGGACGGGAAATGGGCTACCAAGGAGCTGGGTCCAAGTGACTAGATGGGCTTAGGGAGAATATTGAAAGGCTGCCACTATTTATGATTTGGGCCTCACAATTTCTAACATAATTAAACAAAATGCCCACAGAAATATAAGATAAAATAATCATCACAACTCTGCATAAGTTGACCAACATTTATTCAATTTATAGCAATAACTATTATGTAATACAAACTAACACAATTATCAATCAGAGTCGAAATTATTTGCACTTAACACCAACTAGATAACTTTTTATAACTCATTAATAATTTAGCAAAATACCACACTAACTTAATCAACCCAAAAATCACATTTAAACTTAGTGTTTAAAATTGATGCGCACATAATATAATTAAATAATGTACATAAAAACGAACCAAATAGTCGGGGTGTTACATATTACCTCTTTGGAACATTTTTTGAATAATTAATGGCCGGTAATTTTTCCAAACATTTCTTCGCTACAGTCTCGCGTTTTTTTAACTAGTAAAATCCCTTTTTCATTCAATTGTTTCAACAATGCCCAAATCACATAATCGGTGAAAATTTCTTCTTCTTCTCCTTTGTCGTTGAGTTTGTCCGCCCGAATACGCTAAAAAATAGTATGGTGGTTATGGATGAAGAGGAAAGGGGGTGGGGAGTTGTGTGGTGAAGAAAAATAGTGATTACTACATAAATGTGTCTTTATCACCCTAATTTCTCATTCTTTTACTTATTTATCTCATGTTATTGTTCTTCTTCTTCTCCTTCATTGTGTTTGTGCGTGTGATTCAAAATATATTGGCTTGTGTGTTTTGTGTTTCTATGCATGTAAACTGCTCGATGAAATGCCTGAATAGAATTTTGATCGTGTTGGACAACATTTTTGAATTTGGATGAGTCAATTTTCATCACAATGCATCTTTTTGTGAATCGTAATGCATCGATTTAGATTTGAGATACAGGAAAGATGCATCAATTTGGATTTAATTTGGTAGTTTAAATTGATTCTTCATGGTGCATTAATTGGCTTGACTTGTTGTATCACGATGCAAAAATTAGATTTGGTAGTTTATATTGATGCATCGCGGTACATTAATTGATGCAGCATGATACACACCGAGTAAGTGATCCGGAGCGTGTCTCAGATCTCATTAAGGGTATCATAGTTTTTCCCCCCTCCAAAGTGACTTTTTAGTTAAAAAAACAAAAGGATAATGTAGCGATTGAAAACTTTTCAAAGAGGACCAGCTTGAATTTTTTTGATTTTTAAGTACGAAATTGTAATGAATCTGTGTTGGATCTGGGGATTTTTCAGTAGGGAAGAAGACAAAAAAGGAGGAGGAGAAAGAAGAAGGCTTACGACCGAAAAGAAGAAAGAATAAGGTGGATGACATGAAGGTCTGGTTCATTATAATTTTGCAGTGCAGTGCATCAATTTTTGCATCACGATGCGAAATTGGATTAGGTAATTAAAATTGATGCATTGCGGTGCAAAATTTATGCAGCGCGATGCAAAAATTGGGCTAGGTAACTAAATTAATGCATCGTGGTACAAAAATTGATGCATCGCAGTGCAAAAATTGATGCAGTTTGATGCATTTGAGTGAGCGATCTATAGCGCGCATCAGGCTCATTAAGGGTATCATAGTCTTTTTGCCCCTAAAAATGAATTTTTATGGTTAAAAAAAACACAGAATACTGTAGTGATTGAAAACTTATCAAAGTTGACCAGCCCTAATTTACCCCAATATTTTTTTGAAAAAATTGTAGTCCGATCTACTTTACTAAATTTTCAACCGCTTAGAACCTTTTTTAAAAACACAAAACTCCATTTTTGTTAAATTATTCCTAAAATGCACACAATGTGTCAACCGCTCGCTTCGTCTTTTCCAAGTAAGACTTTGTGAAGTTGAGTTGCAAGAAGGAAGGTTCATTCCTAAAATACCCACAGATGATAAATTAAGGCTGGAATTCGCAATTTTAAATTCATGTATCATGAAGGGACATGAGATCTGGTTATTTTGCAATGCATCTAATTAGAATTCCGATGCATCAAAATCGTGGCTCGCAATTTCAAATTTATGCATTGTCAAGCGACATGAAGTCTTGTTAATTTTGCGATGCAACCAATTGGAATTTGGAATTCCGATGCATCCAAATGGAATGAGCAGTTTCATCTTTATTGTTTACTCAAACGCTTTGAAATTATTCTTTCTTTTCCTTGCAACCTTCGTCTCTCAACCTTATGGTCTTAATTTATAAAAGTTGGGTCTTGTAAGCCTTTGAAGCAGGTTCATTCCTTCACAACCTGAATTGCGATCGGCTTAGGTTTTGCGATGCACTGCGTGCCTAAATTGCGAGGCACCGGCTTTGGTTTTTTAATGCACCACGTGCCTAAATTGCAATGCACCGGCTTTGTTTTGTGAAACACCGTGTTCCTGATGCAATGCGTGCTTGAATTGCGAGGCACTGGAGTGCCTGATGCGCGCGTGTTTTCCTTTTATTAATGACTTATTTGTCTTTTCTCCCTAAAAATGACTTTTTTCCGGTTAAAAAAATGTATGGTAAAGGTTGTAAATTATTGAAAGAGGACCGGCACGGATTTCTCACTATTTTTTAGCCGGGTAGGTATCTAGCTAAAACAGAACTTGTCCATCATTTGCTTGGATAGTCCAAATTATTATAGTCCATTCCTTGGAATTATGTTTTTGTTTCATATGAAATGGTCGGGAATCTTAAATTGTCATAGAATCCCGTGATAGTCTTGTAAAGAAAATTACATTTTCTTCCTTTTCTAATGTTCAAGAAATCATTTTCCTTTCACCCATTTTGGAACCATCTGATATATATGAAACACTCCAACGACTCGTTCAAAGTTCTTATTTGCCGCCCTTTCTCACTGATAGTCGAGTGGACGTGTAAATATTGAGTAAAACGATGATATTATGGCCCAATTAACTTGCACCACACCAACAACCTTGCTGACGTTGAAAGCAAGGTTATTGGGCTACAAATAAACTTGTTCATTTGGAAGCAAGTTTACTGATTCCATGGGTCGTGATCGGGTGATGATAGAAATGACATGAAATCACCGTTGCACTCAGTATTATTTTTCCTTAATCCTCCCACCCCCTCTCCTACCGATCTCTCAAATGCAATTGTAATGTTCAAATGTCTCTCCTTACCCTTTTTCATTGCATTAATCTTTGGAATAGGTTCGTATGGAGTTAGTTTTTCAGTTGCATACACACCTAAAATGCTTAACCAAGATCCTGTTAAGTCTTCCTGTCCGTTAAACTTTGATATCTTACAGAAGCTAGTTATAAGGAATTCTAACCAGCCTACATTGCACGTCGCCGTAACTCATTGTCAACAGATTCAACAAGAACTGCACCTCGTTCAATCCGAGTATCTTCTAACCCATGGCTACTTTGTTCCCCCCTCATTGTCCACTAAGGCGTGTTGGGCTTCATTCCAAGCTTCGGCTAGAGAAGTTGTGCCAGAGTTTGATGTTGCGTCCTCTTGTGGCTATCATCCGGAGTGGATCTCCCAAACCTGTATGAACGTAAGCTCTAAGTCGGATTTTGAAAGTTTGATTCCAGAAATCATGTTGCAGGATGTCAGGGAACGATGTGGTCAATCTCTGGAGAGTACTTCTCAATGTTCAAAGTGCATCGAGAGTTTGTCAAGTCTTCGGATATATTTTAATGAGTCTCGTAATGGGAATGCCACAGATTGTCGTGGATATCCGTTTATATACGCTGCTGCTTTGCTCAACCCGTTTGGACCAACCAATGTTGCGACAGCACAATGTTTGTTCTCGCTTGAATTTTCATCCAGCTATGATCCATACTATAAGAAGCACTATACATTAGTTCTTGGGGCTGTAGCAGGCTGCATTTTGGGAATTCTTGGAGCCGTTTTCACTGTTTTGTTTCTCACAATTAGGACAAGGAAATTGCGGAAGAAGAAGAAGAAAAAGAATTCCATTGAAATAGAGACAAGTTTTGTTTCAGAGTTGGGGCATATTGGCGGAAGTATCAATCTTGTTAAGTATACATACGAGGAAATCAAAAGGATGACGAAGAATTTTTCAAGGGAGAACATAATCGGGATGGGGCAATACGGAAATGTCTACAAAGGGATACTTGCAGACGGAACAGAAGTAGCGGTGAAAAGGTTCAAGACTTGTTCGATGTCCAGAGATGGGACTTTTTCCCATGAAGTGGAGGTCATAGAAAGCGTTAAGCATATCAATCTTGTTTCTTTAAGAGGCTATTGTACTGCAACAGTTCCCTTAGAAGGCTACCAGAGAATGATTGTGTGTGATCTGATGCCTAATGGAAGCCTGTTTGACCATCTTTTCGGCTCAGAGGAGGCAAAGAAAAGGCTTAGTTGGCCGATCCGTCAGAAGATTGCCCTTGGAACAGCTCGTGGATTAGCTTATTTACACAATGGAGCTCGGGAAGCTATAATTCACAGGGATATCAAAGCGAGCAATATACTGCTTGACAAGAAATTTGAGGCGAAAGTGGCGGATTTTGGGTTGGCAAAATTTAATCCAAAGGGGATGATGAGCCACTTTAGCACAGCGTTAGCCGGGACTCTTGGTTATGTGGCTCCGGAATATGTTTTGTATGGGAAACTAACCGAGGGGAGTGATGTCTATAGCTTTGGGGTTGTTCTACTCGAGCTATTAAGTAGGAAGAGAGCGATTCTTTCAACAGATGACGAGAAGACAAACTTGTTAACAGATTGGGCATGGTCGATGGTGCGAATCGGGAAAGGAATAGATGTTGTTGAAGAGAATATGACCGAGAAGGGAGCGCAAGAAGTGATGGAACAGTATGTTTTTGTTGCTACTCTTTGCTGCCATCCATGCTTGGATGCTAGGCCTACCATGGACCAGATTGTGAAAATGCTAGAAAGATTGGGTAAGTTGTAAGGCGTAGAATCCTTGATGTAATATTTTACTTTCTAATAAATGAGATTTTTATGTCGTAAAATACTATTAAGATCTATTGAAAGCTGATTTGGTCCAGTCTTATGTTAACCTTTAAATGGAAAATAGACTCTTTGGGTGGTACAAATGAAATATTAACTAAAGATTCTTATTTTTGTTAATACAGAATATTAGTTACCGACAAGAGTCAACAGTTGACCAAAGTACCAGGCCAGTTCTGAACTTTTGGAGACTCGTCGCTCATAAGAGTTGACCTGAGTTGCGAGGGATCTAGTCGCTTAAGTGAAATGTCTAGCTTTCGTAAACGTAAAAAACTATGTTGCTGTAGAGGTATACTATTGTGTATTCGAACCTAAATTTTTACTGTTAATATGGAAAGCTACTTATACGACCATCTAAAAACTTTAAAAATATTAATTTTGACATCATAGTATTTAATTTACCAAAAATGATGATTGTACTTACAAATAGGTTTTAAATTAGACAAAAACGTGTAAGAAGGAATTTGGTAAGACAGATCTTAATTTAGGAATTCACAGGTCATAATAAATATATTTAAAAAAAAAGCATGTTACTACGACATAAAAATGGTCTAGCTGAGATGGTCAAAATGAATTATTATTTTGATGGCTGGCTAATAAGATGTCCTCTTTTGCTCCGGTGCCCCTGGTTTTCCAACAGTTGTTGTCGAAAATTTCTTCCTCCCTAATCTTTGTAATTTAATCATCTGTCAGTTCCGTTAGCCCTCTTTTAACTTCATTTGCCTTAGGATGCTTAACGGATCCTAATGAACTTTGACGAAACGCTAAGTGATACATTTAAAAGGAAAAAAAATAATATTATTTTCATTAAAATGCAAAGTTAAATTGCAAAGTGACATTTATAGGAGTAAAAGTGACCATTTTAATGATAAAAAGTGACACTTTTAATATCAATAACGACGATTTTTATTTATAAGGCAAAATGACAATTCTATGATCAAACGTAACACATTTAATGCTAAAAAGTGACACTTTTAATGCTATAAAGTGACACTTTAATGTCAAACGTAGTGGTTTTCATTTATAAAAAATGAGACACTTTTCAAAGTAAAAGTAACACATTTAAGCCCAAAACGTAATATTTTTTTAGGGAAAAAATGATAATTTTGATTAAAAATACAAAGTGACACTATAAGGCTAAAAGTGACACATTTTATATTACAAAGTGACACTATTAATAGTAAAAAGTTACATATATAAATATAAGGGATGGTATTGTAATTTTCAAAAATTAAAGGATTACATTGAGATTTCTGAATTTTACCTCATTTAACCCGTATAGATTCGTCTTACGGATAAGAATCCGTAAGATCGTCTTGCACAAAACCACCTCTTTAAAGAAAACCTAATTCTTCAGTATACGTGTGTGTGTGTGTGTGTGTGTTTGTGAGAGAGAGAGAGAGCATTCTTTGAGAAGCATGAGTTCATCGACTTTCATGTGTGTCAAAAGGATCTTAATGGCAACAAATAGGTGAAAATTTGACAAATTGAATTCAGTGATAGTCAAATCGATATTTTTGAAACAATACGATAGTTGAAAAAGTGGGTTTTCCAATTAAAATAAAAAAAGGGATCCATACTACATTTTCGTTATTTTTTGTTTTTCTTGTTCTCATTTTTCTTTCTATAGTCAAGTATCAATCTCTACTCGCTCCATCTCCAAGAATTATACCAATGCATTGATAAGGATTTTTAGACCATTTTTCGGGTTTAAAATTTTTGTTTTGTTAAAATTGGGGAAAACTACTTTTTATATCATCGTACTATTTGCGAGAGACCAAAATAACCTCATGTTTTCTGTAAATCAATTGACAACAAAATAAGACTAGAGAGGAGATGAATAACTTTTTAAAACTTTTGAGATAATTTTGAAAACCTTTAAAAGTTGCAGTGAATTTGTAAGCTATCAGCAGGGAAAGCTATTCAGCGGATAGCAGTTGCTGATAATAATGTATAAAACAACTCAGTAAACGATTCAAAAATGTAAATAGCTAATGTTTAAGTAGATGGAAGTTGTTTAAGTGTGAAAAACAGTTGTATCAGCTGAAAGATAAATAACAGTTGGTCAAACTTAGATTTTTGAAGTGTACTAAGATTTTATATATTCTATATGATCACTAACGGATCTATGTACAACAAAAACCAGTGTTTGAGGAGTATGACTGAGCAACAATCACACTCGTGCAACAATCAAGTATTCCTTTAAGATTTGGAAGAAGTAAGGAACATAATACAATGATTATCTAAATAAGAACTAAAAAGAAATTAACAAAAAAGGCTATCTAGTAAATATTTGAAGGTTGGAGCAATCGAAGAGAGAATTTCTTGAGTATTGAATGAGTGCTTCAACCGTTGTCTTCAATCCTTGCTTCAATGTTATATATAAAGATCTTGAATAAAATCATTTGACAGCATGCAAATGTTTGAATTCGTGAACAACGGTTCGTTTTTTCCTTTTCCCAGATTTAAGATAATCTGTATGGAAGATGAGGGGCAAAAGGGAACGACCTGTATAAAATATTGATAGTGTTTTAGTTAATGGTTTGTTTAAACTATAAAGTATTTAAGTAATGTTTAAAAATAATCGTACTTTATGGTTTAGTAGTAAAGCATTATGGCCAATAATGATTAATTAATGTAGCGTGAAGGCCAAACACATTTAACAATATAGTTGAGAATCTTTTTCACTAACATTGAAAGATGAATGACTTAATCAATTCAAAGAGCAATATTCAATAATTAGTAAGTATCAGCTGATAAAGTATATGTCAAAGCATAGCGACTCATAAGTATTCAAAGAGCAATATTCAACAGTTAGTAAGGCCAAAGATAATGTTTTAAGCAGATGTGATAAATCAAACAAGAAAACTGATTAACAAGGTCTACGAGTTTATCTGCTATGAAATCAACAGTGAGCATCTATCTGCTAAAGGTTCAGCAGACAGATTTAGACTTGCTAAAGTCTAAGTAAAACAACTTAAGGATATTAAGTATGTAATCAATTTTAACTAGTTGTTTTAATTTAATGGTTTTTAAGTAAATCTTTAAGCATGCAAGTTTCTACAATCTTCTCCTATTTACTTAAAGTCATTAATCCTAAGTAGAGAACAATCAAGAATAAAAGCAAGTAGATTTAAGTTCAGATTTTGAACTTAGAGATTGGTCCCTGCAAGAGATGTTAGTTTGAATCAATTTATATTTAAGCATACTGGAAAAGATTTAAACTATTAAGTTTACAAATGCAAAAATGTAAGCAGAGTTTAAGAAGAGTCTAGTTCATAAACTAGAAGATCCATAAGTGGTGCTACTTGTTTGGGTTGTATCATCAGCAGCAGTGTCTTCTTTGTTGGCAACAACAGCAGTTTCAAGGTCAGTAGCCTTCCAGGAAGTAGATGTAGCCTCAGAAAATTCCTTGAGGCCAAGTCTCCTCCTCGATATCTAAGCTTTCTTCTCGTAAGCTTCTGCTCTTGCTTTCTACTTCCTCTCCTCCTCGATGGCTTTTAGTCTATCTGCTTCAGCTTTCTCAGCTCTTTCTATATGCTCCATCTGAAAATCCAAGATGGCATCCCAATCTTGTATATTAGCTTCCCTTGGGGCACCAGAAGCCATGGCAGCTTGAATCTTAGTAGCTATGGTGCTGTGAAGGTTGGGTAGGATGGAGTCCATCTGTTTCTGCATGACTTCCAATTGCTAAAAGATGCCCTTGGCTCTAATGGTCATGTGAAGACGATGGATGTGCAAGATATCTAGTTTCTCATTCACATTTGTACCATCAAGAAAGTCAGGAAATTTAGAAGTAGAAGCAGTTGATGTAGAAGGTTGAGCAGGGGCAGATGGTTCAGCAATAGGCTCAACAAATGGAGATGCAGATTCAAGTTCCACTTCTGCTTTTGGATAGTCTGCAAATACAGTTTTATTACATGTTGGCTACTAAAAGGTTTACTTGATAATGACATGTTGCCTTTGATGGATTTGACTGGCTATTTGAGAAGAAGATATCAGAGTATCTAGAACTTCTTCAGCTGTTGGAGAAGGAGGATCAGTTGGTTCTTCTATGAATTGAACAACAGGTGAAATTGGAGCTGGAGAGTCAGGTGTTGGGGCAGCAGTCTGAGTTGGTAAAACAGCAGTTTGGATAGGTGGGTTGGCAGTTGGAGAGACAACAACAGAAGTGGTAGCAGGAGAGACATCTGCAGAAGTAGCAGTAGGAGGATTGGCAGGTTCAGCATTGAGAGGCTCATCATCAAGAGGTTGTTGTTGGGAAGTAGAGTCATAAGATGGAGGGATAGACTGCAAAGGAGTAGCAGCAAATGGTGGTTGCTGAGAAGTAAATGTTCCTCCTATTTGTGATATTCTTTGGTGTGGAAGAGCAAGGTAATTTTCCTTAGTATCACGAACACATTTCTACATATGCTTAAGAGCCTTATCTTGTATTAGTTGGGAATACCCAATTTCGTGGGATAGGTTTGGGGTTTTCACAGTAGATTGAATAGGATGGATGGAAAGTTGGGTTTGAAATAGAAGGGAAATATGGAGCAAGTGGTTGGCTTGAAAAGGTTGGTTCAGTAGGTGATGAAGGTGGAGGGTTTGTAGGTCCAGTAGAAGTGCGGAAAGGGAAGAAGGAACATGTATAGCTATGGGTTAACCCTCTACCTTTGCCTTGAATATTTTCTAGTTGTAGCAGCTGAAACAACAACTAGAGTTGTAGCTGTTTTTACATTAGCAGCTTCCTCAACAATATCAGCTTCTTCTCAATTTCTTCCAGTAGATTTCTCCTTCGTCTTCTACGTGCTCCAACAACACTTATAATAACAGCTGATGAAGGTGGTTGAATGAATTTACTGGAGTTGATGGCTCTTGTAATGTCTCCAGCTGAAAACTTTCTGATTCTAACAGGCATAATCACATCAACAACTCCAATAGCATTGTTGATGGTTGGATATTACCTCAGAAACTGAGTGATGATTAGATGATAAGTTGTCCCTGCTTTGTTAGTTTCCAGTTTTTTTTTCTCTGTATCTTGCAACATTTGAGTATACATACTCAACCAGAACTGCAGCCCAGTTCTTTCCATGATTCTGCACAATGGCATCCATCATCATTAGTTGGCCTTTAGTTATCTTGTCATGGCTTCCAGACTTGACAATTAGGCATTTGTCTATCACTGCAACCAGAGCATAGTGTAGAGGCTGGAAATGGTTTTTGAATATGTCATAGGCCTTTTCCATACGGTGATCATTTCTCATGGTGACCAATCCACCATGTTGTACATCCAAAGGGACAGTGAAGCTGGTTGATCCAACAAGTCTAAGTAAATTTGGGAAGGCACTAGCAATAGAGGTTGCATCAAATACTACCGGAAGTCCTTTAATGTAGTCAAAGAGAGAGAATGATGTATTTGGGGTTAGGTTCATATTGTTAAGGAACTGCTCTGTATGGGTTTGGTTGTAGGTTGTGATGTCAAATGAGAGCAGAGGCATGAGTTCAGAAGCAGTAAGCATTTGACCCAGTTGTTGTCCTGTAGGGTATTTGTTGAGTGAAGCAATGTCCACAATACATCCAACATTTGTATTATCAGCCATTTGAATCTGCAATTAAACACACAAAGTTAGTAAATGATGTATAAATGAAAAAATATCAAGTTTTTCAAAATTAATACCAGTTTATGTTGAAGAAATAGGTTCGAAATAGAAGGTTAAGGTTAGGGGTTTTCTTTGGTCAAGACGAACTGGTTGCTGAAAGATAGAGAGATGAAGAAGATTGAAGGTTTTTGAAAACTGTAGAAGAGGATTAAGTGGGGTAAAGGTATTAAAGACAGTAGTATTAAGGATGTATACGTACGGTCACTTAAACGAAAAGTGAGACAATTTGTCTTGATACCAATGATAATTAAAATGGAATTTTGAGTAACTGAGCCAACATTAATGAATAAAAATAATTGAGTTATGACAGGGGTCAAACATTTAATGTTGGGGTGGTTGTGCTAAAATGCCCTCTCAACTATCAGGAGAATAGTGGTTTAGTGGGAGACAGTTGAGTTTTCAAGGCAGAAATGAGTGGAAACCTTAAATATCTCAAATAAATACAAATGATTAAGTCATTTAATTGGATATTTAAATGAGACAACTTGTTTTGATACGTTCAACAGGTGTTAAGGTTCAGAATCCTACCCGAGCTGTGATTGTTTTAGTAGATGTAAGATCTTACCTACTTAATAATTTTCTTCACTAGATGATGTGGCAGCTGAAGATTTAATGACTTATGGAATAAGATGTTTTAATACTTTCAGCTTGAAGAATATATCAGCAGATGTTGAAGCTTCAGTTGGTAGAAAAGACCGAGTCTTTTAAGCCTTTTAGATTCAGCAGATGCATTCAACATGTGCATTCAGCTGATGGATTCAGTTGATGCTTAGTAATAGCTGCAGATGTTAGTTAAACAAGCAATAGTTTATGAAGGAATAAGCATGTCTAATTCACCTCTTAAAAATTCAAATCTATCAGATTTTAAGGCTTTTGTAAAGATGTCAGCTAATTGGATTTCACTAGGAACATATTCTAGCTTAACATTGTCTTTTTCAACATGATCTTTAAAAAAGTGATATCTTATATTTATATGCTTGGTTTTAGAATGTATAACCGGATTTTGTGAAACAGATATAGCAGAGGTATAATCACAAAATATAGGACAAGTTCCCATAGGCATTTCATAATCCATAAGTTGTTGCTTCAACCACATGATCGGTAAGCAGCAACTACCAACAACTATGTATTCAGCTTCTACTGTTGAGGTAGAGACTGATACTTGTTTTTTGCAGTCCCATGATATTAACATGTTTCCAAGGAACTAACAAGTTCCACTTGTCCTGTTCACTTTGATTCATTATATGTACAAAAATGTAATAGATCTGTGCTGGGTTGAATGATTTTTCAGTAGCACGAAGGCAGAGGATGAAGGAGTAGAAGAAGGCTTACGACGAAAGAGATGGAAGAAGAAGATGGAGGACATGCTCCGGTTCATTATCATTTTGTATTGTGGTGCAAAAATAAATTAATAATATTTTATGTATAGCGGTTCAAAAATTAATTTATCGCGGTACATAAAAGTTTATAATGCGGTGTAATTTGGATTAGATATATGTATCGCGGTTCAAAAATTAATTCATCGTGGTACATAAAAGTTGGTACCGTGGTGCAATTAGAAATACACAATATAAACTATTGAACCACAGTGCATTTACTAGTTTATACCCATGCGTGCGTTATACGATTTGAATAATATTTTTATTTGTAAAAGCTATTTATAATAAGATGACTTTCTAAACTTTTTATAAATAATTAAAATTTGAAATTATAATACTTTGAACAAAACTAAAATAATGTTAATATTGAAATTTATCAATGAATATGTAATTAAAAGATTTGCGTATGAATTTTATGTAGAAAAAAAAAACTTAAAAATTAAAGTAATTAATAATTAATTAATATAGATTAATTAGTAATTTTTTGGTGAAGTTGATTATTTTAACAGTAAGTCGTCTTATGGTAGCAATAGCATATGCTACTAATTAATCAAAATTAATTTTTCATCCACCAGCGGTATATAACCTTTTTCACACAAATGGTTTTTTAACATGATACGTGAACAATCAAAATCTAAATAAATCAAGACAAATGTTGTGACACGATCGAATGACCGATTGTGTAAAAAAAATACACCATCGGTGAATGAAAACTTTTCAATTAATAGTTAATAGCTATATTAATGTTCTAAAAGTCACTAGGCGGATACTAGGCGCCGCACCAGCACCCAGCGCCTTGGACGCCTAGACGAGGTCTAGTCGAGGCTTAGGCCGGGCCTAGAAATTAAGGCATATTTACAATAATTTTAAATTTTTATATAAATTTTAACATTATTAATTAACAATAATTAAAACTTCATATATAAATATACTAATAGTGAATATCACCTAATAAATTTAACATTATCAAAACAATGATTATAAAATTGTAAAATACTTAAAACTAGTACTCCCTCCGTTTTCAAATAATCGTCATTGTGTACTCGTCACACCATTTTAAAAAAAGTAATTGATTGTATTTTATATATTGGTATAATGTATGATTTCCATTAATACTCTTGAACATGTGTCAATAATTAAGGTAGGTAAAAAAAAGTAAGAGTAGAGTGGTTAAAATATTTTTTCTAATATTTTTTAAAAGACAAAAAAAATTAACCAAACAAAAAGAAAATGAGAATAATTATTTTAAAATAGGAGAGAGTATTGCTCACTGCTGGAATAGAAAGCACAAGAAAAAAAAACTAATCTAAGAGTAGCTCGAATGGAGCTTGAGAAAATGTTTATGCATTGTATAAACAGATTGAAGAAATTTGGGAACCATTGTCGAATGCTTAGGTGACAATGGAGATTGATCAGAAAAGGTTTGTCGATGAAGACTTTTTGTAGAAACTCACTTTTACTCTTTTTTTTTTTTTTTTTGGTTCTTCTTTTTAAAGAGGATCAATATTGGTTCCCCACTTACCCCCTGGGTGACTCAAACCCACAACCTATTAGGTATGGGTGAAGCGTCTTACCACTAAGCTGCACTTACTTGTCAAACTCACTTTTACTCTATATATTGTATTATTATTTAATTAGTTAAAGAATAAAAATATTAAAAACATGTTTTTATGAGTTTATGTATAATGAGGAATATGTTTATAAAGAAAAAATTTATAAACTAATGAAATGACATGACATGACAAGAGGAATAAACCTTTTAAAATGTTTATGACTGCTAAACTATCTACTGCAAGTCTGCCACAGGAAAAGCCGAAAAGACAACACACCGAAGTGTTTCAAATTTCAAATTTTCAATCTTTTTTTTTTACTTTTCCTTTACTCTTTTCTTTTCTCTTTTTATTTTGGGAAGCCTTCCTTAGAGCTCCACCATTGCACAATTCTTAACTCTTCTTCCTAAGTGGAAGAGTGAGTTTTGCAATGGTAGCACTTCCCCAAATTCTTTCTAAAGAGACATGTAGGAGAGAGAAAATTTCATCTTCCAATTTAGGAAGCAAATGTTGAGGGAGGAAGAAGGGAGCAGCAGCTGGGCGATGGCGGTCACACACGGGCTGTGTGATGCCCGTGGACCTCATGCAGCAAGTAGCAGGTGAGAAGACAATTTTCGGTGGGGCCCACACTCTGTTTGTGTTGCAAATTGGTTTTTTTTTTTAATTAAAGACAACTTACCGTTGTGGGGGGGGGGGGTTGGTGGGGGTTTTAATTTTGTTTTCTCTTTCAAAAAGTAGCAGCTTATTTGGCTTTTTTTTCAATAATTTTTTTTCTTTTTCTTTTCCTTCTTCCCTATAAATACACCGCCACAACCTTCTTCATTTTCTCCACAACTTCTTTATTTTCTCTTCTATTTCTTCATAATCTTTTCTAAAAAATCACTTTATCTACATACTTATCTTCCAAATTGATCCAAGAGATACTAATTTTTTTCAAAATTTATTGAATTCTTTTGAAAATGAAGAAAATCAAAATACATGTAACTCTTGTGTTCCCGAAAATGTTCAACATTCTCAATTTTCTTCTACTCCGCAATACCCCCAATACCCACCTAATTTTCCCAACAATCCAAATGTTCTCAATTATCCAAATTTCTACATGCCTCCAAATTTTACAAATTTCCAGAATTTTCAAGTTTCTCAAACTATTGGGAATTCATTTGGTAACATTCATTTTCCTCCGAATTATTGGCAGCCTACGGGAAACCAATTTTTCACTCCGCAAGGTACGCCTCATGCAATTTCTCAACCTTACATATCTCCTAATGAGTCACGTCCAACAAGTGTAGATAGGACTTCGTCTGGTAATTTTTCGACAACGCCGTCATCGATTCCCGAGACGCAAATCAATTTAGAAACAATTGATTTGGATGACGAAACTGAAGCAGTACCGGTAAAACACAAGTCTCAAACACGTGCAAGATGGACCAAGGATGAAGATCTTGCGCTTACGGAAGCTGTGCAGACTATTGGCCAATGTCCAATAATTGGTAATATTAAAAAGAGTGTGCAATATTGGAAGCGTGTAGTTGATTATTACAACGAAATATCGCACAAGTGAATCGATTCCGAGAGATATCGCGAGGTTGACACCACGTTGGTCAACTAGAATTGCTCCATCTGTGAAAAGCTTCAACGAAATCTACAATAGGCTTGTCAATGCTAAACACAGCGGTTGGAGCGATGATATTTTAATGAAAAATGTAAGGGTTGTATACCATCAAGAAAAACGTCAACACTTTAATTTTGATCATGTTTGGGAAGTGTTAAGAAATTATTCTGTATCATATTTTAGGCAAACAGATATTATTCACACCAATAAAAAGTCTAAGACGTCAGACTCCGATGGCGATTATTCTAAGAATAGTGTGGATGTTGAAGATGTGGAAGATATCGATTTACGTACTCATCCGATGGGAAAAAAGGCGGCAAAAAGGAATGCTAAAGGTAAAGGAAAAGTCAAAAAATCTTCGAATTTAGATGAGTTGCATACACGTACTTCTGAGTACACGTTGTCGTTAGATAAGTACACCGAAATTAAAAAAATTGAAGCGGAAGCAAAAAAAAAAACTTCAAGCGGAAGCTGCTGCTGCAAGAGAACAAAGAAAGGAACGCGAAAGGCTCGTGAAAGACATTGCTTTTCTTACTCAAGATATCCCAAACATGACTCCGGAACAGGTTGTCATGTATCAGCACGGATGTGAGCAAGTAAAGGCACAATTGAGGAAAAAAGGCTATGAATTTTAATATTATAATGTTTTTATGTAACTTTAATTAAAATATTTTTATGTAACTTTACTTATTAATGTTTTTATGTAACTTGTAATATTAGAATGTTTTTATGTAACTTTAATTATTAATGTTTTTATGTAACTTTACTTATTAATGTTTTTATGTAACTTGTAATATTAGAATGTTTTTATGTAACTTTAATTATTAATGTTTTTATGTAACTTTTCTTATTAATGTTTTTATGCAACTTGTCATATCAAAATGTTTTTAAAGTAGCCGTTATAAAGTAGCCGTTTTAAAGTAGTTGTTTTAAAATAACCGTTTTAAAGTAGCCGTTGTAAACTAGCCGTTTTAAAGTAGCCGTTGTTGAGAAGTATATATAGATGAGAAGGTGTCTTTTTCTTCTACCAATAGCTACAAATCATCAACATACAACTAAAGATGTCTTCTTCTTCTTCTTCTTCTACCAATAGCTCTAACACAAACAGTCATACCGAAGAATCCAACGAATCCAACATGTCTGAAGGTGATTTTTTTTTTGAGATAATTGCATTACAACAACAGATAGAAGAAACGGAGAGAGCCAACATCAGGAGGCGTCGCCAAAGGAAAAAGATGAGGTATATAGATCGAAAGCGTGTAACGGGAAATATTCAACTTGTCAATGACTACTTCTCATCTCAGCCATTGTATCCCGATCATATATTTCGGGGACGCTTCCGAATGCATCGAAACGTATTCATTCAGATAGTTAATGCATTGGAGAATCATTCAAGTTATTTTCGACAGAGGTCTGATGCAATAGGAAAAGTAGATCTCTCACCACTTCAAAAATGCATGACAGCTATCCATCAATTGGCTTATGGAGTTCCGGTCGATCATCTCGACAAGTACCTCCGATTAGCAGAAACAACTGTCATCGAGTGCATGTTCAACTTATGTCGATGTATTATTGAATTGTTCGGAGATCAATACTTGAGAAGACCAAATGCTAATGATACACAACGTCTACTTCAAATGCACGAGCAAAGGCATGACTTTCCAGGTATGTTAGGAAGTCTTGATTATATGCACTGGGAATGGAAAAATTGCTCAGTCGCTTGGCAAGGTCAATATGCAAGAGGTCATTGGAAGCCTACAATTGTGCTCGAAGCAGTTGCGTCGGCAGATTTATGGATATGACATGCATTTTTTTGGGATCGCGGGTTCTCGTAATGATCTTAATGTGTTATATGAATCACCTTTGTTCAACAACGAACTCGAAGGAAATGCACCGCCATGCAATTTTGAAGTGAATTACATAAAGTATACAAAAGGATACTACCTAACCGATGGAATTTATCCGGATTGGACTACTTTTGTTAAGAGTTTTTCGTGCCCGTCGGATGCTAAGCGAAAGAAATTCAAAGAGATGCAAGAGGCTACAAGAAAAGATATCGAACGGGCATTTGGAGTACTCCAATCAAGATGGTCAATTATCAAAGATCCCATCAGGTTTTGGTATAGAGATAAATTGAAAGAAATAATGCTCACATGCATTATTTTACATAACATGATTGTGGAGGCCGAGAGTGATCACATTACGAACTGGGCTGATGATACTATATATGACTCTCCACAAGTAAACAATGGGTCAACACAAGCATTTGAAGAATATCTTCAACGAAATTCAGAGGTACGAGATAGAAACACACATCATAAACTTCGATCCAACTTGGTTGAGCATATATGACGTCGTTATGGTGACGTTTTTATGTAATTTTAATTATTGAATTGTTTTTACGTAATTTTTAAGTATTTATATTTTATGTAACTTTATCATTATGTACTTTTTTCAATTTTAATGTTTTATCTAATTTTCTATTTATGTTATTTTACGAGTTATGTATAATATGTATTTTATTGATAATTTATTAATTAAATTAAAAATTATTTAATTTGTGAGTAATTTATTATTTATAAATTAATTAATGTCTTTATTTATAATTTAACTAATTTATATGAAATATTTAAATATGAAATATATTAAATAAAGTTAAATAAATTTATTTTTTTGAGAAATATAAAAATAAGATTGAAGTGTAAAGTTAATGAGGTGACAGTGAGACCCAACTAAGAAGATGTATAAAAAGATTAGCATTGGGAAGATATATTCCTAAATGGAATAAGAAGATAAAAATGTGTAGATGATATTGGGACCCGGTTAAGAAGATGGAATAGAAAGTGATGCATTAGAGATGCTCTTATTTCACCTTTATTTTTCTTCCTCTTTCCACCTTCTCTGTATCTGTATGTCCTTCGCTCCCTACCTCCCTCCACCTTCTCTTCTTCAAGACTTCAACCACACACACCAGAACTCCACGAACTTAAAATCCCTCTATTCTTCTTCCCTTTCCCAGCGCCCAACACACACAGCCTTATATCCCCTGGCCCCATCTCTCTCCCTATTTCAATTATTGTTCCAGCCCAAACCCCAGCCACAATAATCCCAGACTAGTCGGCGCGCAAGTGACTAACTGGCGCCTAGTCCACCATTTCGATTTTTTTGACCGATTTGGTGTTAGGCGTGGCGATCAGGTAGCGTCTACCGTATAGGCTGAGTTTTATAACACATGCCTATATATTAATTTAAAAAAAGTTAATATAAATTTGTCCCATAAATCATTTTTATTAATAAAATAATAGGAAAATAAAAATTGATGAGAATTAAAGAATTTCAGTTAAATTAAATTTATATAAATAAAATAAAATAAAATTTAGTTTTAAATTAAGTTATATTTGATAATAAAAAAACTAAATATTTTCTTATTTTATATAAAATTAACACGTGAATCATGATAGTCATTTTATTGAAAGCTGTTACATGATATCAGAGTTCTATTTTAGTACTTCCTTCGTACCGGATAAATATTTCTATTTTATATTTTGAGATGTCCTAACTAATGTTTCTAAAGACTTTTGGTATACAACTTTTATACAAATCTTCCTAATATATCTCTTTATTTAATATTATCATTATTGTACATTATAGAAAGAGAGTGAGTATAATGGGTACATAATTAATGAGAAGAGAGTATGTGTAATGAATATTATTGTCACAACATATTTACAACACATTATTAATTACATTTCTTAATCATTGTATTTATCCACTAGGAATATTTATACGAGACGGAGGGAGTAATAGTTAATAAAATAGATTGAAATTGATCATTCAAATGGGTAATTGAATTTTTTAGGTGAAATTGATCATTTTAAAGGAGGTCGTTATGTGATAGCAATGTCTTCTGTTAGTAGTAATTAATACATATTAAAATCTCATTTACTAGTGGTATAGAATTTCTTTTACACAAACGGCATTTCAACATTACACATAGGCAGACAAAATCTAAATAAATCAAGACAAAGATTGTCATTAACATGAGTCATGATCCAAGGGTCGGTTGTGTAAAAAAGATTTACTCTTGCTAGTTGATGAAAATTTTACTCAATTAATAATTAATATATATACATTAATAGAATAAACAATTAACATAAAATTGTTCGTAAATAACTTGCATAAAAAAATAACATAAGGTGATGAAAATTGATGAGAATTGAATCATGATTGCTCAATTAAGTGAAACAGGTATAAATTAAATAGGATAACATTTTCTTTTAAATTAAACTACACTTGAAAAAAACAAAAATAAAATCTTGTGTTATTTTATAGAAAATTATCACGTGCCAACAATTTCAACGGTAAATCATGGTAAGGCGATCATTGTGTGTAAAGGGTAGTTGTGGGGGAGGAGGGGTGACGTGATTGGGGGAGGATTGGGATCAATAAAGCCGAATTGAGGAGGAAGGTGGTGGCAAGGGCGGTGTTCAAATTTTTTTTGTTTATATCTATTTATGTGACTAAGAGCATGATTAACAGTTAGATTAAAATTATCCAAATCAAACACAATCCATTAAAAACCAATAAAATAATATGTTTGATACTAATTTGATTCAAAACAAAAAAAAAACCTTTCAATAGTAGCACAAAATCCAATATTTTTTCATACCCCACCATATTTATCTCCAACACTTTAATTTTTTTTCTTCAAAAATGGCTAAAAAGTTGAAAAAATCGTAGAAATTTTTTCTAATATCCAAATGAAACAAACCAAGTCTCTATTTATATGTAAAAATGTATACTTTAATTCAAGGAAAAAAGATTAAAAAATATTTGACTGAAAATTGGCCAAGAAAAACAAAGATGGAAAAATTATTCCATCCACTAGAATGTTGTCATGTGGAAAGGGTTGGGGCAGGAGGCGCAGTCACAGTTGTCGGCTACCAGCTTTTGTTTTTTTTATTTTTTAGGTATAAAACGGTGTCGTTTTGTGTTCTTTTTGGCTAAAACACGGTTGTTTTATATTAGGTTGGTTGGTTTGATTTGATTTTGATTTGTATCCTATATCGATACAAATCAAATAAAAATTGGTTTTGATTTTTTTATATTCATTTTTGTAAAGGAAAATTTGGTTTGATTTTGGTTAAAATTAACCATTAACCATGCTCTAAGGGTAATATAATTTTCCCCCTCCCCAAAGTGATGTATTAAGTATTGATAGATATTGTAATACAGTCAATTACTTTTTCTTAAACGGTGTGTCGGGTCAAAGAGGATAATATTTTGAAAATGAATGGAGTAATTATTAGTCTATTTTGTGATAATTATTGGATAATATAAAATAGAGGTACGAAATTTAGGTGTTTACAAATACTTGTTTTATTTCGAAATTGCCTTTAAATTATCAACAAACAATATATTTTACATTACTTTTTTCTTTCTTTTTTTTTACTTTTTCTAAACTATGTCTACTTACCAAAATTTTATAAATTGTTAGATTTTTTAGTATCACAATAAAATAATTTAATTGAAGTAAAAAATATTATATTTAAAAATAAATTCAATAAAGCAATATGATAGGTGTTTTGTAGAACATTATTTCAATCAACCCAAGAATGTTACGATAGTGTTTCAATCCTGTAAATCTCAATTATTTATTTCAATAACCAAAGACCACATTTTCTCAAAAATAATGCTAGAATGTAATTAGAAAGAAACTTATTCTATTAAATAATATGAATAGGTAATTAACGGGTAGATTTGTTCAAATAGGTAATTATTTAAGTAATAGTTAATTATGCAGTAGATAATCAATAAGATTGTTACTCAATTTATGTATATTTTTTTCAACATTATGTAAAATTGTTTATATTCCCTCAGTTTCTTAATTATTAGTGTAATATGGTCATAATTAAAATAGGTAGAAAAAATAAGGGTGAATGTATAAAAAAATTCCTAAAAAGGAAAATTTTGAAAAAAAACAATTATTTTTAGAACGGATAAAAAATAAAAGGAAATGAGAACAATTATTTGAAAAATCGATGTGTTATAAAGTAACCACAAATTTAGGACAAAGAGTGTATTAGAGAAAGAGAGAGAGAGAGAGAGAGAGTTTTATTTAGAGCTATAGGATTCGTCTGTCGAAACACTTTACAATGGCCGGTATTTATAACCGAGTCGAAGAGGGAAAATAGTTATTGTTATTACTGTGCATAGGTTTTGACATTTGGGTAATAGGTGTGGCAATGACAGTGTTTTGTCCATTGTCCACATTAATTGTTTCATAACACTCCCCCTTGGACGTAGCACTGTAAGATGGATGAGTGTGTCTCATTAAAAACCTTTAAGCCGAAAAACCCAGTGAGGAAAAAAAATCGGACATAAGGAAAATGATACACAACTTAAATCTGAATCATGGACATGGGTTGTCTCGTTAAAAACATTTTCATGAAAAACCCAGTGGGACAAAACCATGATAAAGGGAAAAAGAGTACAACCATATATGCTCCCCCTTGAACTGACAAGGGTCAAGAGAAATCACATTTGTAAATCTCGTAGATTTCGCATCCCAATATTGTGAACATGTTTTCTGAAGGTTGTAATGGGAAGTGCTTTCGTAAATAAATATGCAACATTATCGCTTGATCGAACATATTGGATGTTGACCTCTTTCTTGTTTTCAAGTTCTTGAGTGTATAAAAAGAGCTTCGGGGGGATATGTTTGGACCTGTCACTTTTGATGTATCCCTCTTTACTTTGGGCGACACATGCGGTATTGTCTTCAAATAATACTCTCGGGTTTTTGTTGATAGGTAGTCCACTGGCATTTTGAATATGCTGAGTCATAGATCGAAGCCATACACACTCTCAACTGGCTTCATGAAGTGCGATCATCTCAGCATGATTTGACCATGTAGCAACTAGTGTTTGCTTTTGAGAACACTAGGAAATTGCAGTACCACCCATCGTGAAGACATAGTTAGTCTGTGATCTGGCCTTATGAGGATCAGAGAAATAACCCGCATCTGCAAAACCAACTATTTCATCCTTTGGGATAAAATAATCCCAAATCAATAGTCCCTTGAAGATAACGAAATATATGCTTGATACCATTTCAGTGTCTCCATGATGGAGATGAACTATATCTTGCCAATAGATTTGTAGCATATGTTATATCTGGTCTAGTACAATTAGCAAGGTATATGAGGGCTCCAATAGCACTTAAGTATGATACTTCAGGACCAAGTATCTCTTCATTCTCTTCGCAAGAACGAAATAGATCTTTTTCAACATTCAGTGATCTATTAATCATGGGGCTAGTAAAAGGGTTTGCCTTATCCATATACACTACAAGAAAAATGACTATTTGTGACCCCTGTTTTTTGGGAGGGCTAAAAAACGGTCACAAATACCCTTTTTTGGGAAGGGAGAATTAGCGGTCACAATTACTTAGTATTTGAGACTGTTGTGTAGTAGCCTTCCCAAATACCTCTTGTTTTGGGACGCTTGTGCAACCCCCATACTAAATTTCCTCTTTAGTTTGAAATTAAAGGTCAGTCTCAATATATTTCCTCGATATTTCACTCTCCCGCGTTCCTCTCCCGCGATTTCCCCCAAAATTTCCACCATCGCATCTAAGCTTTCCTCCAAATTCCCCCAGTTAGTTTTCCCCAAAATTTAGTCTATCGCACTCTCTCGTACTCTCTCTGGCTCGTGTACTCATCCACATCGTCGGCTCTATCTGATTACTCTTTGTCTCCGGCACATCTCTATCGATGTGATTACTCTCAGGCGCTTGTACGCTTCTCTTCTCGTTGTTGGTGATTACTCTCACAGATCTGATTCATTTTCTATCTGTCCGGTGAGAACTTCTCTCTGTCTGATTTTTACTTCTAGGGTTTTTGGGTTGCAAAAGGGCCTAAGCTTAAAATAGCTTTAATGAAAACCAAAGCTCGTGATAGGTTTTTGGCTTTGGGCGATGACACTTTGATTCAGTTAAATCATATATGTGATTCCAAATTAATTTGTTCAAGTGAAACAAATTGAGTTAGTTTCCTGCATTTAGACCTTATGAAATTATTTGAAGTATGTTGAATGTTGTGATCATAGAGTAAAAGGGCTATGTTCTAGATTGTGGTTTGTTTTGATTTTGATTTGATTATGGTTTTAGAGCATTGGTTTGGAAAGTTTAAGGGAAATGTGGAACGGGGAGAATAAAAACCCTTGCACAATCTTAACTGAAGAAAGTCACCAGACTCATACGGAGTATATAGCTTGTTTGCAACTCGCTTCCGTTATGAAAAACATTAAGTTTGGAATTGCTCACCATGTGTATGCTTTAAGGGAATTAAGTGTTCTGATTTTGTCGCTTTTATTTATGGGTTATTTGATATATTTTAGCAAGGCAACATCTTACTAAAGGAGATAGTTCCTAGGTTTTCTCCTCGTGTTGGTGTCAAGTTAATCCACAAGAAAATAGCAGCTACATTGAGTCAATAAAATGTTTTGGAGCAAAGTAGTATTGTCAAAAGGATTTTGCATATACTGTTTGGAAGAGAAATTTTTCATGAGAGAAATTGGTGAAATTATTATTTCAGGCTTTCTCCGCCTTGTTAGCTTGTTACACTTTTATCTTGAGTCTAACTAAAGGCTTTCTTGCACATGTATGAATTTGAGATGTAAAACCTGATGATGTCTGAATGTAAGTTTAGCCTTTCTTTTGTGTTTTTGGGCAGAACAATACTTCTATTATCATATAGGATTAAGGAAGGTTAAGAGCTTCATTAAATTATAAGAGAGAGGATAGAAGGAATATCATATAGGAGTTTAATGTTCATCTTCAGGTTTCCGTTTCCCCTTCTTGTTGTCATTACGAAATCATGGTGACATGGCAACCCCCCTATAAGAAGTAACTTCATCTTTAACAAATGGATTATCTCAAAACAAATGAGGAACTAACTGCAATTCGAGTTATTCTAAGCATATAGGAAATCTCATATTCAATTCTAACTGAACCTCTAATTGGAACGAAAACTATTTTAAATTGGAGGCATAACTCATATTTTAAGAACCAAGCAATTGGTAAAGTAAACTACCACATATGTTTTTAACTACAATTGTGAAACAGAAACTATCAATTTTCACAAGCAAACATTTTACCTCTGTGACAAATGATTCTTGTTTAAAACAATAAACTCACTTGATTTTCAGATTTGTGCGTGTCTCTCTAACAGGATTTATGTGTGCCTCTCTAACAGGATTTCTCCTGACCTACACATTAGCCTGACTTCCACCCGTCTTAGATTTACCACGTCTTTTCACATTTAATTTATATTTCCCTTTTGCTCTGACTGTACACCTTTCTGCTTTCCCTGATTGCTTGCAACTGGTTTATGTACTTCTATCTTAAGGGAGGTCGAAGGCACAACTTTTGACCTTATCACTGTCATTTCGCCCTTTTGCTTCAGAACACTTGCTCATAGTTTTCCTTTTTGCAGGCAATTTTTCTGTTCCTTCCTTAGTTTTCCCCTTATAAGTAATGTTTTTATGCAGTCTTTTTTACAGCTTTTGTTGGCGCTTTTCGTGACAGGTCTGATTTCTTTTGGACCTTTTTGGCAACTACTGAACACTCATCCAGATTAGTCCCTCTCTTTCTCGATCTTAGAACACGCGAACTACTAGTGGCAGATGATTCTGCTGCCTCTTTACCAACATTTTTTCAGTTAACAGCTGTTTTGGTGATCTTTACACCAGTTGGGCTACCTGCAATTGATTTTTTCTCTTTGGCCAAACTAATATTTTCCTTCTAAGACTTGCCAGTGTTTATTCTTTTAGGTGGACCTCTAGCCTCCTCAGAGGTGACTTTTCGCTTTCCAACCTCATCCTCAATTCTTAAGTTGTCTCTCTTTGCTATACGCCTCTTCTCTTTGCCCTTTTCCTCAACTTCCATAGGCTTCTTTCCTTTAGACTTTTCATCAAATCCCACAGACTTCTTTCCTTTGACCTTTTCATCAGCTTTAGTTCCACTTCGGCTCCTTAAAACCGTATTGGGTGAAGTCAACATTGTTGTTAGTGCATCTTCTTTTGGTTCACCTCCAATTGAAATACCTTTCTTTTTCTCAGGTGTAACATTTTCAGGTGTTGCTTCTGTATCTTCTTTTGGTTGACTTTTAGCATTTACTTTCTTCTTAGCCATTGCTAACACATTCGTTCACATAACTAGCAGAAACCCCCTAAACTTCTCTTGGACTACTATCAAGATTGCCTCCACTTAGTAGCACAAACCAGAAAAAGTCATGAATGAATGCTAAACATAATCAGAGCATGTACTTTGTGTTTGTGTGTGTTCGTGTGCAGATATGAATGTGAGTAGGTCCTACAACAAGTAAACTGAATATATTAACTCATCTTAGGCGAAACAGAACAACCCAAAGCATCAACACGACAACCTAAAAGTATATAGTGTATTCTGAAATTGTGAAGTACAATACCAATTCAAAAAGTTAAATAGTGCAGTTCCAAGAATGATGTAGTATAAAGCCTACCACTATAAACATATCAAGATACCCAGAGTCTAATGAATTAAACTTCATGTACAGATTGATTTTGAGTAATAAGGTGATTTAATAAATTAAAAAAAGGAAAAAGTACAAAAGAAAAAAAACAGGTGATTTAATAAGGTGATTCAATAAATTTTGGGTTCTGGCTATTATAGGTACTTGGTACTCTTCGTATCCTTTCAGCAATGGGAGCGTACACACTGATATGCCCTTCCCAATGAGTAGATTTCTAATAAACTCAAATTAAAGTATTTTCATTAATACCTTCTCGTGGGGGGTTGTTGGGGACTCTGGCTATCGTAGGCACTTCCCTATTCTTCCCTTCAGAAGATATTTATAAATTATGTTTAAAGTACTTTCATTCATACCTTCTCAGGGAGCTTGGGTATTGCAACCAAGAAACACGACACCAAATTGTGTTGTACATTTTGTTGGGGCAGCCCCTCAGCTTATGTACTGCTTGTTTCTTGAGCGGCTTTCAGAAAAGTAAGTGACCTTGCAGTGACGATATTTCTCTCTATTTTTAGTGTGTTGTGATTTCATGTAGCTTGTTATTGATTGAATATCAGGGGGATTCAATTAAGGGTACTAAGTGCTTCAAACTGAATACATCATTTTTAGCAAGTCAATAATGTATTAGTTTGTGCCGAAAGCGGTATAGACAGAAGTCCGACGAAAGGATTAGTGAACCCCACACATAACCTTCTTATTTTCCCTCTTGTTCGACATAGTTATTATGCTCTACACATATGTCAACTGGAACAAAGAAAATCCTCCAATTTTATGGCATATTAAGGTATTGACACTTGTCTAAGAGCGCCGTTGATGTGCTGCTAAGATGCTAGTAATGTGATCACCGTCATCCCAACTTTCGTTTGTTTTTGTTTTCTTTAATATAAATCTGATGGGAGGAAAAGAATTCATAAGCTTTCTATATCTGAAGGAAAAGGAAAACTAACAAATTGGTCCATCCCTTTGTTTTTTTTTTTGGGTTTTATAAATTCCAGGGGTGTTTTGGTGATCGCAACACCTTATGCTAGTGGCTTTGATCACTTTTATATTGCTGATGAAGTGCAATTTAAGTTTGATAGGTGTCTTCGTCCATTTTGTTGCATCTTTTCCTTAATCTATAATATTTTTTATCCCGATACCAAGGGGCCACACTTACCTATCAAAAAAAATCTATAATATTTCTTCTTTTATCAGAAAAAAGTTAGTCCCTAAGATCACTTTCGTCAATACAGCCCGTTAACTTTTCATTAAATGGCAATTCGACCCTTGTCAATTAAAGGCTTTGTGAACATGATTGCTCTTTAGATTAAAAAAAAAAAGAAAAAAAGAAAACCCTCTGTTCCTTTCACCATTAGCAATCCCGCCCCTACCCACACCCAACCATTCATAATTGACACACAAATCCAATTTAGCGGCAACCAGTTTTCACTATTGAAGGGTTCTTCACGAGTTTTTTTTTTTTTGGATAGGTAAGTGTGACCCCTTGTTGGTATGGGGATTGGAACTAAGGACTTCAAGATCTTTGCTTTAGTGCCCTTACCATTTCTCCCACTCCTTGGGTTCAAACATGGGCATTTTTTGGTTTGTAATTGTTTTTGGTGGATGGTTTGTCCGCTGTCAGAATTTTCTTTGCTTAATATAACAGATTTTTCTTTTATAAAAAACATAAAAAAAGAAGAAGAAGTGTGGCATGTGTGACCCAAGTGATTTGGACTAAGGCTGAGTTGACTTGAGTTTCACTCAGCTTTATTCAAATCATTAAGATTATGATTGGGACTTTCAGACTTCCATGTCCCCTTTGAGAAAACCAAAAGACAAACAACCAAGACTTATAGAGAAATCAAAATGCAGGTACTACAACAGAAGCTTCCAATTTGAAAAAAACTTACTGATATATATCATAGCATGTTCGGTATACTTGCAAGGTAGCAAATTACTGTGGTCCTCTAAAAGATAAAGTTCTTATTCTCCAACAAAATTTAAAAAACATACTAGATATTTTTTTTGCAATACTCTTTGTAGGGGAGTGACAAATTGGGTATGAAGCAGCTGATTGTACTGTTGACCATGTTCCAGGTATGCTGTGCAAAGGAATGGGAATATCTTGATGGCATTTAATAACAAGGTAGTGAAAACTCTTCTCTATTTTATTATTCTTGCCTTAACACAGATTGAGCATGAAGTTTAGAAATAATATAAAGGCTGCGACAATATAATATCAATTGTATGCATGCAGGTGCTCTTCTTTTTTATTATAGCCCACCTGCAAGCCATTATGTAAGATGAAAAATTGATAAAGAAATCTGCAGGGGTACACATTTCAAACTATGGCTGGGTAAATATTTATGTTACTTGGTATTGAAGTCTTAAACCTCCTTCTAGAAGTTAGCAAAAAGTTAACATTATTCTAGATCGATCATCCATGGCCCTCAGTTTTCCCCATCTAGGCTTTATTGACATATCTTTATCGTGTACAAAGAACTCCTAGGTGGATATGGTCTATATTTTCGGTGAAAACCTAGAAAACTAGAAGTAGAGAAAAATAGAAATGTCCCAAAAGAGAAGTAATGAATGGTGTAACAAAAGCTGCTTAAATGTTTGTTGATCTTTACATGAAGTCAACATAAAGATGGGTAGCAAATTTACACATTTGTGCACAACTAAAAGGGTGGAAAGTGAGAATTGCAACCATTCTAAATGTATTAAGAGTAAACATTCAAGGAACCTGTTAGGAGATGAGGATATGAAGGAAAGATGGGTGATGAAAAAGGTATTTCCAAAGTTCACTAAATGAACTATAAGACACCTATCTATTGAAGGATATAGTATCTTTTAGAAAATTGGGATTATTATGCTTCTTGTTAAAACTAGTGAGGTCATGGTGAAGAGTGCACAAAAGTAGTTGAAAATAACACACCAGGCTTTAGGTCCATATTGTTATTCTATTGAGGCTTGGTACTTCATAGGTTATAGAAGATCTTAGAATATCTTGGTTCACATATATATTTGGTAGACTAAGATGTTGATGATGGGAGGAAGACCAGCATAGTACTGTTTATGGAATCAAAGGAGATAAGCGGAGTTGTATACATATTGTGGTGTAATTTTTTGGGGGGTGTTTTCAAGATTAGAGTAAGAAGTCAATAGTGGTATATGAGTATTAGTTTAGATTTATGCTTGGCTGGATTTGGATAGTTGAAGGGATATCTGTTAGCTAGAAAGTATATATCAAGGGAGCTTTGAATGGTCATATGGTAAGTGGTTGTGTTGGGTATGAAATTGTGGACAGAGGATATGATTTTGCAAATAGATTGGATAGCAGTGCTTCACTAGCAGCTCTTTATATTTCTGCCAACATTTCTTTCCTTTTTCGTTTTGATTTCTGGTTTTTTTTATTTTTCATTTAGAGGAAAAATTGTCCTCATTTCTATTCTTCTCTTCTATTTAATTAATTTTTTTAATAGAAATCAAGTAACTTATAAAGACTTTGAGTTTTCAGGAAAGAGTCTGATCTCACAACACCCTGATAATAATCTTTAAAAACAAACAACATAGAGCGGATACTAGAAACCCATGTACTAAGTGGGAATCGATGTTTGGAGCTTTTAGGGGAGTGTCTGTAGATGCTATTGCAAGAGATTGGAGAGCTCTCTTTTTATTTTTTGATAAGTAAGAAAATTATAAATTAGAAAGCGTCAAAAAAGGTGACGGCGTCCTTGTACACTAGGAGTATATACAAAAAAATAAACTAAGGAGAGACTATTAACAAAATCTACAAAGGAATGCGAGAGAGAAATTGAAGTATTATCTCTCCTTTTTTTCATTTTTGTATTGGTGGATGGCTTGTTCGCTATCTTTGTACATTCTTTTCTTCTTCTAATAAATTCTTTTTTATATCAATCTATCTCTACTATAATAAATAAATCTCTACTATAAAAGTGTGGCAGCCCGACCCGGACTCCAATGCGAAATCCCAAGGTCGTGCCATCAAGACAAGCTAGAAGACAGACAAGCACCCGCTAAGCGTAGTGGTGCGAGTCAAGAGTTGAACCCACAAACTCTAAACAGGAATGTAAAGCCATAACGGCAAAACCAAATAACCAAAAACTAAAATATGCGGAAGCGAATCATAAGTGGGACCAAAGCCTATAATTATAAACTAAGGAATACAAGGCTGAGAGACGACTATCTCTCGACAAATCTACGATTCGCGTGACGCAACATTGCGCACGGACAACAAACCATCGGCAACCTAAGGCCGGCGAAGCAACAAGAACCCAACCTGATAACCAACAACTCTACGGCTATAACATGTCGGAGGAACAGTTCAACTAAAAGAATAAGGGATTTAAATACTAATAACTAAACCAAGGACTCACGACCAAAATTGTCGGAGATAGAAATAACCATAACACAATACTAGAATAAGCGAGCTAAAACTTTGCTCGGGAAGATGACATAATAACTTCTAAATAAATACAACAGCTCGACCAACAAGTCGGCTCCCAAAATAACGACAATAAAATACTAACATAACTACCCAAGTAAAGTTTACATAACTTCACATCCGTATCTCACAAGATAACAAATACAATAATACTAATAACCCCAAGCTATCGCCCGGAAGACCACCTGTTATCGATCAAGCGCCCGAAGCTTCAACGCGTACTAACGAGCTTACTGCAAAAACTAAGGAAAACAAACACACGAAATGAGTCATAATGACCCAGTAAGTTACTAAATGCAATAGTATGGCATAGCATGACGTGGCATGGCATAATGCACAACATGTATAAATCATGGCATCTTAATCGTATACCAACAATAAACTTGTAATAAGTCATCAAGTGTCATAAACTTCATAAACCTCTTAGCACGTTATCTTTTCATATAAGTGCTTAAAGTAAGCCACATAAGGGATAGAGAAGGTACCCAAATGGTGTCGTTGTGTTGCTCCTGCAATACACACTGTTATACTTTATCGTGCAACATCGATGCCCTGTGATGTCATCGAATTTCATCGAGAACCACCCGATTTAGCTAGCAAGCCAATGCGGTACTTATTGATACGCAAAGGGGCTACTTCCCATCGCGCCAACAATGGAGGGTGTGTGAGGTCCAGTGCGGCGATCCATAGCGAATACGAATCTTACGATTCGTATAGGCGATGTATCGTCCTACCCTGACATAAAAACCAAATCCAAATAATCCAAATAATGCCAGCTGGGCTTTTATGAAATGCACAAGTAGATAATTACTCTCATGCTCAAACAAGAACCAAGACCGATCATAGCGGACATATCAAATCAAGTAGGACATAAAGTTCTACACACCAATTTAACAATGCACATATTGTACACACTTAACAAATCCAACCAACCTCTCCGTTTAATCCAAGAACCACCTATTGAGGTATTCATAACCCTCAAGTCACATCCCAATCAAACGTAGCATATAAGCTCAAGAAATCACAATGTGAGGTCTACTATAGTCCTCTACTCGGGATTAAACCAAAGACTATTATTTAGTCTAAAAACAATCATAAATCCAGACTTAGCATTTATCCCCACTTAAAGGTACACCGGACTCAACCATAGTCCCAACGGTCATATATATTCGGCTTCTTCAAAGCCAATCTCACGGGTATCAAAACTAAGCCGTAGTTATAACCTCGCAAGTGATTTCATGTGCACGCGACCCAATTCCCTAAAAGAGAACTCATTCAAATAATCATTTCTTAAAGTAATACGAGATCATAGGTTGATCTCTAATGCTCTGTGCCCTAACAAGCACGCCCTAAATAAATCTCCAATAAACCTCTATATCGTGGGTGTCACAAATGGGACACAAATCAAGATGCCCGGGTACTCATAATCAAAACCAACCAAACCCGAACATCGTAGGGTTTTAACCTAATGCTCAACAATATGATATTGAACCTAAAACAACTCCATTGAGTCTTAATTATCACACAACATTAAATGCCTAGTTCATAAATCCCCAAATCAACATATCATTCACATTTACAACAATTTTCCCACAAATCATTTGGGCTAGATTCCCTAGATTTAAATCCATAGAACTTAACAAGATCTTATACCCATTTTAAAAATCACATATTTTCAATTGAATGGTCATACACATATTGCCTAGTGAGATTACACCTCTAAATTCCCAAACTTATGCCTACTACTATAATAAACCCAAATAAAATGTAAACATGATTTCTAGCAAGCTCACAATCCTAGAAACACAAGATGAAGAGTAACAATATACTTCAATAATTATAGAATTCATCCTACACATGCTCTTAACAAGTTCACATGCTCAAATCACAAATTAAAATCATACAAGGCAAGTATGTGTACTCATTGACCTCAAATAGCATAGAGTTTGTTTTCCTTTGGATCAATGAGTACAAAATCAAAGAGAGAAGAAGTAACTTACAAGTGTTCAACACCAAAGAAAGCAAAGAAGAAACCAATCGATTGAAAACGATCCTCTCGTCGAGCTCTAAACTTTTGATGAAGGAGTCTTGAGCAAATGGAGAATGGATGAGGGAAGACCAAGGGCAAAGCTTCAAGAAGCCATGGGAGAACTCTCAAGAAATCTCTCTCACGTTTTTGGGAATGCTCTCAGCAAATGAGAAGTCAAATGGCTGAATTGTGGCTTAAAAGAGGTTAAATGTTAAGTGGGACAAGTGTCAAGACCTTGTGGTCTCTTTTCTAATCAGATTTGGTGGCTTAATGACTCACTAATGCACTCTTAATCAACTCTAAAAACAAGTTAGATATGTTATGACACAAGTGAGGAGGGTTAGGGAGGTTTAAGAAAGGTTTAGATAGGGGGTTTGGGTGGATAAGTCGTTCAATATCAAAACAGGGGAAAAAATCCCGTAATGTGAACCAGATGTTGAGGCGGGCGCCTCAACTCTTCACAGGCGGGCGCCTCATTTTCTGAGGCTGTCTCCTGATTCTGCTCATTTTGAAATTGCTCCCAGAACTCGAGGCGGGCGCCAGCGGGCGCCTGGGCCTCGAACCTTCAAAACTTGGTCTAAACTTGTCCTAAATGGTCCCAAACTTATGGGCAACCATTCTAAGGTCTAACCCAACTCAAAACAAGTCAGAAACACACCCGAAGAACTCCCGAAACAACTCGGAGCGAAACCGGGAAGGGTTGCAACAACGTGCAACCGGAACGACGAACGAACTCACAAACGAACGAGCAATGAAGGGAGACTTTTAAGGCAAGTCTAAGGGCTAATGAAGAATCTTAAATACTTCTAGAAAGTTGAATAACAACTAGGGAAATAAGAATCCCAAAGGAGAGACGATTACGCGACTCGATTCCCGAATTACGCGATAGAGACGAACGCTATCTCCAAAGCTTCCAAAATCATTGATAGACTTAAGGAACACCTCCAACTTGGAGTCTAATGCATCTAAAAATGTTAATAAACCATCCTAAAGAGGTCTAGGACCCAAACCGAGGTCATGAACACAAAACGCAAGTAAACCCTCAATCGCGTCGCATTCCGACTATCGTCGAGTCACGACTTGTGACTTTAGCAAGTCAACAACTATATGAAGTCTCTTAATAATGTTTTGGTCTTAATATGGTCTCTCAAACACATCTAGACCCTCTCGCAAACCAAGCATGCAGTCAACAAAGGAAGAAGTGCAAGTAGCACGTAAACCGAGATAACGAAGGAGCGGGGTGTTACAAAAAGTGTGAGCTATGGAAGAAGTGGAAGCATAGGGTGAAGGAACGCTATTTTATTCCAAATAAGGATGATGCTGAAAAACTCTTGATTCCACCAACGGATACTCAGGTAAGCCCCATTTACTGGCCCGACTTGGTGGATTATTGGAAGCTTGAAAAGATTGAGGTATGTATACTCAGGTCTTTACATGGTTGATGTACTCAAGCTTATATAATGTATAAGCTTATGTGTTGTGAATATGATTTGTATTTCAGGCTGAAGCTGAACGTAATTCTGCAAATCGTAAGCAACTTGAGTTCCCACACAGGACCGGAAGGACTTCACACGCTAATATTCGAGAAGAGGTAAGCTACATAACTAAAATGCTTATTGGGGTGCTCTCGTTTGATGGGTGTGCACCATTGTTTTGCTGTTGTACATAAATGCTTTGTTGGGGTGCCCTTGCTTGATGGGTGTGCACCATTGTTTTGTTGTTGTACGTAAATGCTTTGTTGGGGTGCCCTCGTTTGATGGGTGTGCACCATTGTTTTGTTGTTATACGTAAATGCTTTGTTGGGGTGCCCTTGCTTGATGGGTGTGCACCATTGTTTTGTTGTTGTACATAAATTCTTTGTCTTAAATGATTTCTTAAACTTCATTTTAATAAAAAGTGAGTGAGAAATGAGACCTGTAGCTTTTCTATAGCGACTCCTTGTAACGCATGAAAGTTTTCATGGCTTTCACCACCACATTTCCTTGGTCCTAGTGGTTCTAGTTTTGTTAATTAAAAAAGATCAGCTCTCTTTCTGTTGTTCACAATGATCTTTCCCTCCACAACCCCAAGTATAAACCGCACCTTGTTATCAAGTCTCAACAATTTTGTTTCAAGATTTTGCAATACAGCTCTCTGAAGGAAATAAACATAATGGAACTTAGAGCATTATACGCGTTTCCAAAATATCAACCCAAATGTTCAGCATATGGCAGATTTGAAATTTCTATTAAACCAACTTACCTTCATTTTCTCATAATAGTCCAGCCTCAAGTGAAAGAATTCCTCTAGAACTGCACAAAAAGAAATTTGAAAGTCAAGTCAATGAAAAAAATGAATTCAGTGAATATTCTCTGTGTGACTCGCTAGACAGGTTTCGTACCTTATCCTAAATTAGAACTTAGTTTGAGGCATTAGTTGATTGGAAACTACTTATTTTATTTCTCTTTCTATTTTCTGCTTAGTGCTGTCATCAACCCGCCTCCTTCCTCAGTTCATTTGAACCACCCAAAGAAGCTTTTGCCTAAAAATGATCTCTCCAGATTCAGTTCAGCCACAAGTTGTGAAGTTTTCTGATTGGGCCCATCATCTTCTCTCTCAATTTTTTGAAGCATTATCAAGTAAAGCGTACTCTTCCATTGTTACTCTTTTCATTGCGATTTGATGGCATCAAACCATCTCATGGTACTTGAGCAGCTCTAGGAACCCTTTCCCTCCACCTCTGCTTTTCTTCACAAGCAAGGAGAGTAGCACGCCTCTTCAATCATTATTCCCATGATCACCATCTTTCGGTGGCACCATTTACGGAGGAAGCACACCAATTTGCAGATTTGTAAGTCTAACTTTGAAGGTGGTTTCATGTTAATTACATGAATTGTATTCGTCCCAATAATTTTGTGTTGGATTCATCCCAAATCCGATTGTCAAACATCCATTGGTCCAGTCCATTTGGTTAACTATTTGTTCAGCTTAGTAGGAATTTGATTTTGTTTGTGTTGTTGGGTTTATTTTAGATGATTTTGCATTTACTTTTATACGTTTAATGCAAGCAACTAGTTATAAAGAGGATAAGAAACAGGTGCACAAGTGGTCTATTGATTCAAAAAGTGGAACTAAAGAGAAAAAAAGTATAAAAGAGAGAAAGCTTCTATTAAAAATTGTTCTCCTGAATCTAATGATATCAGAGATTCAATCTCCACTAAAAGCATCCATATTGGATTCGTGTGAGGAAGGCACATAAATTTTTTGCTCTAAGAGGCAAAGGGGAATATTAGTCTTTAAATTCCTTGAATTATGACTGGTCTGGATACTCCAAATAATTGAGAATGTGCCACACATCCAAAACACCTTACTATGTTATTTACTGATGTAAATGGATTTCATTATTAATTTGACATTCAAGGGTTACTAGGGCCTCAAAGGAGAGCCAATCTCTTCCGGTGTTAATTGCTAATTATATAATTTTTGTTGTAGGCTCGGACCAACTCACTGATGGACGACTTGAGCTAGTTATTTCAATGATGGACGACTTGATCTGTCTATTTCAATAGACACTTTTGTATAAGAAAGACACTTATTGAAACTTTAGTTTTTGAAGGGTAGTTGATCTATATACAATCTTTGTTTTATTGTACTTTTATGTAATTTTGAATGTTTTTTAGGTTATGTTTTTGACTAATTGGGTACCAATTAGAAACATATCTATATAATTAGTTTATGTTATGACTTCAATTCATTTCTATAAAATATAATTGTTTTCCATTTGATAATTAGCATATATTTGACTCCAACAAATGGTGGTCATCTCATATTAAAACGATATCAAATACAAAAATAATTGGTCAGAAATGGTATTTGGGAGGGCATCAACCGTGCCAAATACTACGTGGGGAAGCCAAACACAACAGTCCCAAACACTATTTGGGAGGGCAAAAAAACTGTGCCAAAAACTTTTTGGGAGGGCAACTGAACCGTCCCTAATATTATTTGGGAAGGCAACCAAAATCGTGCCAATTACTATTTGGGAGGGCAACTCGACTGTGCCAAAAAACTATTTGGGACGGAATCAAAACCGTGCCTAAATCTACTATTTGGGAGGACAGATAAACCGTGCCAAATACTATTTGGCACGGTTCAACAAAACCATCCCAAATGCAAGTATTTGGCACGGTTCAACAAAAACCGTCCCAAATGCACGCTAACTGGCACCACCCTATCAAACCATCCCCTTTGCCGTCCCAAATAGTATTTGGGACAGTTTTGAGCCGAGACAAATGTATTTGGCACCCAAGGACAAAACCGTGCCAAAACCGTGCCAAATACTATTTGGGACGGTTTTGGCAGTATTTGGCACGGTTTTTGGCCGTCCCAAATACCCCATTTTCTTGTAGTGATAAAAGCACTTCAAAACCCTTTTTGTGTAATTTGATTGGTGTACAAATTTTCCACTATACAAGTGTTCTATTTGTAAACCAAGACAGTATTTGGTGTGTCCAAGATCTTTCATTTCAAATTCTCCCTTTAGGTAATCAACTGCTTCTTAGATTTCCTTGGGAGTTCCAATGATATTCAGATTATCTACATAGACATCGATAATTGCAAATCCAACTGTGGTATTCTTTATAAAGACACACGGATATAATTGATCATTCACATATCTGTCTTTCAACAAATTCTCACTTAAGCAATTATACCACATGCGTCCAGATTGCTTTAATCCATACAATGATCACTGTAGTTTAATTGTACATAATTCTTTGGGCTTTGAGCTCAGTGCTTCAGACACCTTGATTCCATCAGGAATTCTCATATAAATATCGACATCTAATGACCCATATAAATAAGCCGTTACAACATCCATGAGATGGATATCTAGATTTGTTGAAACCGATAAGCTGATTAAATATCTGAACGTAATAGCATCCATTAGGACCATTACAGGAGAATACGTTTCTTCATAATGAATCCCATGCCTTTGGGAAAAACCTTGTGCAACAAGGCGAGCCTTGTATCTCACAATCTCATTTTTCTCATTTCGCTTTCGAACAAAAATCCATTTGTGTCCAATTGGTTTCACAACTTCAGGTGTGACAACGATAGATCCAAATACTTTTCGTTTATTCAACGAACTTAATTCAGCCTTCATGGCATCTATCCATTTTATCATGTCATGCCTCTTTTGACATTCAGATACAGATTTTGGTTTGGGATCATCAGTCTCATCATTATTTTCTTGTGATACCGAATAAGAGAATATATCATCAATATTCACCATTTCATATCGGTTCCATATTTTTCCATTACACATATAATGAATGTAAATCTCATGGTTATCATTCCTTGTAGGGCTTATTAGATTTGCATGATCGTGTGTTTCTTCTGGAACAATTTCACGATCGTGTGTTTCTTCTGGAACACTTTCATGTGATTGGGGATTTTCAATCACTTTCTTTTTTTCGAGGATTTTTATCATTAGAACCAATGGGTCGTCCATGCTTCAGGCATGTCTTAGATTCATTTTCCATTTTATCATTTGGTAGCCCTTTTGGTATTTCAGTTCGGACAGGAGCATTTATAGCAGCTACATGTGACTTTGTCACTCTCTTTGTGTCTATAAATGCATCTAGCAATTGATTTGCTACATTTTATAAATGTATAATCTTTTGAACTTTCAGTTCACGTTGCTTTGTGGGAGGGTCAAGGTGCAATAACGATGATGTACACCATTTGATTTCTCTTCCCACTTGTTTCTCCTCTTCACCTAAAGGTGGAAACTTGTCTTCATTAAAATGACAATCGGCAAAGCGTGCCGTAAAAACGTCACCCATTTTTGGTTCAAGATATTTTATTATAGAAGGGGATTCATACCCAACATATACTCCCAATCTCCTTTGTGGTCTCATCTTTGTGCGTTGTGGTGGAGCAATTGGTACATATACCGCACAACCAAAAACTCTTAGATGAGATAGATTCGGCTCTCTCCCGAATGCCAGTTGGATTGGGGAGTACTTGTGATATGCACTTGACCTAAGGTGATTCAGTGCGACTGCATGTAAAACAGCATGACCCCATACAAAAGTAGGGAGCTTTGTTCTCATCATTAATGGTCTGACAATAAGTTGAATACATTTGATCAACGATTCAGCCAAACCATTTTATGTATGAACATGAGCTACTGGATGTTCAACATCAATCCCTATTTCCATACAATAATCATTGAATGTTTGAGATGTAAATTCACCAGCATTATCAAGTTTAACTTTCTTGATCATATAATTTGGGAATTGTGCTCTCAGTTTGATTATTTGTGCAATGAACTTGGCAAATGTTATATTGCGAGTTGATAATAGACATACATGCGACCATTTGTTAGAAGCATCAATTAATACCATAAAGTATTAGAATGGTCCACTTGGTGGATGGATAGGTCCATATATATCACCCTGAATTCGTTCCAAAACCGATGGTGATTCATATCCAACTTTAGTTGGTGATGGTCTAATTATCAATTTTCCTTGATAACAAGCATCACAATGGAGTTCATTAGATTGAAAAATCTTCTAGTTTTTCAATGGATGACCACTAGAATTCTCAATAATTATCCGCATCATTATTGATCCTGGATGCCCCAATCGATCATGCCAAGCTTTAAATGTTTTAGTAAACTTCAGGTTTAGTGTAGAATATGATTCAAATATTCTTATGATTGTACTATACAATCCAGAAGATAGAGATGACAATTTTTCCAATATACACTTGCTTCCGTAAGTGTTTGAGGTAATGTAAAGATATTCATCATTCCCCTTGTTCATAGCCTCAATATGATATCTATTCAGACGAATGCCTTAGAAACTTAACAAGTTTCTTTGAGACTTAGGATAGAACAAGGCATTATTTATAATGAATTTCGTGTCTCCAGACATTAGGAAAATTGCTTTGCCAAATCATTCAATTATTTTGGCATTACCAGATATAGTGTTGACATTAGCCTTGTCAACTTTGCGATAAGAAAAATATTTCTGATCTTTAAGTACGATATGCGTAGTAGCGCTATCTGCAAGACAAAAATCTCCTCATTGGATTTTGGATTGAAACATATTTGTGATCTATTTCAATATGAGAGAAAGAAAAATTAGATTAATAAATATGATAACACATTAAATGCAAAATACATATATAAATTTTATTGTGAACATGCTGGTATACATAGGAAAAATATATAATATTCCTACATAACAACATGTTATTTTTACCACAGCTTCTATCTCGAACTCGGACCATAGCTTCATTCCTATGTTAATTTATTGTTCATGACCAATATCATCATTAATGGTATTGGTCATGTTGACGTTGTGACTATCACCAAAATCAAAATGAAGATCTTCAGGATCATTTTCAAGGAAATTTGTCTCAACATTTTTTTATTTTTTATGATCTCTCATAAAGATCAACTAGATGTTTCGCCTTTCGACATGTGCGTGCCCAGTGGCATTTCATGCCACACCTAAAACATGAACTTTCTTCATTGTTTTGACACACATTTTGCCCACTCGAAGAGTTGTTTCTATCATCATCTATGTTCCACTTCAGGTGGCGAGAGGAATTTCCATTATATGGATGATGATGATGATAGTTATTTCTTCCACGGCCTCTTCCTTGGCCTTGATTTCGACCACGACCCCGCCCTTGTCCATGATTTCCTTGGCCTCGACCACGACTGCGCCCACGCCCACGCTCTTGCCCTTCATCATACATAGTTCCAATCGCTTCAGGGAATGGGACTGAACCAGTTGGACGAGATTCATGATTTTTCATAAGAATCTCATTATTCTGTTCAGCTACTAGGAGGCAAGAGATTAATTCTGAGTACCTTTTAAAACATTTTTTCTCGATATTGTTGCTGCAGGAGCATATTCGAGACATGAAATGTGGAGAATGTCTTCTTCGACATATCATATTCAGTGAATGTTTCCCCACATAATTTCAACTGTGAGGTTATTTTATATATCATAGAATTATATTCACTAATGGTTTTAAAATCTTGTAGGCGGATATGAATTTAATCATAGTGTGCTTTTGGGAGAATGACCGTATTCAAATGATCATATCTTTCGTTTAAATTTTCCCAAAAAAATGAGTGGATCATTAACCGTGATATATACTCCATTTTTAGGTCTTCGTGGACGTGGTGTCGTAGGAAAATCATGGTCTGAGCCCGATGTTGATTACTTATCCATTCATTATTACTTCGTTGGATAGTATTTTCAAGGCTTCTGGCGGCCAGGTGGGTTTCGACATCTATTTTCCAAGACATATAATTTTTCCTAGATATATCCAGCCTTTCAAATTCGAATTTAGCGATGTTTGCTATTTGTAAAGAAAAAACTATAAAAATGAAACATATATATTAATAAAATTATGACATGGAAATTTTATTTATATGATAATCAGTACATGTTAAAATATATATTGAAAGTTATTGTATTTGCTAACAGGACATACATGATACAAAGATAAGTAATAAAAATCTAAAAATCGTTTTGAGGATATTCAGCAACGAAAACCAATGTGGTGCACACAATAACTAGTATGATAATAATCATCAACATTGGGTTAAACATTTTGTAGAAGAGAATATGGTATTGAGAGTTTGTAAGGAGGTAGTAAAAACGTGAGTAAGTTATTGAAATGTTATTGTATATATGCAGAAGAAGAAAAAAACCGTTTATGACCGTTAACTAGCCATTTATGACCATTGGAGAAGAGAGATAAAAATCAGTTAACTAGCCGTTAGATGAGAGGGGTAAAAATGTAAAATTTCTGATTTAATAGAATTGCATTTATATTATGAATAAATATAAATCTTATTAGGGAGCAATAAATTGATCATAAATAAAATAACTCTGCATGAATCAAGGTTCTAAAAGTCGCTAGGCGGGCGTTAGGTGCCTAGGAGACTAGTCGGGGCCTAGAAATTAAGACATAATTACCATAGTCCTTAATTTTTTAATGTAAATTTCAAAAATACATTAAACACTGACTACAATTTAGAATTTTGTAAAATTCTTATTTTTGATATTACGTCAAACACATTGACTATGATGCGTAAATTTGTAAAATCAACTAGAATTGAAAAATATACAAACGAAAAATATAAGAATTTTGAATTTAAGGATTATTTATAAGTTTTTAAAGTCAAGGGACCATACATGATAGTGAAAAAAATAGATAGTAAATGTCCAAAATTAATAAACAAGTATAAATGCATAAATCTTAATTTCGTACCCTATCTAATAATTATCGTAAAATTGACTAATAATTATTTTTTACATGTTTCAAAAACAAGATATGAAAAGATAAAGAAAATGTGGAAAAAAGAAATTAAGAAATGTAAAAAAGAAATGATGGAGAACGGAAAAGAAGCAAAATAGAAAACAAAAGTAAAAAAAAAAACCATCAAGTCACCGCCCTCCTCCTATCTCTTACCCATTTTTCCATACTGCCAACCTACCCCATAGGCCATAGCCAACCTACCCTTACCCAATCAAATCATATAATTGTACTCCCTCCGTCCTTCAATTATTGTCCTAGTTGACCCAGCACACGATTTAAGAAAAAACAATTGACTTGATTATTTATATTAATTTAATGTATAATTTTCTTTAAAGCTCATGTGTATGTGGCCCACAATTAAAATATAGTGAAAAAGTAAGAGTAAAGTGGTAAAAGTGATGTTCTAAAAAGATAAGTTTTAAGTTGGACAATTATTTTGAGACGGACGAAAAAGAAAAGGAAGACGATAATTTAAGGACGGATGGAGTATCTCTTTCTAAATTTGGGATTTTGAAAATTTGGGAAAAAAAATTATTTGAACGGTGGACGAAGCAGGCTGGAGTCTTTCTTTCTTTCATTTTGGGACTTTCAAAATTGATTATTCAGTATTCAGAATTTCTCTCTCTCCTAGTGTCTCTTGAAGACGAAGCAGCAACTCGTTTCTCTCTTTCACACTCTCTCTCCTCTCAGGTTAGAATTTCCCTAAACGGTCGGTTTCCATCATCTTTCCTTACGTCGCCCTCACCTCACCTCTGCCGTCGACTTCGTCGTTAGCTTCCCAATTTCTTTTCATCTTTCCTTCCCCGTCCTTAAACATTTCAAAAGCCAAGAGATCGATGTCTAGGCGACGAGTAACGCCTAGTACGACTGGGCAGCGCCTAACCCGACTAGATGGTGAGTTTTCTCGATACGATTTTTTTGGGCGATTTGGAGGAAGTCGCGGCGTTGAAGAGCCGTCTAGCGCCTAGTCGGCCGCTTAGGGAAATGGAAAATGGAAGGAAACATTATGAGCTATGAAAGATAAATGGGGTACATAATAATTGACTAGTTGTTTCAAGATATTGAGAATCAAAGCAAAAATCGTGTAATAATTCCAATTCAAATATTGGGGAAAATGCATTAAAATCCAAAACAACAATAAGATTATCCATATAGCATACGAAACTAACTCGAATCCAATCCGGCATATCAAAACAAACAATAAGATATGTACAAAAAGCATTTCTAACAAGTAACAAACATCAAAGTGTTGTGCAATACAAGTACATCAATATCTAAATGCATTCGGTTGATGTACCAATACTCAATGAATCAGACCATGTCATTTATCTTTTCTTTCATCTTCTCCGTCGTTAACATTCTTCTTCTTCTCTACAGAAAAATCTTTCAACCTAGCACATGTTCATTACAGTTTTGTACTGAAAAAAATCTTTCTTCCATCTTTGTTTCGTTGTGCACAATCGGGATTTTCGAACTTAAAATATTGACCGAAACCGTAGAAGAAGAAAATCTAGCATTTTAAGAACAATATTTCAAAAAATGATTTTAAGAATCGAAAACACCATACCTTAAAGATGATCTTAAAGGGGCTTTATCCATGATTCTAAAGTCAGCTATAATTTCCCAACAAAAATCAGTTTACGGAATTTGAGAAATTGGCTCTCCTTATTTTTGGTTCCCAAACCGGTTCTTAGAGCAACCACAACAATACCAATTACAAACTCTCTAAAACTCATTTTAGAGATTTTTAGCTCCAATTAAATCTACAATGGAAGTCCAAACCAACTCTCCATCTCTAAAATCAACTAAATAACTCTTCTAATTTGAAGAGTTGTTTACCTTGAATAGTAACATTTATCTCTCTCCAAAAACAAACAAGGTTACTAGTATTTTCCAATTAATATTTCATTATGTTAAAATTTATTTTATTAAAAATTAATTATGTCATTCATTCTGAGCAAAGAGTTCCCGTTTGAAAGTCAATTTTTTTAAAAAAAAATAAAATGACATTTTTAGTAGTCTATTAGTAATAAAATGATATTTTTATGCCTTCATTTTTTAAAGTGAACTTTTTAACTAAAACATTTCAAAATTGAATAGTGAACTCTTTATACAAAACAGAATGAGTATATCACTTTTTTTTCTTGATGCTTTTTTTTTTTTCGTTGCAAGCAATTGAAACATCCCAAAAAAGAATTCTTTTTGTTACTACATCATCATAAATTTTTATTTATCACTAATATAGATCTAGAAATATACATATTTTATTTACTTCTCTCATTCCGGGCAAAGAGTCTACTATTTCACTTTTGGATGTTTCACTGAAATAGTTTACTTTCAAAAATTAAGGCATAACATAGTCATTTTATTACTAATGAACTATTAAAAGTGTCATTTTCTTAAAAAAATTGACTTTCAAACGAGGAATCTTTGTCCGGGACGGAAGGAGTACATTTTATGAATTTAAAATATAAAACATTTTATCAAATTGTGGTGGAAAAATAGAAATAAAAATGATGAAAAATATATTTGTAATTAGGTTTGTTAGTTGATATTTGAGAGATTTTAAGTTTTTAGAGAAATATAGAGAGTAATTGTTGGAGTGGGTTCTTTTTTGGAGTGTTAAAAAAGTGTAATTGAAACAAAAAACGATGTGTTTGAGGAGTAGTTTAGAGATCCACCATTGTGGATGCTCTTAGTCATCTCTCTCTCTCTCTATTCTTTTTGCGTGTTCTTTGTTTTCAAATTTTTATTTTTGCAAAGTTTTTTTTTTTTGGTGCCATTTTAATAGTTTTTGCCGCCTTGTTTCCTTTTCCTTTTCTCTCTTTTTTTTTTATATTTTACTTTTTATTGTGTTTTATTTTTTTGACCATCCCTTTTTCTTTTTCTTTTTTGTGAAAAGTCTTTTTTTTCTTGATTAATTTTTTATGTATGCAATTAATTTATTTGTACGAAATATTTAAATTATGTAATACGGAGTATATTAATTAAAGTTTGGATGGTTTTTGAAATATTAATTATTTTTTAAAAAAGTATAAAAATTAATGAGTTGTATTAAACATACATTGGGGTCCGGTAAAAACAAATAAAATAAAATAAAATATTTTAACTATTATTTTATAGATATTTTTTGTAACACGAATCTCTTTATCCGAAAAGAGACCAATCCTTGGGAAGATTAGTTATTAAATGTGTTGGTTCAAAATTCTAGATCACATAGTAGAGCCCACCAAACCCCATAATTATTGTCCTAGTTGACCCAGCACACGATTTAAGAAAAAAAAACAATTGACTTGATTGTTTATATTGATTTAATGTGTAATTTCCTTTAAAGTCCATGTGTATGTGGCCCACAATTAAAATATAGTGAAAAAGTAAGAGTAAAGTGGTAAAAGTGATGTTCTAAAAAGATAAGTTTCAAACTGGACAATTATTTTGAGACAGACGAAAAAGGAAAGGAGGACGATAATTTAGGGACAGAGGGAGTATCTCTTCCTAAATTTGGGATTTTGAAACTTTGGGAAAAAAATTTCTTTGAACGATGGACAAAGCAGGCGGGAGTCTTTCTTTCTTTCATTTTGGGACCTTCAAAATTGATTATTCAGTATTCAGAATTTCTCTTTCTCCCAGTGTCTCTTGAAAACGAAGCAGCAACTCGTTTCTCTCTTTCACACTCTCTCTCTTCTCAGGTTAAAATTCCCCTAAACGGTCGGTCTCCATCATCTTTCCTTACGTCGCCCTCACCCTCACCTTTGTCGTCGACTTCGTCGTAAGTCTTCCCAATTTCTTTTCATCCTTCCTTCCCCATCCTTAAATATTTCAAAAGCCAAGAGATCGATGTCTAGGCGGCGAGTAACGCCTAGTACGATTAGGCAGCGCCTAACCCGACTAGACGGCAAATTTTCTTGGGACGATTTTTTTGGGCGATTTGGAGGAAGTCGCGGCGTTGAAGAGCCGTCTAGCGCCTAGTCGGCCGCTTAGGGAGATTTTTAGAACACTGGCATGAATATTTTTCAGTCAACTTTATACCGCTATTATATAGCATACATATATATTTACGCCACATTACTCGGTAAGTCTTTCTGTGGGTGTTTGAAAATCAATAATATATATATATATATATATATATATATATATATATATATATATATATATATATATATATATATATATATATATATGTTATGCGTAAAATAATAAATTATTATTTCGTCATCCCACTCTATATTATCGACGGTGACTCAGCCAACCTTTTTTTTAATAATGGTGATATACAATATATATTGAAGTAAAGCAAGGACATAAAATAAAGAATATATCGGTAGAAAATTTTACCGTTTGAGATTGTTAAAAATAAAACAACCATACTGATAACGTGTTATAAAGTTAAAGTAACCACAAATTTAGAACGAAAAGTGTTAAAGGAAGGGTAACAATTATTGTTATCACTGTGCATACGTTTTGACAATCGGATAATAGATATGATAGTAACAATTATTGTTATTAGTGTGTATAGGTTTTAACAATAGAATAATAGGTATGGCAGTAACAATTATTGTTATTACTGTTCTTTCATGCTTTGTCCATTGTCAACATTAATTGTTTCATAATACGATGGACATTTTAATTTATATATATATATATATATATATGTTATGCGTAAAATAATAAATTATTATTTCGTCATTTTATTCTATATTATCGACGGTGATTTAGTCAATCTTTTCTTAATAATGGTGATATACGATATATATTGAAGTAAAGTAGGGACATAAAATAAAGAATATATCAGTAGAAAATTTTATCGTTTGAGATTGTTAAGAATAAAACAATCGTGTTGATAACGTGTTATAAAATTAAAGTAATTACAAATTTAAAACAAAAAATAGTAAGAGGAGAGTAACAATTATTGTTATTACTGTGCATACGTTTTGACAATCGGATAATAGATATGATAGTAACAATTATTGTTATTACAGTGTATAGGTTTTGACAATAGAATAATAGGTATGGCAGTAACAATTATTTCATGCTTTGTCCATTGTCCACATTAATCGTTTCATAATACGATGAACATTTTAATTTAAATAGATAATAGAAAAAGGGATAGTATTATAGACTATAGTATAACCCAAAGTGCAGTGAGAGTGTGATAATTTTAAGGTATGGAGTTCTAATTTTGTAGGGTTTTCATTTCAACCGGTTCGGGAAATCTAGCAAATGCTTTTTGAGGTAATACTCTATCTATCCGTATGATATAATTGATTGATCGTTCTTGCAGAGCTTTGGTAAAATTTTCGTTGATTTTTATCGATTATGATTAATATAATCTCCGGTTTGTTTTGGGAATTCTGTAAATCTGAACTGTTAGGTTTAATTTCGAACGAGATTGTTGTTTTTTGCAGTTGAAGAAAAGGGGTTACATAAAAGAGAGATTTTGATGGCGAATTTACCGGAGGGCATTGACAGGATTAGTTCTTTACCGGAGCACTTACTTTGTCACATCCTGTCATTGCTTCCAACCCAATATGCTGTCGCAACCAGCCTTTTATCTACGAGATGGAAGTTTTTATGGACTTATATTTCCACCCTCAACTTTGATGATGATGATGATGATTACGGTCCATATATACGGCACCCGCCATATAGTCATTCCAGAGAAGTTTTTGACATGAGAAGGATGAAGTTCACCCAATTTGTGAACAGCGTGTTGCTCCGACTCAATCCACCTTGTATACAGAATTTTCATCTTAAACTTAAGAATCACCACGAACTTTTTGATCGTTCCAATCTTCACTCGTGGATTTGTGCAGCAATTGAGCGTAATGTTCAAAAGATGCATCTTGATTTAGACTTGTACCCATCCATGGAGTTGCCATTGAGTCAGTTCTATTGCAAGACTCTAGCTGTCTTAATACTGAATGGTCGTATACATTTCAACATTGATGCATCAACTTCCATATGTTTCCCTAATCTGTCAACCCTTCATCTATCCGAAACCACACTTACATTTACTAGCAATTGCTCTGTTAGCTTCCCAAGTCTTAAGGATATGCTGCTTGATGTTGTGGATTACACAAATGAAGAGTCGGTTCACAAGCTCTTTGCAAGCTGCCCTGTTCTTGAAAACCTCGAAATTAACAGAACTTTTTGGGATAATGTACTCTGCCTTAACATATCCATACCTTCTCTCAGAAGCCTTAAATCAGATTTCTCATCCTATGATAAGCATCCTCGTGTGTGTAAACTTCAGATGGACACCCCAGCACTAAAATATCTAGATTTGGAGAATGCTTCGACGCTTCAGCGGGAGTACTTCACCAAAGAGAACTTATCTTCCTTGCTCGAAGCAGAAGTCCACTTTGGCTTTTATGGATCATTAACCATTGATGCCAATAGTTACTATATTAACATTTTCAAATTTATTGGATGTCTAGTTAATGTGAAGTTTCTATCAATTTCAGTGGGTATATTGAAGGTAACTCACTTTGACTACTATACAGTTGTTTGAAGTGGAGATTGTATCATTGCTATAACACAATTTTACTTTCTTGGGCAGGCCATTAGCTCTATATCAGCAAACGTTGCACCAGTTTTCCGTAATTTAACTCGGTTGACGTTGGGTGGAGCAGATAGTTGTCGTGGTTGGTCTGTTGTCATGAAGTTTTTTCTTGAAAGCTCGGATAACTTGGAACATCTGGATATTAATGTTAGTAGAGATAACGATTAACGACGTTCTCTAACATTTTATCTTTCTTTTGAGTAGTTGCTCTAAATGGTTTTCGTTTATGTTCTTATTAGGGAATTAATTGTCGTCGCCCTCATGAATCATGTTGGACGGAGCCATTGTGTGTACCCATGTGTTTGCAACGGCGAGTTTCTAAAATTTCTTTCTTTTTCTTTTACCCGAGTGTTGATCTATGCAGCAATGAGCTTGAGCTGGTCAGGTACATCCTGAAGAATGCAAAAGTCTTGGAAGTGTTGACATTTATTAATTTGTGTGGTTGGGAAGGAAGAACATCGGAAATGATGCAGAAAATATCAATGATTCCTAGGGGATCAGAGGCATGTCAAGTTGTATTTAGGGGATCAGAGGCATGGCATGCTACATTTACCTCAAAGTAAGTTCTCTAAGTTGTATTTGAGAGGCTATGTTTTCTTATTAAAGCTTGATTGAGCTTTATGATTCTTGACTTGTGGCATTTTGTACTTTATTCTAATTCAATGGGTATGTAATTATGTATTCCCATGTACTACTCCGGAGAGTCCGGACCTATATATAAGCAAAACTAACCGATTTCACACAGATTAAGAAAGTAAGTTAAATTAGTTAAATTGTCTTGATTTTATACAAAACAAAAGTATACTTACTAAAATACCCTTAAGTATCCTACTCAAAACTGATGATAATTAATACAATATTAACTCATTGTCATCAATTCATTATAGCTCCTTTTATAATTAGTGGCTCTTTGTGTATATGGAATGTGCACACATCTTGAAAAACAAAAGAATTAATAAGGGGTATTTTTGGTACCAAATTTTTTGGAAGTTGTGAGTAGAGTTTAATATGATGATTTTTGCTTATATTTAAGTCCACCAAAATTTGAAATTTTTTGCTTATATATAGGTCCGGAGGGAGTACACCTTAATCCATCCATCCAAATATTATATTAATGCTTAATCCTAAAATTTGTTCATAGCTCAATTAGTCGCTCTTTCATGTAAATATGTAGGGCAAAGCTTTCCCACGTGAAATACTTAATACAACACTTTTGGTTGTAAAAATATTATGTTAACCTTAGTTACATATAATAAAATTAAAACAAAAATAAATAAATTTGAACATCACGATTGACGGTCACCACCTACTGCCCTGCCACGGCCCACGGCCCACTGCCACTGCCGAGACCCTCCCCCAACCAAACCCACAGGGACTGTCCTAGCCCAGACCCTCCCCCAGCCCAACCCACCCTCTGTCCAACCCAGCCCACCCTCTGCTTCTAACCCAGACCTTCCACCCCCGCCTTCGGCCAACCCTCTGCCCACCCCCAGTCCTTCTGCCCCAAGCCCAATTGTTTTTTTTACCTTTTCATTTAATTATTAAATGTGTAAAGGGCAATTTGGTTCATATTTTTAAAAAGTGTTGTATTAAGTATTTCACAAGGTGTTGTATTAAAGTGTCTATGAATATGTAATCGTTCCTCGCTGAAAATCCAACCTTATATGTCGTTGAAAACTAATCTAAAATTCATAACTATATTCAAGGACAACTTTAAAACAACCAACATTTAACACGAATAAACTTGAGGGAGGTTTGTGAGTAGGGTTTTCTTCTTCTTTAAAAGATAAAGAAAAGGTGTAAATTTGGACTAGTCTACTTTCTAAATTCAATTAATTCAGTATCGCGTTCTTTTTTTCAACTGGAAAAAGTACTTTTGGGGGGCGAAAAGATTACAATACCCTTAATGAGCCTGAAGTGCGTTACGGATCATTCATTTAAATGTATTGTGCTGCATCCATTTTTACACAACGATACATCAATTTAAATCTTTATCTAATTTTACATCGCGTTGTATCTAGAGCTGTCAATCGAATCGGGCCAATTGCAACAAGCCGGTCGGGCATAGCTTAACATAGGGGCGGTCCAACGATACACTGGTTCTCAAGAAACTGAAGCCCAACTCATAACAACTTTAGGCCTATGGGTTAAAAAAAAATTATTGGTTTTTATTTAAAAAAATTCACAAATTTGCTAAAATTTCAATGTGACAGAGGGACTTTTTTCTTCTTCTTTTTTTTTTTTTTTTTTGGGACGGGGAGTATATTATAAAGTGAAGGAAGCTAAAAATATCAAAAGAGATTAATAATTTGAAAATGGAAAATTAAAGGAAACACTTTGAGCTATCTATATTATAAAGAAGATAGTTAATTGATTAGAGCTATTCAGAGGATAGGATTTAATTTTTTTTACTATCATCCTACGGTTGTCATTTATTTGGGTAACCTCCTCTTCTGGTTTCCTTATACTGTTAGAATTAGGTTTCCTTATAAAACAATTAGGTAATTGACTAGGGTTATTCAGAGGTTGAGATTAAATTACTTTTTTCCAATTTTATTGCTTCTTTTTCCAATCCTACGCTCTACATTTAATTTAAATTGTAAACGTGTGAAAGACAGTTACTTTTTCCAATTTTACTGCTTCTTTTTCTTCCAAAAATAGATAATTGTTCCAATAAAGGCATATTATACGACTTACTTATTATTTACGGTTTTACAGTTTTACATTTATTGTTTTATGGTTTTATCGATATTATTTTACTGAGATTTATTGTTTTAACATGCATAACTAATCAATTTAATTTTAGTCAAGCGATAAGTTTTGAATATTTGAATTTTATTTTTTTTCTTTTTAATTATTATCTAAGTTAACTTAATCAATTTAATTTTTTTCCGACCCGTAATTTCGTATACAAATAAAAAAAATCGTAAGTTTTGTAATTTGAAATATTTGTTTTTTTTCTTTTTAACTGTTATTGTAATTAATTTAATCGATTTAATTTTTGTCCGGCCCGTTTTTTTGTTCCGCAATTTAATTTTTTTTTCGGCCCGCAATTTCTTATACAAATAAAAAAATTCATAAGTTTTGTCCAATCCGTTTTTTTGGTCGGCCCGTAGTTTTGTGTACATATTATTAACTAATACATCTGTTCCGGGCAAAGAGGCCTTTACGATCTTACAAATATTTAGTTGTAGTTTCTTAATTAATTTTTTTCATCATGTTCGGTTCATACATTGACCACGCTCTTACTGGCACCGTGCTATCGGCACGGGCACGAGTTTATTTTTATAGAATGTTGGACATCTTCTCATTGTTGTGGTTTTGTTTGTTAGGGTATGTGTATTAGTTTTCATTGATTTAATTGTCATTTTTTTTAGCTTTTAGGGTTGATTAATTTGGATCAAATGCATTTTCGTTCGCCTGTTAGATTTTGTATGATAATATGTGGGAGGATTCAAGTTTTGTAGATGAAGCAGAAAATTTGGTTAATTGAATATGTTTGAACTTTCTTTGTCTCATGTGTAGGTGAAAATATTGGACAAAGTTATTACATCTCATGTTTACAAAGTTAAGCAAAACCCCCCAGAAGAAGACTGAGTTTTCGTTATTGAGAAAACAATAAAATTTTCTTTTTGTATTTTAACAGTATTTATAATTAAAATATTTATTTCTTGGTTTTTTTATAAAATAAATATCGAAGTAAAATATTTTATTTTGTTAGGTATTTAAGTTTTTTTTCACATTATTTTATTTATTGATAAATTTTCAAATTGGAACCGTATCATCGGTACGAACAAGAGTACTAATGAAAGATAAACGGGGTACATAATAATTGACTAATTGTTTCAAGATATTGAGAATCAAAGCAAAAATCGTGTAATAATTCCAATTCAAATATCGGGGAAAAGGCAATAAAATCCAAAGCAAGAATAAGATTATCCATATAGCATACGAAACTAACTCGAATCCAACCCCGCATGTCAAAACAAACAATAAGATATGTACAAAAAGCATTTCTAACAAGTAAGAGTATGAACAACAAAGGTGCTCAATATTGTGCTTATTAGATCGTTGAAGATTATCGAAAATAACGGCGGTTCCTGTGGATGCTTATTTAAGCATAAAGCGATCCAAAGAGCAAAATAGGCTCCCGTGCTTAAAAAAAATTCACACCAAAAACAACGTAGTGTAATGCTTTTTATACATAAAACACGGTCGTTTTGTTTATATATCATCTGACAACCTTCCGCCTTTCCTGTCATTTCCTGCAGCTCATTGTTCATGGTCATTTAGACCTCCTTTCCACGTGTCCAAAATCTATTGGACCGAATTACTTTTCCACCCCAACTTTTTTTGACCAATTTTCAATCTTAAAAAATGTTTTTTTTTCTGAATTAAAGTACATATTTTTACCTATAAATAGAGACTTGGTTTGTTTCATTTGGATATCAGAAAATATTTCTACGAATTTTTCAAGTTTCTAGGACTTTTCTCTCTTCCATCTCTTTTAATTTAATTTTTTAATCAATATTTAATATTGCCATTAAATATTTAAATATTAATATTTATTTACTTGTTAAGTAATTTATAATTATTTACTAGGCAAGATAAATTTTTATAATTATTGTACTTATTTGGGAAAAAATATTATTATTGTACTTGTTTTACTATTTTTAAAATTATAAACATAATTATTAAATAATTTATTAATAATTATTTATTTATTACTAATTTCGAAAATATTTTTATTATTTAATATATTAATGTAAGAAATATGTAATGACATTGTATAAACAAAATTATTGGTTGATATAAGTAAGATATAAAAAATTAAATTAATGGAGATAAAGATGGTATGGTATGTAAAAGTATTGGAGTTTATGCATTGTTGAAAGAATGTTTTTGTTGAAGAGTTTAAGTGGGGAGCTTAATAACATTTTTGTAATTAAAAAAAGAGGAGCTTAAGCTCCCAAATGGAAAGCTCTGTTGTTCATGGTCTAACAAGCATCAAAGTGTTGTGCAATACAAGTACATCAATATCTAAATGCATTCAGTTGACGTACCAATACAGATTTCAAAAATAAACTTTGACGATCGAAAAAAAGAACACTAAACTAGAATTTTTTTTTTTTTTTAAAGTGTAACGACCTGCAATTTCCACCAAAGAAAACGCCATATCGCATCCTATTTCACAACAAAAATCAGTTTACGGAATTTGAGAAGTTGGCTCCTTATTTTTGGTTCCCAGTTGTTCCGGTTCTTAGTCATCTCTCTCTCTCTCTCTCTTCTTTTTGCGTGTTTTTCGTTTTCAAATTATTTTTTTTGCAGTTTTTTTTGGGGTGCCATTTTAATGTGTTTTTGCCGCTTTGTTTCCTTTTCTTTTTCTCTTTTTTTTATTTTCCTTTTTATTGTGTTTTATTTTTTTGACCATCCCTTTTTCTTTTGCTTTTTTGTGAAAAGTCTTTTTTTTTCTTGATTAATTTTTTATGTATGCAATTAATTTATTTGTACGAAATATTTGAAATATATAATACGGAGTATATTAATTAAAGTTTGAATAGTTTTTGAAATATTAATTATTTTTTAAAAACAGTATAAAAATTAATGAGTTGTATTAAAAGTACATTGGGGTCTGGTAAAAACCAATAAAATCAAAAAAAATATTTAAAAAAATATTTTATGGATATTTTTTTGTAACATGAATCTCTTTTTCCGAAAAGAGACCAATCCTTGGGAAGATTAGTTATTAAATGTGTTGGTTCAAAATTCTAGATGACATAGTAGAGCCCACCAAACCCCATAATTAAGAAGACCCATTTTGGGTGAATTATTGATGAATTCAGTTTGAAACTCCAAGCTAATTGGCTCCTCTTCATTGACAACCTTGATTTTCAAATGGATCAAATTGTAGAAGGTCGGAAATTCATAACAATGGCCCACCATGCATGGGGGATTTACAAAAATAGCTAAGTCAAATATGATTTGGTCATTTATAGTCTTATTTAAAAAAAATACTCTTTTATGACTTGATTTATTTATAAACCACTGATAAACCACTGATAAACCACGATTGCTTTATCGGTAAATAAGTAAAAATGCACCACTCAACATCCGAAATCACTGATTTATCAAGTGGTCGACAAATCGACCAGTTATCGACCAAGTGGTTTACACTATAAAAAAGTGTAAACCACTTGATCGACAACTGGTTTATCAGGTCGACTAAGTGGTTTATGGTTAAATGTCATATATGTTTATCAATCAGGTCAAATGACCATATTTGACCAATGTCACCCATGCATGAGAGACTAGACGGGTAGAGCTTGAGTTGGATCGCTTAAAGGAGGTCGAACTCGTTATTCATTTGACATGATAATTTGTATTTTATAAATGTATGATTTTTTAGAGAAAAATTCAGGTTAATAAACAAGAATATAAGTCATCTTAGAAAGTATTAAAAATTAGACAAATAAAATTTTAATCGGCTATTTAACATCAAACATTAATAAACAAAAAATATAATTTTCTCTTACAAACATCAAATATTAACAAACAATTAACTATAAGACAATATATAATTTGAATTCATGAAATTTGGTAAGAACAACATTATTTATTATATAAATATCAGAAATACATATATGTAATATACAATAAATAATCAAATAAAACATGGTTCAGTTTGGAAACATAAACTTTGAACTGAACCGAAACGTTAGTTTTTTAAATTTTGAAAACCAAAATCGAACCAAACCGCATGGTTCGGTTCCGTGGTTTGATGGTTCGGTTGAACACACCCAAAGTCGAGTATAGTGTTGTTGAGAAATGTGTCTAAAATTAGGGGTGTAAGTGGTTCATTTTGGTTTGGTTTAGGCCAAAACTAAGAATCGAACTGTCTCTATTGGTTCCAAAAATTTCAAACCGATCAGAATAAGGCTTGGAACCGAACCAAACCACTCGATTTGGTTTGGATTGGTTTGGTTTTGTGGTTTATATAAAAAAAATTAATCAACTTAACCGACATTAAAAATAATAATAAAAATAAGATTTTAATATGAAATTAACATCTAAATTTTAAAATAACCTACTAAAAATAATTTTTTATAAAAAAACAATACAAATTTCAAAATAAACACAAATAATGGAAGAAATAGTAGTCCTCCAACCATGAGGATTTTGTTTGATTTGACATGTATATATATATATATATATATATATATATATATATATATATATATATATATATATATATATATATATATAGATATATATATATATAGTTTGGTTTGATTTGGTTTGGTTCGATACCAAAAACTGTGAACCGAACCGTCTTTGACTAAAATCAACCAAATCGTTGGGTTTGGTTTGATTTGGTTCGGTGATTCCGATTTATACCCTTATATAAAAAGAAATTGATTAGACAAGAGAGAAAACAAATTACTCTAGTGTTTCATTTGTGTTCTACACGTTCTAATTCAAGCCCACATAGGAGTACTAATTTTGACGTCATCATGCGGTAGACTAATAAACCTTCCGTTTCGAGTACAGAATCCCTGTTCGTAAGTCAATTTTTTTAAAAAATTGATATTTTTAGTAGTTTATTAGTAATAAAATGATATTTTTATGTTTTAATTTTTAAAAACAAGCTTTTTAAATGAAACATGTAAAAATAAAATAAATAGCTATTTGATCGAAACGGAACGAGTAATTTAGACCGTCAAAACAAAGTTTTAGTGAAAGGGAGAGGGGTTAATCGAGGTGCATATTTAGGTCTAATAAAGGGCCCTTTGCCCAAGATGCAGGGGAGGAATTCTCATAGACCACTTCCACACCTTTCGAGCTAATATGGTGCTCCATAGTGTCTCGATGCCATCCAATGCAAGGCTTCCTCCGTGATAGTTAAAGGGCTAGTGGTGTTGGGGTGGTCAAGGGTGGTAGTAGGGGGAGGGTGAGGACGAAAAGAGTGAAGATGATGAAAAGGAGAAAGAAATAAAAGGAAAATACGAAAACAAATTAAATAATAAGTAGAAAATTGGAAATAATTAATTTTAATATTATTTTTGGGTGGAATTCGATCGGTACTTTTTTAAAAGTTTTCAACCGCTCTAGTCCACTATATTTTTTTAACCGAAAAAATACACTTTTTGGTGGTAAAGATTATGATACCTTTAATGAACCAAACATGCGTGCGCAAAGTTTCAGTCCATGCATTGATTTTGCATCCCGATGCACAAATTGAATCCAGTTTGTGCATTAGAATATTCCACGTCATCAATTTTGCATCGTGATGCACAAAATTGAATCCAATTTGAGCATCAGGAATCAAATTTGTGCATCAAGAATCAAATTTGTGCATCAGGAATCCAATTTCTGCATTAGGAATTCAATTTGTGTCGGAATTTTCTGCATCGCGAATAAAATTTGTGCATCACGTTTCAAATTGATGGATGAACAAATTGATAGTGATGCACAAATTAATCATTAGTGTGCCTCCGGCTCATTAATATCATAGTCATTATTTCGCCCTCAAAAGTGTCTTTTATAATAAAAAAACATAAGAGATTTAAGCGGTTAAAAACTTAAGAAAACAGACTGACGCGCAATTTCTCTATTATTTTTCTATTACTTTTCCCATTTACAATGTCAAGTGGGATCAAGGCTTTGTCTCCATTAGCATTGAAACGACGGTTACCGATTTGAGTGATGGTGTATATATATATATATATATATATATATATATATTAGATTTTGTATTTGTACCTATGGCACGACGTTAGTATGAGACGGTGTTAGTATGCAAAATAATCATTGTATGAAGTGGGCGTATGCGAATAAATCAATATATGTTTGAGATTTCGTGGGGGTCAGATCAATCTATACTACATAACGAAAAAATGACAAAAACTAAAAAGTAACAAAAAATACATTTTATTGATGCAAAATCTTAAACATATATAACATGTTTGTAAAACTAAGTATAAAACATTTCATTTAACACTTTCATAAAGCAAAGTATAGAACATTTCATTCACGAAGACACCAATGACCAATGGCTATAGTCACACGTATAGCCCCTTTGGTGGTGATGCTTTTATTTTTGTCTCATGGTTTTAGCGTAAATAGAGGGATGCCCATCTTTTCGAAGAGCTGACACTGCCATAATGTCTTGTAAATATATCGAAAAACTCATCATTCTCAATACCCTCTTGTAGCATTTACACTTGTGCTGGTACATGCCTACATGGGTATGACTAGACATACCCGATAGGCTCCCGTTGATCGTAACAATTCCATTTATTATCCATGTAACGAAAAAAAGTGAGAATCATTGTGATCAAATTGATCAAGCCTTATGTGAGCAAACGAGATAAGGGAATGTAAATGCAAAATCTTAAATTGACACTTCAGGTCAAAAACAAAAAAAAATGAAAGATATTGTTTTCTAAGATTACCTCGGTTTAATATGAAAGAGATGTGAAAAGGTTGCCGGAACAATTCATAGTAAAGAGAAGATTACGATTTCTGCAATTTACACCAATAATTAGGTTCATGTAAACTCAAGTGGCTTAAATAAATTAAATGAGAGAAAGGGAACTAACAGGGGATAATTCGAAATAGAGATCACAAAAAGATTTCACACCGAAAAAGGAAACTTAGTAGAAATATAAAAATTACGGAGAATTAACTCTTAAAGATTTAGGTTTCTTCAAATTTCTCACATTCATTACTTTCATAGGAAAATCAATAATGAAATATTTATTATTTAAACTAAAAAAATGACCTGATATAATATTGCTTCTAAAATCACTGCAGAAGGCTGGTTCCCTCCCTCTCTTTCATAACAAAGTCATAGACTGTCGTGTTACAGAGTTGTTCACAACCCAATTTTTTTAAAAAAAAGATATAATGCTTTTCCCTATAAGAGATTATCGTCCCATTTACCCTTTTCATATTAGGGTGATAACCGGGCCGGTACTATGCGGTGAAATTATAACTGCAAAAGTCCATCATGATTTTTTAAAAACCGCTATAGTGTACTTTTTGGGGAAAAATGATGAAAATACCCTTAATAAAGGAAAGACGCACACACAAAGCCGCTGTCCCAATTTGTGCGTCAAAAATTTTTTTTTTTGGATATTGGCAAAAAAATTGGTTTAAATCTCAATTTGGTCACCCTACTTTCAGCCAAAAATCATTAAGCTCACTCTACTTTTTTTTTTCCCTCAATTTAATCACTCTACTTGACTCCGAAAATCAATAAGGTCACTAGAGTCATTTCCGTTAGTTAAGTTGGATGGAAATCTTTGAAAAAACAATAATGCCCCTTACCTTTGAAAGGTGTGTTGATAAATTCAAATCACACAATAAGAAATTATGTTTGAGAGGAGAAGGGGACCTTCAAAACCCCCAAATTTAGTAAGGGTATTTTTTGTTTTTCCTAAAAAAATTAAACTTTTCATCCAAACATATGGATGGTGTAATGAACGTGTTAATTATGTGAAAATAGAGTGATTAAATTGAGGAAAATAAAAGTTGAGTGAGCTTAATGAATTTTGGCCGAAAGTAGGGTGACCAAATTGAGATTTAAACCAAAAAAATTTGGGTGTCATTCAAAAATTTTGGGGTGTTGATAAAAAATTTTGGACGTCGATCAAAACGATATTTTTAGTACTGGTAAATTTTTTTGGGTGTCGTTCATCCATTTGGAGCATCGATCAGGAAAAGTCTCAAAAAGGTCTATGGGAGTCGTGCCCCAAGCCCAGGAGCCGCTCCCCCTGCCCCTTCCAGCATCTTGGAGCCACTCCCTCCTCCCATGGTGTCCCTCCCCAAGCTTTTGGCCTCCTGTTCGACGCCCACATCAAACCACCAATGCCTAAATCGCCAATTCCAACGTTTGAATCACAATTGGATTTGTTGTTCGACTCCCACATCGAAACCCCCGACGCCCACATCGCAACCACCAACGTCTAAATCGCCAACTACGACGTTTGAATCGTAACTGGGATTGTTGGGTCCGTCGTCTTCTTCAACCGCTTTTAGAATTATTTCTTGCTGACACTGAACTTTATACATTTGTGTAGGTAGGATCCTTCGTATGATCTCAAGTGGCAGTAGAAGTTGATAGATTATATGACTTATGGTTTGAACAAGCTGCAAAAAGATGTGATTAATAACACGACTAGTCCGCTTCTGTGGCTATGACTTGTGGCAGAATAACAAGTTGTAGCTTTTTCATATTTTATATAATTTGATGTGCGTGCATGTCGTCACGACTCAAGAAAAAGGACCTCCAGCAATGTTATATACTCCTGCGTACAATTCTTCATTAAAAACAACTCTTTAGTACTGGAAGGGTGACTGAGAAGAGGAACACGGGTATTATTGGGAAAAAAATGAAAAAAATAAACTTTAGTGGTTGAATAAAAAAATAGGGAAGTGGAGCGGTTACAACTTCACGAAAGGGGACCGGCCCGCAATTATTCCTTCATATTAAGGCTAGAGAATAACTAAGTTAAAGCCACATGAAAATAACATTAGCAAACCAATAGGAAAATAATAAATTTTAGTGAAATGTCTCTAATAGCACTAAAATGCCAAACCAAGCCAGTTACATGGCATGGAAAATTAAAATGATTAATAGTTTACTTGATATAGTAGAGTGAATTGGAAAAATCTAAGAATAATTAAAATTACTTCTAATGTGTGAAAAATTAAACCAATTTTACGACCAATTACAGTAGTAATTAGCAGGAATAATAGGAAAATGGATGAAAATATACCTAAGAATCAAAAAAGAAGCGCCCAAAGTTTGAACAAAGTAAAGAACCGATTTCAAAGAAGAAACAAAAAAAGAAACACCCAATCACGGCACGCATATGAAGAGAGAGATGAAGAAAGATAAATATTTTAATTAATACACCCAAATAAAGAGATGAATGGGTGTCAATTTGGTGTTGGACTGTAAAATGAAAATCAAAAATGGAGAATTAAGGAGGGGGGGGGAAGGCATCAGGATTGTGAAATGTAAAAATTAATCAGTACAAAATGGGGAGAAAAGAACAGGTTTTTACCAAAAAAAATATGTATTCTCTCTACACCCCATCACCCAAAATTTCACACATAACACACAAATTTCTCTCTCCCTTTTAAACCCAACACCCGTAAAGTGAAGAAATTCTTAAGTCATGCAAAGACAACTGATGGACTAAAATTCGAGTATTTACATTGTGTGTGTGTGTGAGTGAGAGAGTTATAAAGGGATGGAATTGGGTTAGTCAGGCAACAACGTGCCGTAGGCAAAACCGTCCTTCACAACCGTAATTCATATGCAATGGCCAGATAAATTCCGACGGCGAGAAAGCGGCGGCGACTTGAGGGGAACTGAGAAAATGACGGCTTGAGGGGATGGCGATAAATCAACTGCGGCTTTAGGGGAAGGAAAGAGGAGGGGAAAGGATAGAAATTGGGTGGAGTCACTGAGAAAGAAAGAGAAAAGGTTGGTGGAGAAACTGGGCGGAGTCAGAGAGAGAACGGGGGTTGGAGAGATAAAAAGACGTGTGTTTCGTGGTTAGAGTAGAGAATAACTGCCCTCACGCGATATAGATACTGGGAGTTAATCCTGATCAGTAGTTATGTTTGGTAAAAATGAATCCTGACTAGTAGTTAACTTTTCAGAATATTTAATCATAACCAGTAGTTATGTTTGGTAAAAATGAATCCTGACCAGAAGTAAACTACTGAGCGAAATTATAATATAAATATATTTAAAGTTGGTGAGGAAGATTGAGGGTATGACTCACCTCACATCATTTTGTTAAAGTTGCATTCTCAAGCTTCCTAACAAGAGAGTTTTTTCAAATTCAACCTGAAATGATTTGTTTGTCATTATCCATTAACTATACTTAATTACAATGGCTATAACATAGGGTATTAACATCTTCTATTTACCAACGAGCTCTATCTCAACTGGTACTTTTCACTTCTCATAACGGAGATGTCGGGTGTTCAAGTCTCACTAGAGACACCCTGGACATTACAACTCTCAATAGAGAGGTCGGGTGTTCAAGTCTTGTTAGAGGTACTGTTGTTGTTCAAGCCTTACCCAATGGCTCCATTTAGCTACTCACTTACCTTAACGGAGAGGTAGAGTGTTTAAGCCCTACCAAAGGCACCCTGATACTTCACTACTCTCAACCGAGAGGTCGGGTGTTCAAAGTCTCACAAGAAGCACCATTTGTTCGAGTCACACTAAATGCATCATATATATATATATATATATATATATATATATATAATCGTAGCCTTTCAAGGCATTTAAATAATAAAAAATAAGGGTTGGGGCACGATCTATGTCTCCACCAACCTTTAAAAAACACATCTTCTATATAATTTTCATAATCCTTCCTATATGACTCCTACTATTACCAATTGTAGAATTGTTTTAGCTATTAGCTCAAGAATTCAAAAAGTTTCATATATATTGTGTCTTTAATTAAGTTGACAAAAACCATACATTTCCCAACATTGTCCATTCCATGTCTCACCCCCCGACCTTTCTTTTTCATTCTCACTTGTGGTAACTTCATTATCCTCTTTACTTCTCTTTCATTCATCGAATGGAGAAAGATTTAAAGCTAGATCTCAAAAGGATGGCATCAATTGAATCAAATAGATTGGAACAATAAACTAAAGATATTGAAGTGAACTTCTTTTGGGTCAATGCCTCGAGCATCTTTTGTTGGGATCTAATTAGAGATTCATCATTTGTACTTTCAAAAGTTTATTAAGCTGTTATCATGACACACAAAATGATAGTGATACAGTAAGACCCATATTAAGCGATTTCAGTGATAGAATTGTCATTTTCATTTTGGTTTTGATGTATGGTTATTAAAAAAAAATGTTAATTTTTGTTTCGTTTTCAATTTTTCGGATAATGCCATGGTTTTGATTCTCTCTTGGCATTGACCCTCACTATTTGTTTTTGTTTTAAATTTTAAAGGAAAGGGTAACATATAATTATGAGAAGTATCAACGTGAGAAAGAAACAGTTGAAAGAGAGAGGGTGGAGAAATAAAGAATCGAGAAGGAACGAATTGAAAGAGAAGAAGGGGGGAAGCTTGAACAAGAACGACTTCAAGAAGAGAAAATCAAAAAGGAGGAAGAAGAAAGGAAGCTAGTGATGGTTCGTGAGGAATTGAAAGTCATCCATGTTTATGTAGATCCTTTTGATTTGGAAATTCAAGGCAAAAGGGAACCAAACCTCAAGGAAGTCGCGAGTATCACAAAAACTAAAGGGGAATCTTTGAATCTCTTCAAGAAAGATCAGTTGAGTACACCAAGGGAAGAGCATGATTTCTCCATGGCGTGTGATCCGAGTGTGAACATAAAGGAAGCTCAAGAATTGAGGACAATTCTTCTTTACGAAGGGGATTCTGATTCGAAATATTTGGAGGCAAATCCTAAGAGAGCTATTAATCTAAAAGAGGACATCGGGAGTGGTACTAAATGGCTCATAGGGACTATTTCTAGGCCAAGTAATGATATGGATGCATGGATGAATTATCATTAGTGGAAAGATAAACAAGTGGCATTTGTCGGGTTTGTTATTGCTTGGTCTATAAGGGTTTATTACGGGGAAACAAATACAAGAAAGATGGGTTGGACCAAAAGGCCGCTTGCATGCTAAAAAGGATCAAGAAAAAGGCACGGGTTGTAGGTGCATAATATGGAGGTTGACCACAATTGAAGACTCACATTGGGCTGATTGGGTTGATTACAAGGCACGAGTTGACATAGACAACAAGAGGGCCACAGCTTGGGAAGGCTTTGCATGGGAGGCAATTACTTGGGGCAGCTCGTGGGTGGAATGGAAGATTGCATGGAAGTCACTTTGGGCTCAAGAAATAGCATGCTTGAAAGAGTTCAAGACGGCAGCCTTGCTTGGGCTTCAGCATGGGCGGCACCTTCAATCCTAGGGATTCAAGGATTCACTTAAGCTCGGGTTTTAATGTAAATCCCGTTTTTGTAAAGTAAAGTCCTTAAAAGACTAGGATTTACTTAGTAGTTTCCTATTTTAATTGCTTATTAGAGTCCCTTAAGGACTTAGGTGTTTGGGTTTTACTTTCCTTTTAGAATTAGGGTTTATTTGCTAGTATAAATAGGGTTTACTTTCATTGTATTTTTGGTTGTTGAATTTTGAGAAAAAATAATAGAAAAGAGCGAAGAAATTTGTTCGAACTACCGTGTGTTTCTTCCTTAGCGGCTAGAAAGTTATTCACAAGAGATCTTTACGTTAGGTGAGTGAAGCCTAATCGGTGATCCCTCCATCTCTACCCATTCCGTAATTATCTTAATTTTATTGTTTTGTTTCAATTATTTTTGGGGTTGTTTTTAAACAATTTGAGCAGCCTGTTTTGGGTTGAAGAAAATTTGGGCAATTTGATTTAATTGGCTAGGTTTTACGTATCAATAACACCCTTATTAATTGTGAGATATATTTTTTTAAAAATAGTTAATTTGACACCATTAATAAATACTTTGAGGGCATTAAACCAAAACATTACATAGTCAACTATTTTTTAGAAGGGTTAATCGCAACATTGGTCCCTTGAATTTGCGTCATTTTCATTATTAGTCCTTTAATTTTTTTTTGTTAAAATTGGGTCCTAAGAGTATGAAATTTTTACAGCCGCAGTCCTTTTAATGAATGTCGTTAGATAAATACCGTTAAGTTGTAAATGTGCATTAAGTAAGGGCTAAAATGAAATTTTCTCAAACCTAACTTATATTACAAATTGCAACTGAGACCCTAGAGTTTGAAAAAAGACCTAAAGGCCTTCTTCCTCAATACACTGTCCAAAAAATTTCAAGTGACAAAATTAAAGATAGAGAAGTGATCCTAAGCAATTTGTGATACATCAACAACTCATCACCGCAGGCAATAAATTGGCTGACCTATCACCCTTATATCCATCAACAACTCATAGATCCCCCTATATATGTGATAGATTTAGTAGGGATTTGGCTGACCTATCACCCATATTTGATTCAGCAAAGGCAATAAATTGGCTGGAGTAGAAGATAGTGCGACATAAATGATAAATGGAACGACGATGGCGCACCTCATTGTAGTCGTCGTTGGCGTTGACAATTTTCAAATGTATTTTTATTTTTAAATTAGGTTTGATTTTTGATATGTGTTGACTTTTATTGGTAAAACTTATAGTTAGTGTATGGTTGTGTATGAGAGAGAGAGAGAAAAAAAAGTGTAACAACCGAGATTTTAAGAATGCATATTAGTTTTTAAATTTCATGAAATAGCACTTGTTATTTATGTTTTTGTAGTTAGTTTAATTGCGTGGGTGTGAAAGATTTCCCACCCTGGGTGCGATCGGCATCACCAGACAAGTTTCACTCGCTTGTCGTAAAGAAAACCGTTGATTCGACGAGCAAGGCTTCACTCACCTTCAAAGAAGAATCAAAGAAGTAGAACACACTTGTTCCAACCGAGTTTTAATGCTCAAAATCACAATCTGTTTATTTCCTAAGGAGGTTGCCCTTTTAAAGGTTACAAACTTAACCTAAATTACACTAGCTTACGAAAAGAAAACCCTAACAAATTATTTAACAATCAAAGAGAACCCCTAACCACTAGTAACTAATGCCTAATTAATTTGTCCAAAGAGGACTTCATTACAATTGTCCACGTAAAATAAATAAAACCCCAGCCTACATAAATCCTTACGCCCTATCCCCTTTAGCCCACGGCTGCCACCTCCTTTGGTCCCCTCTTGCGTGCCATGCACCCTTTGACGCCTCTACTGCTTGAGCCCAACTCGATTGCCTCTCTAAGCCTTGGAGTTTTTCCACCCACGCTGTTAGCCTTCTTCATAAACCCAACCCACCTTGTGCGCCCTTGCAGCCCAACTTTTATTCCCTTGAGCCATGTAACCATAATTATGTGTATCATGTCCATGCCGACTTGCAGCCAAATATTAGTAAACCCAACTATGTCTGTAGCCCTCTTTGTCTTGTCCCTCCAGTCCGTGTCCCTCTCCACACTCAATTCAATGATCCATTCCCAAACGGCTCTCTTTGCTCTAGCATAGCCCAGTCTGTGTGTCACCATGGGTGCGCCTCCTCGTTTGGAGATATTGACACCCACATTCGTATCACGTCCACTGTGGCCAAGTGGGACGAATTTCACCAACAATTCTTAAGTATCACGACTTGTCTAGGGTTGTAGGGACGTAGCCTCGAGATAACTTGTGCAAGGGCTAGTTTGGATAAACAGTACAAGAGATTGATCAAGATAAACAAGCTTCAACAACAATAGTGGGGGTGACATGTTCGGAAGTGATTTGATCAGAGATGTATCTCGATCATGTATACTTAAAAGTGTTAACTTTTAACTCTTATGTGCAACATGAAACTTCCATAAAAAATGTGTTATAATTATAAACTGTTCTAAATGGCATCATGGCATCACTTATGTTGCATTCATGCATAACATACATACATATAGTATAAGCTTACTGAGTTTCGACTCACCCTTTATTATTTGTTTTCCTTAGATTGCAGTTGAGCTGAGGGGTGATTCGTGTGATGTGGGAAGTCTCCGGAGTGCTAACTCGTGGACTTGAGTCGGGTAGCATTCTTAGTTTTGTTATGGTTCTCTTGTAGATTGGGTTTGTTTAGTAAGACTTGCAGTCTTCTTTTGTAATTTGTAATGCTTCCGCTTTTGTAAAACTCTTGGTAGTCTTTTGAGACTATACGTATATAACAATTTAGTTTCTTGGAGATATTTCCATCTTTACTGCTCAGTGGGTTATTAGAATGTGATAACAACAGGTAAATCACGACTGAATTGGGTCCCACGAAGAGGCAAATTTGGGGCGTGAGAGAAAGAGTGAATGGTGGAAACTAGAGAGGGTGGGGCTGTAGCCGTATATAGAGGAGCTGAATATAGGAGGAGTTGGAGGAGATCTTCGTCATATCTGACTGGAAGAGACCTAAAAAGGATCGGATGACCAACACGGAGAGAGAGAATGGTTGAAAGAAGGAAAGACAAAAGGTTTTCGATTCTTGTGTCGCTGCCTCGAACTTTTTTGATTCCAAAACTTTTTGTTCGATACCGGATTCCTAGAACTCGACTTTATCCAAGTACCTCGCAAGGTAGAACTAGGATTAGAAAGAGTAGGTAATGAAGTCGGAGGCACCACTTACCATTTCTTGATAGCGCGCCGGACGTGATTCAAATGAAAGTAGGGTAATAATGGCAACTAGAGATGAGAGGGGTTTGGTCGGAGATGGTGAAATTTGGTGAAGTTGGAGCCAAAGATGGTTGCTAGGTCGGATTTTTTAGAGATAAGAGAGAGAGAGGGAGAGCAGAAAGAACTGAGGAGGGAAAAGAGGATTGTTTCATTGAGTAATTTCTTGTTGATCTTTTTATAATGGTCGATCTTGTAACGCCCCAAACTCGGTAGACACCGCGGTCCCACAATTTGGCCACGTCACCATTACTAAATACTAAACCACAAAATATCTAAAATAAAACATTACAATTTTTCTAACCAAAATACATTATTGTCTATTACAAATCCCAAGATGTAATTTACTCCACTAATCCCGAACAAATAATTGTTCATTTAAAATAACCGTCAAAGCTAAGGAATTTATTCTTGCACGAGTCACCCTTCACATGGTCCACCTGAGCCCAAAAGGATCTCAAAAGTTACTTACGACCTGAAGAAAAGTAGAAAAGGGTGAGCGAACAATGCCCAGCAAGTTCATATACAACCCCTCCGGTTTCTAAGGACGAGTTGACCACAAAAATTATATTTCGCCAAAAAGCCAAATAAATTTAACAAGACCAATAACTGCATCAATCGGATATAGAGATAATAAAATCGAATACAACGCTAATTAGGAATTCCAAGTGAAAGATGAAGCTCAAAACAAATACGAGATATTCATTTGCCACCAACCGTCCCATACCAGTTAGAAACAAGAAACACCCGTAGATTCCATGATCACTTAAGTGGTCAATTCGACCTGACTAACTGCCCCAATAGGCCTGAGCCCAACGAGGTGCACCCGCGATCCAACCCGTCGTCACTCTCCGAGTCTCCGTCACCTTTTTGTCTCCACAACAACTCTCTCAACTCTCAGTTTGTTCGATTGCTGATGCTGAAACAAGAGGCACAACTCTCTTTTATACTCACCATGAGCAACCTCTTCAGCTCCTCCACTATTGTAAATGTCCATCGTTTCTTTCAACGGAAGTAACGCCCACTCTCCACATCCCCTAATTAGTGACAGTAATTAACTTAAGGTAATAATTAAAGCTTATTATTATTATTATATCATTATTATTATCATTATTGTTATTATTAGTATTATCATTATTATTATCATTATTATTGTTATTATTATTATCATTATTATTATTATTAGTATTGTTATTATTATTATCATTATCATTGTTGTTATTATTATTGAGCCATCAATTTGGCTTAAGCCCAATCACAAATAAATAACTCAAATGTGTACCAAAACTAAGTAGGCTTGCTATCAAATTAAAGTAGGCCCAATTATATATTTTATTCAAATTAGGTTAAACCATAAATACCAGCCTAAGCACATTTACTCCAAAAAATTAATACTATAAAAAAATTAGGGATATTACAGATCCCTACTTTATTCCTAGAAAACAATAATTTGTGGGAATTTGGGGATAGAAGGAGGAATGGAATTTGGGGAATTTGTTGGGGAAGAAGTCCATTTGGTCTTTTTCCAGACCATAGGGACTCGATTGTGAATTGAAAAAAGTTTTAGTGTGAAAATTTTCAATTTAGCCCTTACACAAATGCATGTGGTACGTAATGGGATTCCTCTAATGGCATCCACCAAAACGACTAACAGTGTTAAAATTTGAAACTCTTAGGACACAGTATTGACAAAATTTTGTTAAGGGACTAATACTAAGAATGGCCCAAAGTCTAGGGACCAATGGTGCGATTAACCCTTTTTAAAATTCGTGTGGAGATAATAGGAGATACTCCCTCCGTTCCAGGCAAAGAGTCCCGGTTTGAAAGTCAAACTTTTTAATAAAATGACATTTTTAGTAGCTCATTAATAATAAAATGACATTTTTATGTCTTAATTTTTTAAAGTGGACTCTTAAAGTGAAGCATCCCAAAATGGAATAGTGGACTCTTTACCTGGAACTGAGGGATACATACTTTGGATCAGAGAGATTACTAAGTTGACATATACATAAAACACTCAGGCAATTTTTCAGCTCATATAGTAATAGCATGCCTACAATGAATGATCATTTTATCTCAAGGCATGCCCTATGCTGAATTTACAAGCGATTGCTTATGTCTAGTTACCTATTGCTATTTATAGACTCTATAAATCAAAGTACAAGCACAAAGCAATAGTAAGAAAACATTTTTAGATTATTTATGAGATATAAACGATCTATTTGGCTAAAAATCTAAAAAAAATTGGTTTCTTTCTTGCACAAAAGATTTATATATTTGAAAGCACATTTTAAAAAGAAATAGTAGCGAATCCTTAAAGTAAAAAATAAAGGTTTTCATTTTAAGGATTGTTGTATGATATCAATTATTGAAAAGCATTGTTTTATAAAGACTTTTAGAAATGATAAAAGTCTTTCAGCATAAAAATCTTAGTATCACATGTTTTCGAAAGTATTTGAACATTAGTTTTCTCTAAAAGGATATGTTTTGAAAGATCATTTCAAGTATGATTTCAAGTATGTTGTTCTTTGGATTTTCTTTATTAAAGATGATAGAACTCTACTGATGAGAGGATCAGCAAAGCTATTTTTCAAGATATCGTCCTTCAATAAGTGTGCCACAAAGGCAAAGATGTATCACAGAGATTCATCTTAAAGAGGCAAAGTTTTCACCTTTATAATGTTCTCTTTTTAAAGGAATTTCTCCTCCTTAAGTATAGAACATTTTATTGTCTTCCATTTTGGTTTATTAGATTTCCTCTTTCGATGGTTTTATCTATTTTTTTTTCTTTCCATTTTCAGCCTAATCCTCCTCCTATTTCGACATACTAAAGTATATGTCAACCTAATTCTCCTCCTTGATTCAACATATACTAAGGTATATGTCAACCTAATTCTCCTCATTAATGGTTGCAAGCACTCAAATCGAAGTCCTCATTTTATACCAATTGATGGTCCTTGATCGATGTTTTATTTTATCTATTTCCTTGCAAGTGTACAAGACTATTATAGAATAGACTCGGAAGCAAGGGTCGAACCCACAGAGACAAGTGATCACGAACAGTGCGATTATAGATAGCAAATTATTAACCTAAGGGGGTTTTTTTATGTTTAATTCTACTCTAAATTACTAGTTATAGATGTTTAACTAATTAGACAGTAATAATAGATATGAAGATCTTATGGTGAGTGGAAATCTAGGATTCTGGGTTTTACTTATATCTCCTTTATGTTCAATTCATAAAAATGTCATTCACTGTCTTGGGTTCGTTCACTAAAAATAGATATAGTCTGTTGAACAATTGGTTCACCTCCATCCCATAAAATTCACCCATTCTATATCCTAAGCACAGAACTATCAATCTAGCTGTCACCTAGATTTATGATCTATCCGTCACCTAGATCATGTAAGAACCCTGGTCCTAACTTATCACTCTCGTGCTTCGATAGGTCCAATTTATTGTGTTGGTGAGCCGATTGTACGACATATGCACTTGGTCATGCAGTTATCCGCACCTCTAAGCCTTTATTATTTGCGATTACATTCATTTGTTCAAAGCAAAATAATATAGGGATTGATAAACAACACAATCAACAAGCATTGAATAGACATATATATGAATCAAAACATAAATTCGATACAAGTTACCTCCCACCTCCTAGATTAGGGATGATTTAGTTCATCATAGACGATGAACAGCACATGAAGATGATGAAAGACATGATTTGATCTTCAATACTTGAAATTACAAAACCTAACTATGTTATACAATCTAAAACTACCTAAAATCTATGTAAAGAGAGCTTCCGGCCCCTCCTTATGCTTAGGCTCGGCATCTGACTTCTATATATACTCGGGAGTTGTGATTGGATCGAATGACTGTGTGAAAATCCGAAAAGGTCGCATTCTGCCTACCTTGCGGTCGCAAGGTGCTGGATACCTTGCGTCCGCAAGGTCTCCGAGGGGTGGCTTTTGATTCTTTGATTGCCGACTTCGGGGCCTATATCGCCTACCTTGCGGTCGCAGTGCAGAGGCACCTTGCGCCCGCAAGGTGTCCGGTTGTGCGATCTTCATTTTTCTTCATTTTTCTCTTCCTTGTAATTTGCACTTAAAACCCTGGAGTTTCGCGTATTTTCACAATAATCCTGAAACTTACAAAACTCACCGAAAACATATATTAGTACTCAAAAGACTCGTGAAATAGCATAATTTAAGTCACAGAAGTATATAAAATCGACGTATAAAATACATCGATCAAATACCCCAAACTTGAACTTTGCTCGTCCACGAGTAAACAAATAAACTTATAAATACAAAAGCATATAAATAACAAAAATTAAAATCTTTTTGTGAGGGTGACACTATTTACACTCCTCTATAAACCCACAAACTCAAGGAGACTCTTTCGAGTGACTCGAGCTATGCGGATAAATACAAAAACAGATAAATATTAAACTAAACTAACTACAAATAAAACATAATTAAAATATAAAATCTTTTTGGTTTCATCCTCAAGTTATAAGTGTATGGCGTGCATGTAATCTCAGTTTGGTGCTCACCACATATATGCGAGCTTAGTCATATAAAACCAACTAGTCTTTTCTTAATCTCGCTACTACTTTTTTTAATTTCTCCTGGTGTGTGTGATCACCGGTCTTAAAGAATATCTTAACTAAAAGCTTTTTATTGAGCTAAACACCACATTCATATGAAAATTACAGTTTAATAGAAAATCATGCATTAAGAAGTATGAGATCTACCATCCAAACCCGTCGATTTTAAGCATGAAAAGGTCCCAAGGATTCAATTTATACATCCATCCCATGCACTTCTATGTATGACATACAATGCTCTCTATCCCAATGACTTGTAATAGCTAAGATTATGCTAACACAATGAGCTTTAAGGTGAATAATAATGATTATGAAGTGTGTGATCAATTTCATGTTACTCACTTGACAGTAAAAACAACATAAGCATTGGCAAGAAGATCATTAGGACTTTATAAGCTTGTAATGTAAGGCCAAGGTGTTGGGGGATTTGATGGAAAGGGATTGGAATTCAAAGTGAGAGAGTAAGACTACCCTTTATCCCTCATACTTCCAAGCAAAAGGAAGTTTTCCCTATTTAGGCTAGGACCTGCAAAGACCACAAGTGGAGGGGTGCTTTTTGTTACTTTTCAATCTCCCCCCAAACTTGTTTTGGGCAATATATTTTTCTAAAAAAATATTTCACATTCTAATCTGCCAATTTTTCTAACATATTTTCTCTTGAAAGCTATGCTTCCATTTGAATCTTTTTTTCGATTTAATGGAAAGAAGAAGCCTTCCCAAAAATAGCCTAACCGAAAAGAAGTGGTCCTCCTAAATCAATTTCCACCCAACTCTACTCTCAAAGGGTAGGCTAAAAGTGTATAGGCTTTTAGGGTTAATGTGGGTAATAGAAACGATAATGAATGGGTTTAAATAGTGGTGCTTAGCACACTCCATTCTTTTTCATTAGGCTCAAAGGGACACTAGGGATATATTTAGTATAGGTCGTGGAATATTTAGGCTCTAACGATCCAAAGATGGCCTAAATCATTTTTTAATGCCAAATGCTCACATAGTATTTAAAGCAAGTAAGACAACACAAAATATCATATCAACTATGGGAATTGGGTTGAATGTTTAGCATCACTGGATTTTACATAAGCATTCGCTAAGACAGATGGTAGGGACAATTGAGACTAACATGCATACACGGTTCGAAGTGTGCTTGAGATATATAAATGAAAAATCCAAGGGATCTAACTAACATGCAATTGACCCTAAGTTACAATTTAATGCAACAATCATGTTCGAATGGCTATGCATCATATTCTTGTGCATATCTTGTTGAAGTGAAATAGGTGTTATAAACTTTATAAAACTATTCTAATCAATCCAAAGTTATGACTGGTGTGAGTGCATGAAGAATTTGGAGAAAAGTAAAAGTTTTCAAAATTAAGTAAATTGTGGGGATCTACGGACTAACTATGTGTTCATTGCACTAATCTCCTCATGGACTACTTAATTAGCATTACCACACCTAAACTCGAGGATGAATATTTTGAATTTAAATAATATTTTTTTTTTTTTATATATTTTTCTAAGAAATTGCGAAAATTGGAGGTGATGATGATCATTATTGATGATGGGTCCTATAAGAGGAACCCACAGTATCCAATGTAAGTGTATTCTCGTCAAGGCAACACCTCGAAAATCGAAAAATAAAAAACAGAAAATAGGGTGAAGAGTTAAATGGTCATCAAATAAAGAAATTCTCTTTCACCCTAACGACATAGCTCAACTCCATTCTTCGTTAGGTGGACCCCGCTAAGACCTAAAGTTTTAAATCCCCCAAACTTAAGTTCTATTTTGTCCTCAAAATAGAGGAACATATGAGAGGATTGATGGGGTAGGACAAATATCAAAAGGACATACTGGTCCACCTAACGAACGAGATCGAACTTGGGCCTCGACTCAAGGTGAGTCAAGTGAGATAACGAATGAGGACGAAACTGTGGATCGTGCCTCGGTGGCAAATTTCATAATGATTTGAGACATTATGCTCCACCAAGGTTAACCCAAATTAAAAATTTCACTGGCTCAAGACGCATTGTGCCAACCGCCGACTCTCACCATACCGCTTGGGAGATACCGCCTCCAACCTTTGAGATCCCAACGAAGTGTCCTCTTCTTCGGCTCCTCTGAGGAACCCTCACTCTACCGGTGATGTTCAAACAAATGGCCCTAGAATGACTCCGACCAAATTTTCAATTTCCTAAGAGCCTGGGCATTCTCAATGCCCTCTACACAAGTCAAGAATCAAATGCGGAACGCGAACCCCGTGATTCGCCCTACCTCTAATAAGTGGTCTTGATTTTGCCGTTGATCAACCGCCAACATCAATAGACCCACCACCATGATGGTGTGGTCAAGACAGCCCTCTCCCCTAATTCACCGTGGTGACTTGAGGGCATGAGACGGCCACAACAAATTTATACACGGCTTGGCAGCTCTTCGAGGAAGGACTCTCATGGTGCGTGGGTCCGTGAGGTGGGTTACACAAGATAGGACCACCCACACCGTGGAGAGCAATGACGATTCACCACCGACAGGATACTGGGTGGAGGTGTGATAATGATCGGCACCAACCGCAAAGTCGAAAGGCCGAAATGGGTGTTAATGCTTGGCGTAAAATCAACTATTTTGCCCCTAACATTAACGGTGTCTAGCACACCGCTCATCCATGCCAATGTCGCCATTGGCGTGAGAATTCTCGGACAATGGGGACTGGCGTCCTTAGCGGAGAATCAACAAATGTCCCCACTGAGCCATCGGAGCGAGACGGATACCAAAATCTTGACCTTGAATCCTCTTCGGGCACCAAGGACTTGGAGAGTTTGTTGGTGTACCTCTCCGATGCCGTAGGACTGGGCGGTGATGTCAAAATTGTGTTCTTCCTCACGGCGGGAGGATGAAGAGCCGGTATTTCGCTTTCTAAACATTTTGTTTGAAATAAAATTTTAAAACTAAAAGTTTATCAATTAAAAATGTGTTTTAAAATTTAAAATAAAAATTTATTCTAAAGCATGCAAAAATATATCTCGTTAAAATATCTAGCACCCTAGCATGCAAATAATTACGTATGAATTTAAAGAGGGTGTTAGGATTACTTGTTTGCAGCCTTAATTGAGTGAATGAGCCGGAGTGGAGCTTGATCTTCAACGGCAACAATGGTGGTTCCTTCTCTTTCCTTCAAAAGCTTCAACTTGGAATGGAGTGTGATGGAAGATGGGTGAGGGAGATGAAGAGTTTGAGGAGGGAGGAGAAGATCTTGAGAGTATATGCGGAATTGGGGGAAGATCTGGAATTTGGAAGATTTTAGAATTGCTGGCACTGCTTTGCTTGAGAGAGAGAGTTTACGTGTTTCTGAAGAAGAAAACCCGGGCTATATAAGGGGACCTTGCGGTCGCAATGCCTTGCATATGCGTCCTAAGGTGGGCGATCAACGGTTGGGATTCTACATTCATTCCCCATGTCGACACTTCCTTTGATTGTATTGCTGGGGACCTTGCGGTCGCAAGGTCCTTCACACCTGCGTCGCAAGGTGGGCCAGCTTCCACTCTTGTTTTCTTTTCAGCTTTCAACAGTTTGCAGTTTTAGCCTTCCGTTAACTTCCGTTATGTCTTGGATATTTCCTGTATGAAAAATCTAAACAAAATTCTAAACTAAAAATTATTAGCAACATATAAATACAACACTAAGATGTTTTTCTCCCCCAAACTTGAATTTTGGCATATTTAATTTAAAAATTAAATGTCCAAAATAAAATTTAACGGAGAAAAACATATTTAAACTAACTAAATAACAAATAACTTTCAAAATAGTGGGTTGCCTCCCACTTAGCGCCTTTGTTTAACGTCTTTGGCTCGACCAAACTGCAAGCCTAGTCTCTTGGTGGTTCATTGTCAGCCAAACGGATTAATTCAATTGTTCGTTCAACTGACATTGGCTCAAAATATGGCTTGAGTCGGTGTCCATTCACTTTAAACACTTCATTATTTTTGGGGTTTTGTATATCAACAGCCCCATGAGGATAAATTCGTACTATTCTAAAGGACCGAGACCATTTAGATTTAACTCACAGGAATAACCTTAACCTAGAGTTAAACAATAATACTTTCATACCTGGATGAAGCATTTTGTTGGCTAATCCCATGTCATGATACTTTTTGGTCTTTTCTTTATAAGTTTTCGCATTCTGATACGAATTAAGTCTATGTTCTTCTAATTCATTTAACTGAAACAGTCTTTCTTCTCCAGCTAATGTCAAATCTAAATTCAATTCTTTAATTGCCCAATAGGCTTTGTGCTCAATCTCAACTGGTAAATGGCAAGCTTTACCATATACCATTCCTATGGACTCATTCCTATGGGTGTCTTAAAAGCGATTCGGTATGCCCATAAAGCATCCTTGAGTTTAGATTCCCAATCTTTACGATTAGGCCTAACAGTCTTTTCTAACACTGCTTTTATCTGCCTATTGCTTACTTCTACTTGTCCAGATGTCTGTGGATGATAAGGTGTAGCTAACTTGTGAGTTACACCATGCTTTCTGAGGACACTATTTAACAACTTATTGGTAAAATGCGTTCCCTGGTCACTTATTATGGCCTTAGGGACTCCATATCTAGCAAATAAATCTTCTACAAATTTGACTACTGTTTTACCATCATTATTCTTGGTTGCTACTGCTTCTATCCATTTAGAAACATAGTCAACTGCTACCAAAATATATTCGCAATTATTGGACACAGGGAAGGGACCCATAAAATCAATACCCCAAACATCAAAAATTTCAACTACTAAATTAACATGTAAGGGCATCTCGTTTCTCTCCTATACCACTGTTCTTTGACATTTGTCGCATGTTACGTAAAACAGTTCACAATCTCTAAAACAGTAGCCAATACAGACCTGATTGCAAAATTTTACGAGCAGTTTTACCACTAAAATGACCACCACAAGAATATCCATGGCAGAATTCCATGATACCTTGTTGGTCTTTTTCTGGAATACATCTTCTTATTAAAGAATCAGAACAAATCTTGTATAAGTGAGGCTTCCCAAAATAATTTTTCGTTTCCGCCAAAAATTTCTTCTTTTCGTAATGATCAAAATCCGGATTAATGATATCAGACACATAATAGTTGACAAAATCAGCATACCAAGGGTCTGAATCTTTAATGGCTAGGAGTTGTTCATCAGGAAAATTATCATTAATGGGGACAGGATCATCAAGAAATTGACGTTCAAGCA
>CM028381.1:78581166-78691370 GCA_013146195.2 Codonopsis lanceolata
ATCTTTAATTTAATTACTAACTCATAGTTATTTTTTGATAGCTATGTAATAATATGAAAATAACAAAAAAAATGATAACGCTTGATACCTTGATAACTAGGCCCATAAATAGGTAATACGTAATTAGTTTTTCTTATTTTTGACAAAAAAATTGAAAAAGTCCCTCGATGCCATATTCCACCTAAAATTTGAAAAGTCCCCCAATGCCATATTGAATTGAAACTTTTTCACACCTAGGGCTTATACTCATAATTCACTCCAACTAAAAACTCTCCCTCACAGTTCTTGTCTCGTCTTCTTGACCTAGGGCTATAGATAATCCAACGCACATACTCACTCAATTCCAACGCCATACTCCCTCTCTCCTCGAACAACGAACAACTCAACACTCAAACAAAATTGATTCCCAAAAAATGGACCCCAATTTTCCAAGAGAAGGAACTCGAATCATATATTTGCAATTTGACAAGAGTTTGCAATTGTGGTGTTCGCACCTATGTGGACATCTTGGAGTGATGAAAACCCAAGTAGAAGGTTCATTGGATGTGAAACTATAAGGTTATATTTATTTCTTTTTTCATTATTAATTATATGCGGATGTTTATTTATTTATTTTTTATTTTCAATCTCGGGATCAAGCTAACCCTTGTAAGTTTTTGCTTGGATTGACCCACCACTTGCACGAGAGATAAAAAAAAATAGTTATTTGTGGGCTTAGATCACAACTAGTGGATTTGAAGCATGAGGTTGACAAACTTGAAAGTCAACTCGGACAAAAGGTTCAACAAGGTGAAAAATTGAAGATAAAGAGCAAAAACTCAAAGTAGAAGCAAAGAAAATTAAAGTCAAAGAAAGAGCTCGGATCTATTTTTTTGCAATTCTCTAATTTGGACAATTGTTGTTAGCCTAATTATTAGAATGTTCAAAGGAAACACAAATTCCAACAATTTGTCGCTTCCTTAGTGTTTAATTGTAGTGTATTATTGCTTGAATGTAGATATTCCATATGAACTTTTATTACTATGCTTAATTAATGGAACTTTTTGTTATTTAGTGATTCATTTACCTCAATCATTTGTTATACAATTGGTTAAGTAATCGACCTACTAATATCGGTAGTCGGTGACATGCTACTTTGTGAACCTACCTGTGGGCAAGACTAGTGTTACGTTATTTACAGTACGATGCTATGAGTTGCTATGAACAACTGTTGAAACATTAATGATTTAGAGTTACTTATATACATTATATAAAATTTTAGTTTTGAATAACAATAACTTAAATTTGAAATAATTACGGTTTAACTCACCTCTTGAATGTTAATTAAGTAGGAGTCGGTTACTTGACTCATTTGTTTTAATATTGGGTTGAGTAATCCACGTACACTATTCAAAACATAGTTTGGTTATTAATCAAGTTGATTAGACTTTACTTAAGTCTAAAAGTTCTTCTGTTGAATATCGAGGTAGGCCTACTATCTTGTTTTATCACTTTGGCCATGAGTCAAATGTGACTCATTTGTTATATATTGGGTTGTAATCTACCTTACCCTACGCTCAACACTTAGTGAGTTAAGTTAATGAAGTCAATTACTTGACTCATTTGTTATAATATTGGGTTGACTATTCAAAACATATTTTGGTTATTAATAAGTTGATTAGACTTTAGCAAGTCTAAAGTTCTTCTGTTGAATATCGGTAGGCCTACTTCTTGTTTCATATCACTTTAAGCATGAGTCAGTAAACGGTTACTCATTTTTGTAATATTGGGTTGAGTAATCTACCATACCTACGCAATTAATCAACACAAGTAAGTTAAGTTATTGAAGTCAGTTACTTGACTCATTTGTTATAATATTGGGTTGAGTAATCCACCCTACACTATTCAAAACATAGTTTGGTTATTAATCAAGTTGATTAGACTTTAACAAGTCTAAAAGTTCTACATTGAATATCGGCGAGGTAGGCCTACTTCTGTTTCATCACTTTAAGCATGACTCAAGTCGGTTACTTGACTCATTTGTTTTAATATTGGGTTGAGTAATCCACCGTACACTATTCAAAACATATTTTTGGTTATTAATCAAGTTGATTAGACTTTAACAAGTCTAAAAGTTCTACTGTGAATATCAGCGAGGTAGGCCTACTCTGTTTTATCACTTTAAGCATGACTCAAGTAAATGAAGTCGGTTACTTGACTCATTTGTTTTATATTGGGTTGAGTAATCTCCACCCTACAATTGATCAACACAAGTAAGTTAGTTAATGAAGTCGATTACTTGACTCATTTGTTATAATATTGGGTTGAGTAATCCACGTACTTTACTATTCAAAACATAGTTTGGTTATTAATCAAGTTGATTAGACTTTAGCAAGTCTAAAAGTTCTTGACTCTTGAATATAAGCGAATCCACCCTAGGCCTACTATCTTGTTTTATCACTTTAAGCATGAATCAAGTAATTGACTCATTTGTTATATATTGGGTTGAGTAATCTACCATACCCTCTGCAATTAATCAACACAAGTAAGTTAAGTTATTGAAGTCAGTTACTTGACTCATTTGTTATAATATTGGGTTGAGTAATCCACTATTACTTATTCAAAACATAATTTGGTTATTAATCAAGTTGATTAGACTTTAGCAAGTCTAAAAGTTCTTCCCTGCTTGAACCTTGTTTTATCGGCGAGGTAGGCCTATGCAAGTTTAATGTACACTATGCAAATATGAAAGCGATAATACAAACTTTACAAACTCAATATAAGAAATAATACCCAACATTGAAATTCAAAATTAAAGTTACAATACATTGAAATCTGAACTGATCATTACAAAACATATAAATTTCAAATCCAACAGTTACTAAATTTGTGAATGCCTATCACTCATAGGGGTTTGATCACGACACGAAAGACGGTTGTGGCCAATTTATCGACACCTACTGCATCTTTGTCTTCCAGAAAACTCTCCAGTTGACTAAATTCTTGTTGTTCTACGACGTCCAGCTCGACGTTGGACTAAAGGTAGCAGGATAGTCATTTCCTTAATATTATCTGGAATGTCTCATTCTTCTTCAATGGGCACTGGGAAGATGTTTTGGGAATATGCCACTCTCCAACACTCAGTTGTATAGAATGATGAACACAACGGGTTCACAGAAAAACCTCTCCTTTTTGCAACTGCTATTGCATGCTTGCATGGTAGGTTGTCCAACTAAAATTTTTGGCAGGTGGAAGTATTCCCATCAAAGTTAACTGTGTAATTCTTGGTCCTGCTCCTCACCACATACTTGGACTGATCAATGGGTTTAACCACTGTAAACTAATTGGCTTTCTGAATTGCTTTGCCTAATTTATCTTCCATTGTTGGGGTTAAAATGGTTGTATAACTTTGTGCTGCTTCGCGCCATTCACAAAACCATGCTTGCAACTTTTTTCCAATAAACTAAAGCAGCGAAAGTATAGGACTTTGTCGGGCTTTCCTAAAAACTGAATTGGGAGACTCTGCTTTGTTTGAAGTCATGATATTATAACGGTCTCCTTTGAAATGTGACTTGGCCCACATTTCGAAATTTGTTTCGCTAAGATATTTCCAACCCTTCTCGTTGGTTTTCTCAATTTCAGACATATGCTTGCGAAACTCTTCTCCGGTATATGCCTCTGCAGCTCTCTTGAAAAGTGAGACCGTGTCAGCCTTTCGAGTAACAGCCCTTAAGTTTCCTTTTATCTGATAGATATAATGAGCATGACGAGCATTTTAAAAAACAATACGGACAACACTAATAAGACTCTTATGTCGGTCGGATATCACAACAAGTCCTTCATGGTCACCTGTTATTTCTTTCAACTTTGTAAAAAACCAAAGCCATGATGCATTATTCTCATAATCAACAACATCCCATGCAAGAGGATATATCTGCATATTTCCATCCTGGCAAGTAGCAATAATCAGCGTACCTTTATATCTTGCAGTTAAAAATGTTCCATCCACAACAACTACCAGACGCATTGCAGAGTGGAATCCAAGAATACAAGCCCCGTACGCCAAAAAGAATTACTTAAAGCGGTTTTCACGATCAAGCTCTAAAGAGAAGACTGTTGATGGATTAACCAATTTCAAGTTATGGGAAAATGCGGCCAACTTAGTGTAACTATCCTCGGCTGAATCCCTTAGGTGTTCTAAGGAAGCTTCTCTATACCTCCTCGCTTTTTGATAACTTAGATCTACACGCAATTATCGGTAAACGTCGGCAATGACATTAGTAGGTCTATACGTAATGTTACAATCCTCGAGCCTTGGCGATATTTGTACTCCAATAATACGCGGCGTTGCTTGTCTATGATTAGCCATGGACATATTTAGGGGGAAAATATGTTCACCTGTATATTTTCGAATCTGAAAATAATCAAATTCTAAGTACTTTGTTGCAAACAAACACCATTTGCAATTATCATCACCACAAACTATTGTGTACACTTTCTTATTCGATTTTTTTTGTTTTGAACTGAAATTTGTTGTTCAATGCAAGCAAGTGCACAGCTTCGTGAAGCTCTTTCTTGTTATTGAATACTTGGCCAAACTTCAAATCAATATCTACAGGTAACACTCGTGATGTACTTCTGACCGAAGAAACTAAATGCTCACTTGTGAAGTCATTTCCTTCTCGGCTGCCTTGATCTCGGTCACCTAGGCTAAACTCAAATCTCGGTGGTGTTGAGAAATCATTCTCATTATAGAATAAATATTCTCGAATTACCTCCAACCTATCCGAAAAATTATTCGTATTATGATGATCTCCTTCAGGTTGCATTTCACACTACCAACTCGATCATTTTCTTCTTCAAATTGTTTGTCATCATCATGACCAACTTCATTATTTTCTTCTTCAATTTACTTGTCACCACCACCACCACCAACTACATTATTTTCTTCTTCATTTATGTCACCACCAACTCCATTATTTTCTTCTCGGTGCCCATTGCAATTTTCATGGCTCACACGGGTTACACACAGATGAGCCAAATAGACTTGTTTATTAATATTCAAGTACCATTCAACTTCGTTGTTTGAAGTAATCCGGACTGGAATTTGAAAACGATGCATCATTGCTGGAGTAAGAAATGTTATCTCTATATCATCAACTTTGCAAATGTTTCGTACTTTAGCATATAACTCTTCATATGAAGTTTCATCATTGATTGCAAGTTCTGTTGCATTTTAGTTGCCACTAATTTCCATGATCATCCGTTGTTTTCTTCGACAAAATGTCCAAAATAAAACACAGTGGTCCAAAAATTTTGTAAAGTCATAACTGCAATGTAATTGAATAAAAATTAGTCTATAAAATTGTAAAATAAGATTGTAGTTTCATAAATAAAAATAATGAAAAATAATAAGTTTGTAGTCAATTAAGCCACCAAAATTGCAAATTTGCAATGCAAAGTTTATAGTGGATTAGTTGACCAAACACAATGGTATATACTCAATTATATTCTGTCACTTGAGGTCAATTAATCTACCAAACACAATGCAATAAAATAGATTAATTAACCCCTTAATGTCCAGTTAAATTAAGTTACGACAATTTAAAACAGATTATTTACTTGTGGTCAATTAATCGACCAAACATAATGCAATATAGTTGATTAATCGATCAAAATGAAAAAAAAAAAAGGTCGATACCCCTTAATGTCATTCACTGATTTCAGTTAATCAACCAAAGACAATGCAATACAATTACTTGGTGTCAATTAAGAGACCAACACAATCCACTACCATTAGACTCTCTCTGGAATCATTCAATATAATTCAAGAAAAGGAAACCTAAAGACGAACCTAAATCAAAATACGTCATTCGCAGAGTAACAACGTATAGGAAATTTGGAAAAAAGCAATATTGGGAAGAGCAAATCGAAAATTGGAAAATCAGTGACAGTTTGTAAATTGAACTAACGGGAAGAAGAAAACTATAAAGGCGTTGGAAACTCATTTAAAAGAAAAGGTATAATAGATATTTTCATTCAAATATGATTATATATGATTGTTTTTCATAAATATGGTTATTTTTGTAACTTACCACCTTTTTTTTTTTTTTTTCTAATATGAAGAAACCCTCACGGCATGCACTAATCTTTGTTTCGTGACTTACCCGTACTTCATGCTTAATCTTGTATTTTGTGAGTTCTTATATTTATATTTTCTAATAATAAAAAAATAATTAAATCCTACCCTCAGCTACATAATTGATGTTTTTTTTTTATCTTATTACTCTTTACCATAGTAAGGTTTACTATATTATTGCTTTGTCAATTCAACACCCTTGTGCATAACCCTATGTTTGTCTTGTATGTACTATATAGTATAGGAATTCATTTATTTATATGTATTTTTTAATAATTAAAAAATTATTAGATCTCACCCTCAGTTGTAAAATTAATGTTCTTTTTATCACGGAGGAAAACCTCTCCATTTGATCATCCTCTCTAACTCTCTCTGTTTCAGTTCATCCAAAGATTTAAAATGTGCTGGCACATCATTGAATTACTCCCGTTGTTTCAGGTAAAGAGTTTCTCGTTTGAAAGATAATTTTTTTAAAAAAAAATAACACTTTTTATAGCTTATTATTAATAAAACGATATTTTTATGTCTTAATTTTTGAAAATAAACTCTTTAAGTAAAATAAAAAAGTAGTCTATTTACCCAAAATGGAGAAAGTATGTATGAAGACTTTTTTAAAAGGTCATTGGTTCTTAGACTGTCGGCATGGGCCAAATGTGATTTGTGAGTGTGGCTCAAGCCCACCTCCAAATTTGCCAAAAGATTATGACCCAAAGAAACCCATCAATATTCAAATACATGTTCCCATCCCCAAGAAACCTAGTAACTAACCATTAAAAACATCAATATTCATCTACTAATTGTTTTTTATTTTTCTAACTCTTATTACGACTATAATATTATTTTTTACATACCAAGCTCGCGTGGTATCAAAATCATAAATCCACCTCTAACTGTCGGATAATGTGTTGATACGTTATACATTCTCAATTGAACGAAATAAATAAAACGTAAAAATTTAGGTAAAACGGTCTTACGATCATTTTTTATAAAACAGATCATCTTTATCCGACTCACCGCGTGATGATATTTAAGATGTGAAAGAATAAAACTTTATCTTACAAATTAAGATCCATAACACCGTCTAAAGAGAATTTGGGATGGGAGAAGTTTCGAAAAACCTTATTACTTTAACATAGTGAGATTTACTTTATCTATTATTGCTTTGTCAATTCAATACCCTTCCACCTTGTCTCTCTTATATTCACATAGAAATATTTTGGCTACTTTAACAAGTAATGGATTGTCCAAAATGAATAAAGAAATCGCATGGCAATTCTTGACACCGTCGGTATGTTTGTTAAGAATTAGACATGTTTTGGTCGGTGATGCAGGCTTTGTTCTTACAAAGTAGTCATATTTTTCCTTTTATTAATTTTCCTTTTAAAAAAAGGTGGTTTTATTTCTAAAATTTAAGTTAAATTTTTTTGTTAGTTTCTTTTTCTTTATTTTTTTTCGAAAGTCTAGTAAAATAGATTTTTTAAGGGTAAATTACACAATTGGTCCTTATAGTTTATGTGTTTAAAGATTTTCACCCCTGCACCTCGCAAATGGTCAATATAAACTTATGATTTTTCACCCAAATGGTCCTTCCGTTTAAATTTGTTAGTTTTTGGCCATCAAGTGCACCCACGTGCCTCGCATGTACATTTGGGGGGAAGGGTAAAATAGTCATTTCATTTGGGAAAGTATAAGGACCAACCTTGTTCTTGGTGTTGCTTATCTTGTGTTGTGTTTCCATTACTGACATATTTATTTTAATTAAAATATAATTGTTAAGTTACATTATAAAGATGATTGAAATATTTATTTTAATTAAAATAAAATTATTTTTTGAATGATATTAAGTTAAAAGTATTATAGTTGGTAAATTTAAAATTATCAAGTTATACTATAATATAAGTAAGGTTAATTTTTTTTTTTTTTTTTTAGAAAATAAGAAGAAAAATAGGGTGTCCAAGAAGGATTGAGGTGGACATGCTTAAAAATGATTTGATAAAAATATTAATTTTTGACTAACTTGAACCTTGATAACTAAAGTTCGTCTAAATGGTCTGAGGTTAATATGAAAAGCAAAATTATCATCAAGTGATTGAGAGAAATCAAGAGACTTCATAGATATGGAGATACGAAGGTATGAAGGGAGAGGGGAGGAAAGTGTAGGCGTTTTTTTAGAAGGGTATTAAACTTTGACTCGTAATTTTACATGTCATCATGCTAGTTGGCAAATCCTAACCCTACGTTATGATCTTTGTTAAAATTTGGACGAAATACATGCAAAATAGCAAAATACTGTAGATTATACTTGAAAGTACAATGACAATTTTACTAAATAAAATAGTATAGCGACTAAATTTTAAAAAAATCAAGAGGACAAAGGAAGCAAAAATACATTATATAACTTTAAAAGCTTAGCTATGTATTTGAAAACTACATTAAAAAGAAGTCTTAAGTTGCAATTTGGTCACACTACTTTCACACTTTTTGCAATAAGCTATTTCTACATCTTTCTTCTTTTTTTTCGATCCCTTCCCATGCCCCCCTTAGGAGGAAAAAAAAAGTTTTTTTAAAAAAAATCTCTACTCTTTTTTTCCTTCAATTTAGTCATTGTATTTGGCTATAAATCACACGTTTATCACTCCATCCGATTTTTGGATTTCGTTGAGAATATAATCTCTTTTAATTAGTAAAGGTTAGTCGTGTATCCCTCAATTAGTAAGTTCACGTCTATGTCTCCACACACCCCGAGGAGAGTTCCAGTGTTCTCTAACTCCATTAACACCACTCTTTTCTCACCGGCAACCAACTCCCCCGGCTACACTCCCTCCGATAAACTAGTAGCTCTCGAACATCACAAATCACCAAATTCGACCCTAGTCTAAAGCTAACAAAACCCTAGTTTTTTATTTCCCTCAAATCTTCATTAATAAAGTGAGTCGATAGAAATCGAGGGCTTTGACTTATGGGACTGACTCACTAAAAAGTATAATCTACATTGTCAACAGAGACAACGACGAAGATGGAGACGAAGTAGCCTATCCATGTTCAATTTGCTATTATCTTCATTATTTGTTGTAGGCTTTGCTCCTAGTCAATTTCTTGATGTCACGTCACCATTGATTTGCTTGGAGTGCCAACCCTTTCAATCCTCAATCTTCCATCTTTTCGACCAATCTATCACCACCATTGCTTCATCCTCACTAGCGATCTTAGCCATATCTTAATATTAACATAGAATTAGGGGGGTTTGGAGAACAACTTGACATGTAACAGGGAAAAAGTAAATAGAATCAAAATTTTAAATAAGAATTAAAATATATATACCCACAAAATCAAAATAGTAGAAGAAAAAAGTGAATTTTTATTTATACTCTATTTTTTTTGAAAGAAACAGATGAGAATGAATGGAGACCAAGTAGTATCACTTGGGCGTATGAAACATGGGAGGAGGAATTTTAATTACATACATGTGTTAATTTTTTTATTTTTCATTTCATTGTTTTTATTTTATTATTTACCTTCATTTTATTAATAATATTTTTTTACTTACTATTTATTTACTTTGTCTATATTCTGAAGAAGAAAAAAAATCATAATTAGTCTAATAAGCAATTGAAACAAATAAAACATAACTAAAATTTAGAAAAATTATCTTTATAATTAAATAATATTTATTATAGTTTAATTTTGATAACTTTTAGAAAGAAATATTATAACTATTTATTTTCATTTTCTTACTTGTTTTTAACCTTGTGAACTCTAAACATTTTTTTTTAGACAAAGTGGGTTTTTAACTTGCCTTCCTTTAATAATATTTTTTTTACTATTTCTTCATTTTGTATATATTCTGAAGAAAAAAAAAACTTATAATAAGTCAAATAAACAATTGAAATGAATAACAATAGCTAAAATTTTGGACAAGTTAACTTTATTAATAACTTAATATTTATTTTACAAATATGTGAGCTGAGTGATTGGTTTTTTCTTAGTTAGATAATTTATAATGATCTTATTGATTTTATAAGCTAAGTATAATGACATTATTGACTTTTCATACAAAAGTTTAAAGAGTATTTTTGTCTATTTTGAGTATTTCCAATCAACTTAACTAACATAAATAACTGTGGGTGACTTAAATATCACCAAATTTTAAGTATAATGATTAAATTGATAAAAAATAATAATAGAGTTATCTAAATACAAAAACGATGAAAATAGGGTGGTTAAATTACAATTTAAACTTTAAAAGAAGTATGTTTCACGTGTCAACTTTTGAGAATAAAATTAAATTCTTTAAAAAATATCTCTCTGGTTAGAACAGGAAAATGGTCGTATTTGTTCTCCAGTTTATTAAGGTATCACTAAACCCGAGGATCCAACACTAATTATCACTAAAATATAGGACCTCGGCATTTCCAAGAACTAATTGACCCATGCTACAGGAGGATATAAATTTTCTAACTTTCTTTTATTATCATGATTTATGATAACTATCTTTGAAGACGCACGCACGCATTCATACGCACTTTGTCTTCAAGGCAAAGTTGTCATAAAAGTGGTAATTCTGGTAGTAAACTTAGTATTTTCCATAAATTTTGGGTTTGTTAATGTCCAATTGTCCATTGCGATTTAGATATTCTATCAAACCTGTTACTCCCTCGGTTTCAAAATTATCGTCTGTGTTGATTTAACGTACGGTTTAAGAATATATATTTGATTGAATTATTAATATTAGTTTGATGCATAATTTACTTTAAATTTATGTATATGTAATATGATGAAAAAATAAGGGTAAAGTGGTAAAAATATTATCTTAAAAATGAAAGTTTCAAACAAGACAATTATTTTTAGACGGACGAAAAATGAAAACATGATAATAATTTTAGGACGGATGGAGTATATTGAATTTCAGTCTTACATAATCCTTGTTTTTTGTTTGACAGACACGTGTAGGTATAAAATCCAATCGTATATGGAGTGTGAAAAAGGCATAATAGAATAAAGACTAAAGTCTGTTGTGAAACCGTCTTTCAGATCATAATTCGTTAAACAAAGCTCAAATCTTTGTTAGAGTAAACCATAAGTGAAAAACAAGGGAAGAAAAAGACTAATTTGCCCTCCATCTCTCTTCTTATTCTTAAATTAAAATCGATGGAAGGACATGTCTCTCCGGAGGGTGAGAAGGGTTTTTTCCAAGGTGGAGAGCACAAGTCGGAGGGAGGGAGGGAGAGGAGGCCCCGTAGACATTCCACTTGTCAGTTAAACTCCGTAGCCAACCAGCGACTCCATCGGACCCCCATTTTTCCACAGAGAGTTTTGCAGTGTTCGACAAAAATGGGACTTCTTCAATTGAATTGAAAATCGATTCCAGACAACGAAAGAAAAATTATAAATGTAGTACTGCTAGTCTAGATACAATTGGCACTGAATTCCATTACCCTGATGATGATTTTCCCTAACTTGGTACTGATAAACTGAACAATGGTCTCTGCTTTCTTTCTCTATCATTTGCTTTGTCATCATCGTTTCCATGGCTGCTGCTCAATCCCATCCTTGCCACAGGTATGTACGTTGATTTTTTCATGGCTGCTGCTCACATTTTCAAGCCTTTTCTTTTCTGGGTTCCATTGATTTTCTACAGAAAGTTAACCTATCATCCCTTCTCTGTTTTTGTTTTTTTTGTTTTTCTGTATATTCATGACCTGCCTTGGAGGTTTTACTTTAGTTGATAGATTTTCAGGATTTGATAATTTATGCATGTGGGTAAGTGTGGCTGATTCTTGAGGTCTGTTGCTCTGAATTTATTTTAAATTTCTTATATCATGATTTTCCTTTGTAGCCTGAGTTTTGTTTGTGTATTTTTCTCTCTCTTTTTTTTTTTTTTTTGTGGATAACTGGGATTGTGTATGTTCAGTGAAAAAATTTATGATCTTTTAATTTATTAATTAATTAATTTGTTATTATTGTTTTATGAGCATGCCTAGAGTTCTCAGTTTACATGCATTTGTTGATATAGCTTAGGCAAAGTTCATGCCTTTTTTTATTGAGGTTTAACCCAATTCAATGTGTTTAATTTCATGCTTATAGAGGTTTCACAATGCATGCATCTTGAGTTCTCTGCTTTTTATTGTTCCTTTTACTTTTTACTGGAATTTCATTATGAATTTTACTGATTTTGTATCTTTTTGTCATATCAGGGGAATGTTTTTAGACCTTCTTTTTTTCGTGTTTCGTTTTAAGTATCATAAAGTCTTTACCCTGATTTTCATTTGTGTTTTCACCTCACATTCTCAAGAGTCTTTTGTTTTTCTTTTGATAAAACAGGGTATACATTAGTTTAGTGCATTCCGCGATCTTACTTCTCCGGTTTTCTTTCCTTGTTTACCCAACAAACTTCTCTGTTGTAATACGCTTTCCAACCCTATAAATATAGGCGAGATCTTAAACATCTTTTTGTATTTCCTATGAGGTATAATTGCACGTCGGATTCTTTGGCTGATTTCTTTTAATGTATGTTATGTTTCTTTCTGTCTACTCATTTACAATATGAACTTGGAATCTGTGATTTGGATAACTTCTTGCAACTCTTGAGAATTTTAGTTGTATCGGCTATCCATTTTTAGAAACTGTTTTTATGAATTCCAAATGATATTCAGCATTGAGAAAGCTTTTATTGGTGTGTGCTGAGAGACTTTTTTTCCTTCTCTTCCCAAATATATATTATTTTCAGTTCATCTTTTTTTCTAGTTATGTATGTAATGAGTAAATTTTCGGAGTTCGAGTTTTTTGACCATGCTTTGTACCCGAAATTTTGCATGTGATTCTTCTCATTCAAACTTTCAGTTTGAGGATATCGGTGTAGGATCTTGTCTAATTTAATCGAGATTGTAGTTTAATCTTGTTGTAAAGAAAAAAAGTTAGAAACTTTGAGCCAGTGGTTGATGAGGTTTTTGGGTTATTTACTATCTTAACAGTTCTCCTCATTGTTTCTCCTCCAGATTTGTTGCTCTGAATTGATTAATGATTTATATAAAGATTATCTGGTCTTCCATGTTTAGAAAATATTAGATTATATCTTGTTCTGTCTCCCAGTGCAGTCGTCTGACCTTTAAAAACTTCACATCTGTACCACTGTAGATTCCTCTTCCTCAATCTAGTCTGTATGTTTGCCTTTTTTATATATGCACATGAACTGTGCATTTATTTGGAATGTCAATATATACACGTGTATTGTCATTTATAGAAGTATGTTGTGCACACACACACACACACACACACATATATATATATATTGGTTGAGGCAAAGAACTTTTACTTGATGCTAGTCCTTGTCTTTTTCTCACCTTCAGACAGATTCTATTGTAATTTTTTTTTAATTCAATGTAATGAATTTCTTATATTTTGAATTCTTCTCTCTCTTTCTCATGCACATACACACCCACACAATTTTTTTTTCTTTATTTTTCCTTAAATTGTACTTTTTTTTTTCGTAGACGTCAAGTTTGTCTTCCTCTTCCTCCCCCCACAATCCACGTAGACACCACCCTCTTCTAGCTACCTGCATAAATAATCTTCTTGGGTTATTCTGACTTTCATTAACATTGGAATTTTTTTATGTAGGAAAACCAGTAGTCACTTTAGGAGTGTACTGAACAGAACCTCAGACAGCAACAACGCCTTTCTGGTAGGAATCAGATCCCTAGGGCGTCGATTGTCTTTTTCTGCTTCTGCTCAAGGTAATATTTTCTCTCTTTCTTTTCTTGGTACGAGTACTTTCACTCTCTCCCTCCCTCATTTTATACTCCCTCCTTCCTTAAAAAATAGTCTCACTTTGACTTTTTTTTTGGTCAACTTGATTAAACTTTGCTAATGATTTGTATAAATTTACTTGTTCGAACAAAATTCTAAAATTGTCACTGATAATATTTTCAATATTGTATCCGTGAGTAAAATTTCATTACCTAAGACATTATAAATGTATGTTGAATAGAGATTTGATATCCTCCTAGGTTGGCTTTCCAATTAGGAAAGTAGATATTTTCTTGAGATGGAGGAATTATATTAATTGAGAGAGTTCTACTGCAGTTCATTTTCATGTGTATTTGTGCTACCTCCAGATATGAGGGCTTATTTCATTAACATTGGAATTATATAGTGAACTGGTTTTCGTTGTAGACTTGAGATGTTTTGAGATGGAAAAGGAAAAGGAAGATGTTTCCTCTCCTAGAGGAGTTTTGGAAGCATGCATACATGATGTGGACAACGATTCAAAAGCCCCTGAAATAAATGTTGCAGAATCTGAAACCCATTCTACAAATTCAAGATCACATTCGCGATGGCACAAATTCTTCAAACTGTGGAAGAAAAGCCCCGTGAAGAGGTTAGCTTCCTTCCCACCTCTCGCTGTACCGAAAATATCAAGAAAGATCAGCAGAAGTGCCCGAGAAATTACAGATATTGATTTATGCCATTTCAAGTCTACCTGGGTGAATTTCACCCACTCCGACCTTCAAACTGCAACTTGCAATTTTAGCCAAGGTCAGCAATCTTTTTGACACTCAGATTCACGTTATTGAACTTTAAATCAGGACTTGAGTTAACTGTACTTCTAAGTCTGGGAAAATTATTTGGGGGTCTCGTCTGTAATTTTATTTATCATTTTTTTAAAACATAGTGAGGCCCTGAGAACATATTTATCAAATTCACAAAGAAAGACCTTTGTCTTGCTTTCCTTGTAATTTGTTATTGGCATATGTCAATATTATCAGTAATCCAATGAGACTTGGTGTTTTCTTGTAGAAAATTTGATCGGAAAGGGTGGTTATGCTGAAGTTTACAAGGGCTGTTTGCCAAATGGGCAGCTCGTGGCAGTTAAGCGACTAAACAGAGGGACATCAGAGGAGCAGATTATTGGTTTTCTATCTGAGATCGGCATAATAGCGCATGTTAATCATCCTAATACTGCTAAATTGATTGGCTACGGAATTGAAGGGGGAACATTTCTTGTTCTCCAGTTGTCGCCACTTGGCAGTTTAGGGTCACTATTGCGTGGTTTGTTTATTTTCTCTACTTTGACTTGCCCTTCACTCTTGTTTTCTTAGAATATATAAACTACTCATATCTTAACAACTCTCTCTCTCTCTCTCTGTGTTTCCCAGGTTCAAAGGAGAAACTAGACTGGGCTGCCAGGTATAAAATTACTCTTGGGATAGCTAACGGCCTACTATATCTCCATGAGAATTGTCAAAGGCGAATAATTCACAGGGATATGAAGGCCGATAACATTCTACTCACAGAAGATTTTGAACCTCAGGTACCATTCAATTACCTGACACCTGAATGATCAGATTTTGATTTGGTTACATGCAACTTTTGCTCCAAACTGATGTTTCTCACCAACTAATTGGGCCTGCTGGTAAGACTTAGCATCAACCTTTCAGATTCTACAAGCTTTTTTCACCAAGTTCCTTCTTTGAAAAAGATTGTTCCTGGAGTATTCCTCCAAAAAGATATCTAATGCTTGGATCAAAAACATAATTATATGTTTCAAACCAGTCACTATCAATCGTCAATGTCATTTAAATTTGTGCTTCAAAGGAGCATTACAATGTAGGCTTCTCACCATCAGCACTAAGAAAAGTTCGGGGGATTTTGGAAGATCGCAATTTATTACAATGATTTCCATAATGGGATCTTCGAGTGCTGTCTTTCTTTGATATAAATTGAGCTCAACAAGTGAAATGCTCTTCTAGCCAGTGATATTCAACAGTTGTCACCTTGCGGGATTTTGACTCCTGCGATTTAGATAAAAATGATGACAGTATCATTTTGCTATTATGAACATATTCAATCTTGTGGGAAGCCACAGATTACCTTTTCGGAAGAACATAAAAGGTTGTAATTTAGGATAGGTTGTTATACTTTTAGGTATATTTGCTACTAGAGAGTATAATTTAGAGTATTAGCTTATTGTTGAACATATAAGTTTGCTTGCAAATCTGCGAGTAAAATTTCTATCCATCTGAAGTTGCTTAATAAAGATCGACATAAGCATAGGTTCCAGTTATAGAAACATGATCTAGAGTAATTTCTCAGTTGAGTGTATAGTGTTCTAAGATATTCCATTTAGATTAGCTAGTGAATTTATATAATGCAATTTGAATATGTGACTATTAGTTATAAGTTTCAGTTAGAGTCTTTAAGACCTAACAATAATTAAAGGAAACAGGAAACAATTAGACGAGTACTTTTCCAATGGAAACCTCACAAGTTTGCACTTGGGGAAAGAATAGATGTTCATTGTTCAATACAGTTATCCAAAAATATGCAAAGTGTAGAATTGTATGTATGTGTAATGCGCTGCGGATAATCAATTGTCTGGTAGAGTATATAGTTGATTCCACTACATATAGAATTTTCACTTTCACATAGTGGATACATAAGCACCAACAAGCCCGAGCCAACAAATTTTAAGTAAATAGAATACAACAGACATAAAACAGATTCGTGAAGAATAAGATTGCAAATTAATTGTTAAATTTCCGCAGTCCCTAATTACGGTAAGTACAACGCATATCAGTCTTTATGTGTGAGTTCTGGCGAAATGTATGTGCCTGACTGTTAATCCTTTTTTAGCTTATACAATATAGTAGCTTGTAGTTATACTAAATTAGCTTATGGTAAAAGGAAAACTTAATCAATTTATGGAAATTAATTAGAATCTCTCCCTAGATCAAAACCTGAGATAAATTCGGTCACTGTCTATTCAACTGCATTTCTATCATGGAGAATTATTTCTTGAGGTGAAGAAATTCCGTGCATTCAATATTAAAACTATGTTAATCATTGTAACAGAACACACCGATTTCCTGTTTCACCTACTATACATATCTTTTATCAGTTTCTCCCGGTTTGATTTTTGTGATACTACACTGAATAACTTCTAATGCAAACATGATTTCTTTCTTTTTGGTACTTCTGTTTATATAAGCAAGCAAGAGCTTCTAGATTTGTGACTTTTTGGTAATTCCTATTTGCAGTTAATAGTTAGTGATATCCTCAAATTTTTCGACTTCAACCCTCAATAACTAATATGGGATTTCAATTCAGATTTGTGACTTTGGGCTTGCGAAGTGGCTGCCAAAACAATGGAGTCACCATAAAGTATCAAAGTTTGAAGGCACATTCGGGTCTGTAATCTCAAAACCGTAATTCTACAGTTTATGAGGAGCTCTGTTAATTTAGTTTTTTAATTTATGTTCTACATTGACAGCTATTTTGCTCCCGAATACTTCATGCACGGCATAGTGGATGAGAAAACTGATATCTTCTCGTTCGGTGTCATACTGTTGGAGCTCGTAACAGGACGCCAAGCTTTAGATGATTCACAGAAGAGCGTCGTTCTTTGGGTATGTTTTCTTCTTGTAGGTTCTCTTGTAGCCACATATGGCCTTATGCTAAGTTCTTTAGTTAATTATTTTAAGTTACTTGCAGGCAAAGCCTTTTCTGGATAACAATGAAGTTAAGGAACTTGTTGATCCTTCTCTTGGTGATGATTATGACCCACAAGAAATGGATCGTGTGTTATTAACCGCTTCTTTGTGTGTTGAACATTCCCCAATTCTACGGCCTCGAATGAATCAGGCAAGTACTGCAAAGCTGTTTCATCCCATTTACTTTTTGTAACACAGATATAACATGTTAATTGAATGAAGAAACAGAAAACTTATCAGAAAAAGAGAAATATATTTCCCTTAACTGAATCTGGCAGAACAGATTCATTTATAAGACCACGGTTGGGAAAAAGCCTCATTCAATTGAATGAATTCCAGTAATGATTTGAATACGCTGTTCAATAATAAAAGAATATACGAAGTAAATACTAGGATTCGACTACAAAGTATGAATAGTAAAAAAGTGATAGAAGGAATCATTCTAAACTGTCAGTGTAATGCTGGTGGCCATTCCCTACAAAAATCTGATGTAGAAAATCTACTTGCTCCAAAAGACGGACTACCTATGAGAATAAAGAGAATATAAATCCCTAAACATGCTTGGCATTACTTTCAGCTCAAATGCGTTAAACATGCTTTACCTTCACAAAATCTGCCATTTTTTCAGTCCTTTAAAAAGCCAAGGCTCCGTTAAGTTGAATAGAGTGTTTTCTGTTTACTACACCAATTTCCTTCTTCATCTAGGGCCTCATTGACAGCATGACTGACCACTCTTTATGTAGTGAAGTGAATAATGTTTGTCTCCGTGGTTCGTGCATGTGAGATAATTTTTATAGGATTGATATCTCTTGAAACTTTGAATTCTACTCTGTTACATGGACTTCTTCCCTTTCTTGTACCATTTTTGGCTCCAACAAAAATGACATGTGTAGGCATATTGGCTACTCCATATAGTGCCTATTTGGTACGCAAGAGTCGTCATTTCGTACTCTTAAGTTACCAAACACATCTAAAAGCTTAAATTGTTAGATAGGGGTTCAATAATGTATATCAAGCTTAACATTCAGGGCCGTTCCTGACATTTCAAAGGCCCAGGGCAAAATAACGAATAAGGGCCCCAACAAATCGATAATACACAATTGTGTAGTTGTGAATACCAATAACAAATGAAACTTTCAATTTCCAAATAAACTTATTAATGCATTAAATTCTCAATATACTTAGTCAGAATAGAAGGACTAGACACGTAATCTCGTAAGTAACAAAGGCAGAAAAATGGTATTAGCTGCCCGGTCCTTCAGAGGTCGTATCGTATGCGGGTTCTACAACATTTGAAGTTTCAATTCAAGCACTCTTTCAGGGAAGCTAAGACTCTTGCTCACAGCTTGGAAAATAGAAGTTGTTGAAATGGGTATTTGAGCTTTCTTTCGTTCTTTCCTTCTAGGCGCAGTATCTTTCTCCTTTCTATCGGCACAAGCTCACGTATAGCACCTTCCTTTTGCATAATTCATATGAATCTGCTCGTGGTTCAACATTACCATCATCCAAATCCAATCCGTCATCAGAAGAGCCTATTTTTTTAAAACAAATTTATCGATAGCTCCTCTTTGTGATTCTACTAATTGTTCTACTTTCTTTTTTCACTTCCAGAAAGATGTTTTTAGGCAACATATTATGATATTAAAAGAGAATCGAGAGCACCTAGAGTATGAAAAACAAGTAGTTGTTCAGCAGTTCAGTCTCAATGCCTCAGCCTCAGCCACTTGGAAAATAGAAACCATTAGTGATGGTTCACGGTTGACACCGAAATACCAAATGCGATTTTGAAAAGAAATATTGTAAATTTGTACCGTACCAACATATAAGAAAGAAAAAATATTGTAAATTTGTAATCTACTTACACAATTTTTAGACTATGAGATTTTGAAAAGAAATTGTGGATTAGCAAAATAGTAATTTACGAGCCCTAAAAACCTTAAACTCATAAATATGGGTTTGAGGGTTTAGGGTCCAAAGCAGAGAAGAGCCAAAGGCTCGAAGAGGGGAAAAATTGAAATAAGGAAAATAAATAAATTGGACAAGTACGGAGTACCGATATGCATCGTTCTTCATCAACGCCAGTGGCTTCAAGTTTGAGGAACAGGCCCAGAGTGAGACTTTGAGAGAGTTTTTCTTGCTTTGAAATTGAACTACGGGAAAAGGAATGGTTGAAAGTCGAACTGAAGGTGGAGTGGAAAATCTGGCGGCGGTAGCATAGGGAAGACTGAAGAGATTGAGAATCTCGAGGTCGAGGGTTTGCTGTTTGTTGCCCTTTCGTCTAATCGTCTGTCGGTTGTCGCATCATGTCGTCTTCATAACTAAGTTGTTTCCAATTGGCAATTTTCCATCCCATTTTAATACTATATATTATATATATACTATACATATAAATTAAATTTAGGCCCCTAGGCGGTCGCCCCTTTCGACTATGCCCAGGAACGCCCCGCCTCTCACAAACCAAACAAAGTGACAAAAAGACACTTACAATATTCTGGGTAACAAATGCTAGCAGGATGACGCGAACCCACAACATTGCCAAACCAAAGCTTTGATACCTTGTTAAGTCACCAACTCATCTAAAAGATAGGGATTCAACAATGTATATCAAGCTTAACACTTACCATGCCATTTTAGTAAATGAATTTCATTTCATGATAGTTCAACCCTACTTTACTTGGACTCCTAGTTGTTGCCAAAGTGCTCGTGTCGACACGACATAAGATTAACATGGGCAAGGCAGTTGGACACCTAGATTTAGTGCGAGTCTTATTTTTTGGAAGGTTGGACACCCGGATCCGCTCAGTAGACCTGAGTCCAGGTAACATAGGTTCGAATGGCATGGAAAAGAGTTACCAATAGTTCACACCAAACTAGCTCTAAACTCCCAAATCTATCCCCAAGGGTGGGAGCTCAGTCGTGAAAAATTGCCCAGCTTGCAGCATCGTTTGGTCAAATCCAAAAACCAGCAACCCTATGTGGATGAAATCAAATTTGTTTCTCTTTGAAGGAACTTTTAGGTGCAATTAGACACTGAAGAGAACTGACCAGAGTTGGACTCTCTTGCATCTTTTTATTTTTCGTTTTTGGCCAGCATAGTCCTCTTGCTTCAGTTCATATTCAAGTTGCTCTGCTTCAAGATACAGAGTAGTAGAAGGCCTATCCACCAGCATAATGTTAAATCACGGAATATCTTTCACCTTTCAAAACGGAAATTTGTCAGAATATTATTTAAAAAACACAACTAAGTGCTCGTGGTCTGAGAGTATTGCCCCATGAACACTAGCAACATAATTCTCAAAGAATCCCAATTACAGAATGTGGAAACTTATCAAAGCTCAAGTAGTAGGTTGAATCATCTATCTTTTGTCCATTTTGTTGCAGGTTATGGTACTCTTACGAGGTGATGATGATTACCATCCAGAGTGTTTGAGAGAGCAACCAAAACGGTCCCTCCAAAGAACATACTCAGAAGAGCTCTTGGATGCGGAAGAGTACAACTCAACCAAGTATCTAAACGATCTCGACAGACACAAACAGGTAGCATTAGGTGCTTGAAGAGTTGGAACTTTCTAAGAAGCGGTACATATGAATAGCCTTTCAACTTATCAAAAAAAATAAATAAACATATGAATAGCCTTTCCAGACTTTAGAAATTTGAGGTGAGGTTTAGAAGCCTTGGTTTCAAAGGCTAATGTTTCTCTGGTTTCAAAAAAAAGAAAAAAAGAAAAGCATTACATGTATAAATTGTATATGAAATTTCAAGTCCATATTTAGTATGTAAAATATGCTGCTCAAAAATATCGTTAATGCCCAACTTGAAGTTGATATTGGTTGGTTGGTAGTAAGCAAATATTTTTCGGTTGATGTTTGTGTGTGTGGTGGTGGGGGGATGAAACATCAATAGTAGCTAGGATTCAAAAGAATCTATCGATGGACCTTGTGATGCAACTGCATTCAAAGGTGCATCGATCAGAAAATAAAAAATGTAAATATCGGAAGTCTTTAAGTTAATTAAAATAATAACAAAGCAGAGATTTATCAAACAATGTAGATTTAGCCTCATGGCTAAAAAAGATTTCATTAAAAGAATTATGTTTCTTAGTTACCAATATGAAATCTACTAAAAACAAAAACCCTCTAACAAGACATAAAGTCTATAGAGGAAACCTACAAACAAGAGTATAGAAAACGTGGGATTAAAAAACAAACTTCCAAAGAATTAGGAATGCAAACAACAAGAACAACGATGAGCTTGGGATGAAGCTGCATTTGAAGTTGTATCTACACTTCAGTGAAGGTTTTCAGTTTCTCTCTGTATTCAGCGTGTATATGTCTATATCTCTGAGCATCCTCCTTGTTTGTCCGAAGCCTTCATATATATATATATATATATATATATATATATATATATATATATATATATATATACGAGCTAGAGGTAGAATCCTATATTAGATAATAATATATTTATTATTATTCTTGTTTATTTGTAATTAGTGATTAGTTGTAATTACCTTGTATAGTTTTTTCCTTATTATGTTACCTTCCTTGTATAGGTTTCTTGTATCATACTCCAAGTGTAACTCTAATTGTAACTCTCCCTATAATTAAGTGATTCAATCAATAGAAAAGATATGTCGTTATTCCTAAACTTTATTAGTTTCTACATGGTATCAGAGCTTTGCTCCTAAAACCTTCATCTTCTTCCTCTAGCCGCCGCCCCTACCACCCTCTGCCATGGCTAACGGAAATTACTCTCTCACCATTAAAAACCCCATTGACCCCACACAAACCTTCGACCTCATCAACATCTCTCACCATACCATCATCAAACTCACCTCCACAAACTACATAGCTTGGAAACTCCAGATTGAGGCCACCCTCATTGGCTATGACCTCTACAAGTTTGTAGACGGCTCACACCCATGCCCACCTCCCTCCGTCCTAGCCAAGGATGCTCAATCATCCAAGGACGTTCCTGTCCCAAACCCACACTACAAACCTTGGATCCGGCAAGACAAACTCTTGTTCGACGCCCTTATTGGTTTCCTCTCTGTTCCCCTGGTTCCTATGATCCAGTAGGCCACCACTACTAGAGAAGCATGGGAAACTCTAGCTCACACCTATACTCGTCTGACTCGCGGCCACATCAAGCAGGTTAAAGACTACCTCAAGTGGGCAACCAAGGGCACTCAGTCGGTCTCCGACTACATGTAGTCTGTCAAAAGTCGGGCAGATGAACTCGTAGCTCTGGGCAAACTGCTTGACCATGAGGATCTTATTGAGACCATCCTTGGTGGTTTGGATGATGACTACCTCCACATCGTGGATGTAGTGGAAGGTCAGGACACTCTCATATTGTTTGATGAGCTCCATGAAAAACTCATCAATCGAGAACTACTCCTGAAGCAGTCACAGCTCGCATCCTTCTCACATCCTGTCTCTGCCAGTGTTGTTATCTCGAGGAACCACAGCTCGCATGCTCGGCACTCCTCGCAAGCTCGGGCAGCTCCCGCTCATCCTCGGCAACCCTCCCAGCAGTTTTCGGCATCTGCTCCCCGCCAACAACGACCTTATCTTGGTAAGTGTCGGGGCTGTCGCCAACAGAGCCACACGGTTGCTCGTTGCCCCAACTTTCAATTGATCACCACCACATCTCTGCCCGCTGACTCCAACTCGGGCAGTAACTACGCAAGGCATCCATGGGCACACCTTGTGACCACAGCGAACACCGGGACTCCGGGCTGGCTTCTCGACAGTGGAGCTTTTCACCATGTTACCAATGATCTTGGCAACCTCCATCTTCACTCCAACTATCCGGGCACGGATGACATGGTCATTGGTGATAGTACATGCCTACATATCTCCAAAACTGGTTCTTCTATCCTCCCTACCCCTGCACACACCTTTACTTTACAAAATGTCCTGTTTGTTTCTAGCATGAAACGCAATCTCATATTCATATCTCAAGTCTGCATATCCAATAACATGTCTATTAAGTTCTTAATATCTTCTTTTCATGGTGTGTATGAATGGCCACCAATAACGACTCCTCTCCTCGCCTCTTCTCCAAAGTCTCTCACCAAGATTGGCATCATCGCCTTGGCCATCTGTCTGGTCCCGTCCAAAGTCAAATACTCTCTAGCCTAGGTTTATCATTAGATACTGCTCGCAATCATATTCATTGTAATGATTGTCTTTCTAATAAAAGTCATAAACTTCATTTTCATCAAAATACTATTGTGTCTAGTCTTCCTCTTTAAACTATTTATACTGATGTTTGGACCTCCCCCCTTCCCTCTATTGATGAATTCAAATACTATGTGATCTTTATTTATCACTATACTCATTACATTTGGCTTTACCCACTCAGACTCAAATCTGAGGTCGCCACCATCTTTCCCAAATTTAAAGTCTTGGTGGAAAACTATTTTAAAACAACCATTGTCACTCTTTACTCGGACAATGGAGGCGAGTACATGGGGCTTGCTCGAGATTCTGGCTTGGTTGCCTACCTATCCGCCCATGACATCTCTCACCTCACCTCGCCCCCTCACACCCAGAACACAATGGGTTCTCGGAACGTTGTCATCGCCACATTGTCGAAACGGGTCTCTCCCTACTCTTTCGTGCATCTCTTCCGCTACCTTTCTAGTCGCTTGCCTTCCAAACCGCGGCCTACCTCATAAATCGACTACCAACACCCACTCTTCCTCACCAGTCTCCTTACCATAAACTGTTTGGCTCTTCGCCCAACTACTCCAAACTTCGTGCCTTTGGTTGTTTCTGCTACCCTTGGCTCCGCCCTTACTCAACTCACAAACTCGCTGCTCGCTCCACTCTGTGTATCCACCTTGGTTACTCTCTCACTCAGAGTGTCTATCTCTGTTATGATCCGAGCACCACCAAGCTATACATTTCACGTCATGTTCGATTTTTCGAGTCTACCTTTCCAATGTCCACCCCAGCCACCAGCCCTACTCGCCCAGATACCTATGCTAGTGTGTCTTGGCTACCCCTTCATGAACTGCTCGGCCACTCATACACACCGTTGGCTGCTCGCTTCAGTGCCTCCCAGCCAATTTATCCTCGCACTAATCAGAATGTGGTTGATCTCAGCTCGCCCATACACCAGCCTCACCCACCCTCACCACTGTCCGCTCCTAGTCCTTTGTTGGTTACTCAACCCTCCTCGGCAACCAACTCCATGCCCGAGGATAGCACTATGCCCACTTGCACCATACGCGCTGACCCAGTTCCTGTGCCCGCTGAACCTGGTCATGCGCCTGTGCCTGTGTCCGTTGACCCTATCCCTATGCCTGCTGCTTTTGGAACTTCAACTATAGTTACTCGATCTAAGAGTAATATCTACAAACCCATCACCAAACTGAGTCTTTCGACTCAACTAGCAGCAGACAGTGAACCAACATGTGTCACTCAGACTCTGAAAGATGAGAAGTGGTGTCAGGCCATGTCTGAGGAGTTTGATGCACTAGCTCGCAATGGAACTTGGGATCTAGTCCCTTCGGCAGATGCTCGCAATATTGTTGGTTGTAAGTGGATCTATCGCATCAAAAGATATGCTAATGACATTATTGATTGCTACAAAGCTCGCCTAGTGGCCAATGGATTTCACCAGCGACCAGAGGTTGACTATCACGAGACTTTCAGTCTTGTGGTTAAACCGACCACTATTCGACTTGTTCTCTCACTGGCCGTTTGTCAAGGATGGGATCTTCGACAACTGGATGTGAACAATGCATTTCTTCAAGGTAATCAGTCCGAGGAGGTATTCATGGCTCAACCACATGGGTTCACAGACAAGGACAAACCTCAACATGTGTGTCGGCTTCACAAGGCTATTTATGGTCTCAAGCAGGCTCCCCGAGCTTGGTATAATGAGTTGTGTCAGTTTCTACTTGCCTCCGGCTTCAAAAACTTGGTGGCTGACGCATCCCTGTTCATCCTTCGTACTACGGGTAACATCATATATATCCTTGTTTATGTGGATGATATCATCGTCACTGGAACCAGCCAGCTACAGTTCAAACTTTCATATCTCTGCTCGCTAATCGCTTCTCGCTCAAGGACCTTGGTGATCTTCACTACTTTCTTGGAGTTGAAGTTGTTAAGCGCCTAAGTGGTCTTTGCTCTCCCAGCGTGGTACATCGATCTCCTTGCTTTGGCTTGCATTGCATGACCGATGCTCGCCCGGTAGCTACGCCCCTTGCTACCTCGCCTACCTTGACTCCTTCTTTGACCGCGACACTTTGCGCTCCACAGAGTCGACATAATTTCGAGCAATGGTTGGCAGCCTTCAATATTTGTCTCTTACTCAGCCTGATGTTGCCTTCGCTGTCAACAAACTCTCTCAGTTCATGCATAGGCCGATCACTGAGCACTGGAATGCGGTCAAGCGAGTTCATCGATATCTCTATGGCTATATTAATGCGGGCATCCTCCTTCATCATGAGTTTCCTCCTACTCTCCATGCCTTTACTAATGCGGTCTAAGCTGGCAACAAGGATGACTACACATCCACCAGTGCCTACATTGTCTATCTTGGAAGCAACCCGATCTCTTGGAGCTCCAAGAAACAGCGCATTGTAACTCGCTCTCGATCGGACCAATATCAAGAATCTTTGGGCGGTGGGCGCCTTTACGGCGGAGGTCAGGTGGATTGTGTCTCTTCTTGGCGAACTCGGTCTCACCTCCTCAACTCAGCCAGTCATTTAATGTGACAATGTGGGCACGACGAGTTTCTGCTCGAACCCGATTTTTCATACTTGCATGAAGCATGCGGCCTGGACTTTCATTTCATTCGACAACAAGTTCAGGATGGGCTTATGCGAGTTTGCCATGTCTCCTCGGCCGATCAATTGGCTGATGCCTTGACCAAGCCTCTTGCTCGCTAGCGGTTTCATCAATTACTTCTCAAGATTGGTCTCTCCTCTTGGACGTCTATCTTGCGGGGGCATATTAGAGAATAATATATTTATTATTATTCTTGTTTATTTGTAATTAGTAATTAGTGGTAATTACCTTGTATAGTTCTTTCCGTATTATGTTACCTTCCTTGTATATGTTTTTGTACCCTACTCCAAGTGTAATCATAATTGTAACTCTCCCTATAAATAGGTGATTCAATCAATGGAAAGGCTATGCCGTTATTCCTAAACTTTATTAGTTTCTATATCCTACACAAATAAGAATCCAACAACTCCAAGGAAACATAATGTTATGAAGTAAAAGATTTGTTTCCAAAATTAGTTTCTTAATATAATTCAAGAATCTTACTTAAGATCTTGTCCAACTTAATTATAGAATCTTGAGAGCTTTTGGAAGTGATTAACTATGGTAAATACTTACCGCTTTAGGACCAATAAATCAGTAAATATGGTAAATACTTCTCATAGCTTTTGAACTAAGAAAGGTTTAAACAATAAATTAAAACTAGGGTTTTAATAAGAAAAATAGGATAACCCTATTTTACCCTTACAATCTTCTCCTTTGATGAACCTTTCTGGTCAAATCAAATGACAAGCGTTTATTCAACACCGATCAAACCATCTAACCTGCAATTGTTTGAATTTCTCCCCCTGAATATTTGCAAGAATATAACATCAGAATGAACAATAAGCACAAATCAGAAATCAACAACTCATAGCAACCACAGTTGAAACTATCCAATATACAAAACAATCATGACATTGTTTATGGGAGAAACAATCACAATGATGAATCTACAAGAAATCAGATTCATCATCATCACCAGAAATAGGAACACTTGATCTCTCTCCCTCTATTTGTCCGGAGAAGGAAGAGGAAGTGATGAACTTCATAAATCAGGGTGATGTAGCTTTGGGTGAAGTTGCATACAAAGCTTCATCAGTTTGGATTGTCGAATTTTTAGGGTTTGAGGGACTGGAAGTCATTCGAATACACTAGGGTTTGTAGAATAAGAGATGAAGAGAAGGAGCACGAGATTTTTAGCAAAATAGAGGAAAAATTGCCAAAGATAATTTTGTAGAGAATGAAGATTGTTAGGCTTAGGTTTGAAAATAACTTTGGAGTTTGAAGATGGAGATTTATTTTGTCCTTTGGCTTTCAAAATATTTTTAAACTTGGTTGTTAAAAGAGTCATCGACCCTTCACCAAAATCAGATTCCTCAATGTTCCAATTTGAATAATTTGTATTCGTTAAGGTAGAAGGACGAACAATATTCTCCTATTGAGAACCATCATGGCTACAACCAAGAATATTCTCTTAATGACATCAAGAGGAGTCTCTGATACCAATTGAAAGATCAATAGTAGCTAGGATTTAAAGAATCTGTCGATGCAGCTTGTGATGCAGCTGCATCCGGAGGTGCATCGACCAGAAAATTAAAAACGTAAACAGCGGAAGTCTTTAAGTTAATTAAAATAGTAGTAAAACAAATATTTATCAAACAATCTACAAGCTAAACTTGTAGATTCAGCCTCATGACTAAAAAAGATTTCATTAAAAGAATTATGTTTCTTAGTTACCAATATGAAATCTACTAAAAATAAAAACCCTCTAACAAGACATAAAGTATGTAGAGGAAACCCACAAACAAGAGTATATAAAACGTGAGATTAAAAAACATGCTTTTTAGGAACTATGAATGCAAACAACAAGAACATCGATGTAGCTTGGGATGAAGTTGCATCCATACTTCAGCGAAGGCTCTCAGTTTCTCTATGTATTCAAAGTGTATATGTCTATAACTCTGAGCATTCCTTTTGTCTGTCTAAAGCCTTCACACACACACACACACACACACACACATATATATATATATATACACACACGAGGTAAAAGTAGAATCCTACACAAATAAGAATCCAATAACTCTAAGGAAACATAAAAATTTGCTTCCTAAATTAGTTTTCTAATATAATTCAAGGATCTTACCAAATATTTTGTCCAACTTAATTTTAAACTCTTGAGAGCTTTTGGAAGTGATTAATTATGGTAAATACTTATCATTGCTTTAGGATCAAGAAAATAGTAAATATGGTAAATATTTCTCATAGCTTTTGGACCAAGAAAAGTTTAAACAATAAATTAAAATTATGGTTTTAATAAGAAAAATAAGATGACTCTATTTTACCCTTACACGGGGTGGTGGAGGTGGTTAAGTGTAAAAGTTTAGGTCTTCGAAGAAGTCGAGTTGACTGAAGTCTTGGCTTATTTGATAACCATTTCAGTTTCATATTTTTGTTTTTGTTTCCTACAATTGTGAACAATGGAAACAGCAATGCTTTCGATAACTATTTCTATTTCTAATAAACCAAAAATGTTTCTCATTTTTTCCCAAATTTCAAAAATGTTTTTGAACAAATTGTTTCTTGCGAAAGAGACATTTTCAGACAGAAACACGAAAGGGTCGAGTTAACTTTGCGAAAGGAAATAGAAATGTTTGTTAAACAACGAAAATGAAACATAAACATGTAAACTAATGATGACTGAAATGATTACCAAACTCGAGTTGAGCAACTTATTTCATATTATATATATATTATAATAGAGCTTGGGAAACACGCTCGTAATTGATTTGAGATAAAGAGCGGCTGAGATCGATTCATTTACGAAGATCTTACGGTCATAATCACTGCTCAAGTTCACATGTGTGAACGGCGGTTGAAAAACTACCCCCTCTCTCTCTCTCTCTCAAACTCCCCCCACTATTCAGTATTCACGGTTGAAAATCTACTCATCTCTCCCTCTCCCTTTTCTTTTGAAATTTACTAAGAATTATATCAAGAATATTCATCATACTGAAGCAAATAATTCCAAATTGCAGCAATTAATCAGACCCGCTTCTGGGATGGAGATTACATATTCGAAGCCGGCCGTGATATTTGAATAAAAAATTATTTTGCCACCAATTTCCAAATAATGTCTCTCAAATTTTTTTAAAGAATTCTCATTGTAGTTTTTAAAAAGTTGATGAATGTCAAATTTTTAAACGAAAAATTATGTGCGAGCATTCATTTCAATGTAATATTGATATATATGAAATATAAAGAATGTCTCTCTGTCACGTTTAATCTCACAATCTCAACCGTTTTTATCACGTTTTTTTTCCATCCCTATTTTATTCTTAAAAATTATTGAGATATTACGGTTTACAGTTATTATTTTACATTTAATATTTTACAGTTAATATTTTACGGTTTTACAGTTATTTGCGAAAATTAGTTACTCTTTTACTGAGATATTACGATTTTACAGTTTTACAGTTTTATGGTTGCGAAAATTTGTATTTGTATTTTTTTTCTTTTTAATTGTTATCGTAATTAACTTAATCAATTTAATTTTTTTGCGACCCGTAATTTCGTATACAAATTTTAACAAAACGTAAGTTTTGTAATTTGAAATATTTATTTTTTTAACTGTTATCGTAATTAACTTAAACAATTTAATCCCTCCGTTACGGGCAAAGAGACCCCGTTTGAAAGTCAATTTTTTTAAAAAAAATAATATTTTTAGTTCATTTCTATAATATCTGCTTTATTTATTGATAAATTTTCAAACTTGTGTCGTGCCATCGGCACGGGCAAGAATACTAGTATATATATATAACCCAAAATAGTTTTAAAATATAACATAATCATTCTTAAAACTTAATACTCAACATAATATTGAAAATGTTTAATTCTTCTTCACAAGAAAACCTTGTACATCCTTTTATGGGAATTTCTCAGTTTTGCAATAAAATAACGATTTTCTATTAGATTTCAAACTCTACTACAAGATGTCTTCCACTTTAGAGATCCACACGACTGCTTTAAAGCTCCATTTGGCTATGTCTTTTAGATGTTTTTGTGTTTTAAAGATTCTGATGTTCCGATGCTCTGTCCCGTCCATTGATTTCTTAAGATGAAGACTTTCGGGAAAATTGAAGAAAATCAATGGATGTAACATCAGAATCTTTAAAAGCATGTGGAAGACATAGCCAGGTGGAACTTTAAAGTGGTGTGGGATAATAATTCTCATATAATTTTCCATATCCTCATTTTCATTTCCATCTTCCATGCTTTGAGCAGATGTCCTAGGCTCCCTTTTCTTCCTCTTGTTTTAGAACTATGTTTATGTATGTTACCAACAAAAGAATTTGTTTCAATTGATGGGTCAATAATAATATTCATGCAAATGATCTAGCAAGACAACGGTGTATCACATCACTTTTCATTTTCTGATGTGAAATCAATTTATGTACTCCCTTGGACTCAAAATTACTCTCTCCGACCCTAAATTATCGTTCTCCTTTTCTTTTTTGTCAATTACAAAATAATTGTTCAGTTTAAAACTTACCTTTTTAGAATATCACTGCTACCACTTTACCCTTATTTTTTCACTCTATTTTAATTATGAGCCACACACACATGTGCTTTAAAAAAACTATATATTAAACCAATATAAATAATCAAGTCAATTATTTTTTCTTAATCTATGCGCCAGGTCAACTAGGACGATAATTTAAGGACGAAAGGAGTATTATCTTTCTTTCTTTTGTCGTCTGTCTCAAAAAAATTGTCTCGTTTGAATTTTTTTTAAAAATAACACTTTTATCATTTTACTTTTACTTTTTCTTTTTCTTTTTACTTAATTTTGGGTCACATATATATGGGCTTAATAAGGAAATTACAAACTATACCAATATTAATAATCAAGTTAATTATTTCTTGAACATATTTGGATTGGTCGACTTTGATAAGCTTTCAATCGCTACGGTATTTTATATTTTTTAAGGGAAAATTATCTTCCTAACCATCGTACTATGCTCAGGTAACCGATTTAACCAACCAACTTTCAATATCTCAAATTTGACTAATGTACCCTATAATTGGGTACGATGTGAACTATTCCGTTAACCCCCCCCCCCCCATCCAATATTTTTAACGGAGCAATGATGCGATTGCTTGTGTGATCCTTCTAATGACTCGTTAACAGCAAGGGGTCCAAAATGATACTTATAAAAAATGGGGGGGGGGGCGTATCTCTCACTTCCAATTTTCTCTCTCAAACACACTTCTTTCGGGATTCGTCTGTCCTTTTCTTATATGTATCCAAAAGGGGAAACTCTCCCCCCGAGAGCCCCCACACCTCAACCCCATGAGAATGTGAGAGGGAAAATCACAGTGACTCAGCGATTAAGAAGCTAGGAGGACCCGTGTCTAATACCAACAAGGAGCCACCCTCACAAGAGGATGAAACCCCCACATTGCGGTTGCTAGGACTCGATCATTGGTCCTGTATCAAAATTTATTAACTCTAAACCAACTGAGCTACGCCCGTGAGGGCTTCTTTTCTTATATATATATACTAGATCTTCATGTCTATGCCTTTGGCACGGTGCCAGTATATCTGATTTCGTCAATTGAAATGACAGTGCCTAAATAGAAGGTGTGATTTTTTTAAAAAAAAGTAACAGTTAAGGGGTACATTGCTTCCAGTGATAGTTGAGGGATTGATGTTTTATAAGGAATGACTGTTCAAAAGATTAATCGCAGTGTGTGACTTTGTAATATGAAGATAAAACATATGGAGATGAAAAAATTGTGACTACTCATAATATTAATTGTAGAGGGTGACTTGTAATAGGAAGAGAAAAAATAGAGAGTTAAAAATGGATAACTACCCATACATGTGAATGTGATGATGAATCTCAACCGTTAAATATTTTAAGAAAATTTAATCTCAACCTTTGAATAGTCATAATCAATTAGCTAGCTGTTTTATAATATATATATATATATATATATATATATATATATATATATATATATATATATATATAATATAATACAGCTCATAGTCGCACGCTTACAATTGACAAAAGATAAAGAGCGGCTGAGATTAATTTCTTTACTGAGATCCTACGATCATTATCACTCTCTGAGTTCACATGTGTGAACGGTGGTTGAGTAACTACCTCTCTCTCTCTCTCCAACACTCCCCACTATTCACGATTGGTGGCCGCTAATCTTTCCTCCACCAAACTCACCAATTTTATGCACGTAATTTTGTATACAAATAAATTTTAAAAAATAATCGTAAGTTTTGTAATTTGAAATATTTGAAATATACTGGCACCAGTTTTTGCCTCACTTATTGGACAAGTATATCCCGTTTCAATTACCAGGGCAATGTTCACTCATACGAGATTTCGAAATACATTATACCTAACTAACACCTAATTTATTAAACGTAACACTATTTAATATATTAAATTACAGCACTACCCCTCTATGAGATTTAAACTCATTACCAACCTTTAACCCCTCGCTCATTTGACCAACCACCCCATTGGCCATTGCTCCATTAACTCTCAGTAACCAAAACCCAGTAAAAATTAATGAAAACAAATAAAGAACGCATGAGACTGGAACAAGTTTCAAGATCAGTGTGAGGAACATATTAAATGGTTGAGAAGGATGTTGGAGTTGTCCCCTTTTTACCACTGATAATTGTCTTCTCCATTTCTAATTTTGAAGGGCATCGTCACTCTGTTTTTGAGGCTCTTCCATGGAAGCAGCAGCTCTGTCATGCTCTATCTTCGTATCAAAGTTTCCTCATGAATTGGGTTTCCCGCCCACCATCCACCATCACACAGTTTATTTACACAACTTCCGCTAGCGAATAGTGAATCTTCTTTTGAACAACCGCTAAGGCGCAACGGCACTCCAAAAACACATCTGGTGCAAAGATCCGTATCTTCTTAAAAACAACCGCGCACATGTAGCGGATACTTAGATGTTGGCGGATGTTTAGCCAAACATCCGCTGGCTTCAAGCGGATGCTTATTTTTCCATTTCTCACTTTGTTAGGGTTGTGGAGGAAGAGAAGAATGGAGGATGGTGGAATTGGAATCTGAATTGGGGTGGAGGGTTATTGTAATGGAAATATGGGATTGTTTTGTTTTAATTGCAGTATGGGTATTATTGTTATTTGATTATTAAATGATGTTACATTAAGTGAAAATGGTGTTATGTTTAGGTTTGAAATAAGGCAAATGGATTTTTCACTCCATTGTAGGAAATGGTGTTGCCGTCCTCTTTCTCTCCCAACCACCTACGATCACTACCTTCATGGCGTCCACCATAACCATCGCCAGCCACCTTTACTTCCATAGCAGCCTCCACCTTTACCGCTGTGAAATCCATTGCCACCGCCTTAACCTCCATTGCAGCCTCCACCTTCACCGCTACGAAATCCATTGCCGCCACCACCACCACCTCACTCACTCCGTATCTTAAAGCAACTAATCAGCCATGGAAAATCTGCTTCACCCAAAAAAGAGAAAGAGAGCCTTCGCTTACCTACTTCACTCAAAGAAAATCTGGCAGCCATGGATTCCGATGACCAAAGCTTTAAGGGGGGAGGCCTTGGCCTTGCCATAGTTGGGTTTGACACAAATACACACAGCTGAACCCAGATATGAAATTGCACCCATATATAAAATTGGAAAACAACATATACCAATTGATCGAGACTCTCTCTCACGTACAGTTAGTTGATCACGAACTCAATTTTGACCTGTCAAGTCTCTAGTTTGGGTCAATTGGAAAGTGACTTTATGTAAACTTTGCTCATGGAAGAGAAACGAAAATGAAGAAAGGTAGAGAGAGAAAATGTTTCTCTATAGTTATTGATCAAGTATGAACTCTGTTCTTACATTAGGGAAAAGATGATACCAATATACTTTCCACTAAAACTTTCTGTTATCCACCCAAACCTCTCTCCACTAACAGCCTGAACTCCACTAACTAATTCTAACAAATTAACTAACGAAAATTAGAGAATTACATTAGAGCCCTTCATATGTAACAGAATATTTAACAGAGGCTGCTATCTCCAAATATCAATGTATTTGACTTGTACAGCTTCCAGCAGTTTCAACAAATCTTTCTTCAGGCACATAGACTCTGCACATTGTTAACTTGTGTTGTGGTAGCACATTTGCTGGAATTGGTATAGTCAACACCCCTCCCACAAGTAGAAAGTGGGGAAAAATGAGCCAATTTCAACTTGGAAAGTAAGAACCAATGAATAGCTTTGCCAAGTGATTTGGTAAAGAGGTCGGCAAGTTGCAGCTTGGAAGAAATATAATAGGGCTTAAGAAGACCTAACTGAATCTTCTCTCTGACAAAGTAACAATCTAATTCAATATGCTTTGTGCGAGCATGGTAAACAAGATTAGAAGCTATAGCAATAGCTGCAGTGCTGTCACAAAAGACCTTGACTGGAAGAGGAAGTACCACCTGCAAATCCTTAAGTAAGGCATGAAGCCACAGAATTTCACAGCTAACAGTAGCTAAGGCTCTATACTCAGCCTCATCAGATGATCTAGCAGTGACGGATTGTTTCTTGGACAGCCAAGACACCAAAGAATCGCCAAGAAATATACAATAACCAGTCACAGATTTTCTGTCATTGGGATTACCAGCCCGGTCACTATCGATGTATGCTGTGAGAGTAAGATCATTAGAAGAAGACAGAAACAAACCCTGGCCTGGACAAGATTTCAAATATCTCAAGACCCTGAACAAAGCTTGCAAATGAACAGATGTAGGAGCATGAACAAACTGGCTTAGAACATGAGCAGAATAGGCAATATCAAGTCTTGTTACAGTGAGATATAATAACTTCCCAATGAGTTGTCTGTAGAGAGAAGGATCAAACAGAGGTATCCCAGAGGAGAACAGAAGTTTTTCATTAGGATCCAAGGGAATAGTCAATGGTTTGGCATCAAGAAGACCTGCATCTCCAATTAGATCAAGAGCATACTTTCTTTGACTTAAATGGAATCCTTGAGAGGACCTAGTAACTTCAATGCCCAAATAATACTTGATAAGACCTAAATCTTTAATGTTGAACTGAGCATGAAGAAACTATTTTAAAGAGTTGATGGTGTCTAAATCATTGCCTGTTACAATGATATCATCAACGTAAACTAACAAAGTAGTAAACATATCTCACTTGGTTAAGGTGAACATGGAATAGTCTGCATGAGACTGGACATAACCAAGATGTAAAAGAGAGGTTGTTAACTTTGCAAACCATTGTCTGGAAGCCTGCTTCAGACCATATAACGATTTCTGAAGTTTGCAGACCAAAGTAGGAGTCTTCCTGTTAGGATAGCCCTGTGGTATAGTCATGTAGACCTCTTCCTCTAAGTCCCCATGAAGAAAAGCATTGTTGACATCTAATTGAAATACAGACCAATCTTTAGCAGCAGCAAGAGCAAGGAATGTTCTAGCAGAAACCATCTTAGCCACGGGAGAGAAGGTCTCATGATAATCAATGCCCTCAGATTGAGTGTATCCCTTAGCTACAAGCCTAGCTTTATATCTCTCTACAGTCCCATCAGCATGATATTTGACTTTAAACACCCATTTACACCCAATTACTTTCTTGTTAGGGGGCAAAGGAACCAACTGCCAAGTATTATTTGCCTCTAAAGCTGTTATTTCCTTAGTCATAGCATCAACCCAATGTTGATTCTTAACTGGCTGAGTATAAGAGTTGGGTTCCACATGATCATCTAATGCATGAATGAAATTGATATGAGCAGAATCAAAATGACCATAATGAGTGTAAAAGGAAGATGCATACTTAGGCAGGGAATGAGCATGTACAGGAGGCAAAACAAAATCCTTTAATTTGACGGAAGGTGTTCTTTACCTAGTAGAGCGTCTGGAAGGGGCAAGAGGAGGAAGAACAGGAGAAGGATCAGAAGACGGAGGAGAAGAATCAGAAGATGGAGGAGAAGATGGGGGAGAAGGAGAGGAAGGAGCAGAAGATGGAGGAGAAGGAGAGGAATGAGCAGAAGATGGAGGATCATCAACTGGCCAAGGCATAGAAGAGTTAGGTTGTGAGGAAGAAGATTAAAGAAATGGGAAGACATGCTCATGAAATATGATATGTCTACTAACAAAGATCCTATGAGTGTGGAGATTGTATAAAATGTAACCTTTCTGGCCAGTAGGATAACCTAGCAGGATGCATTTGATTGCTCTAGGATCTAATTTGTCATTATTATGGATGGAAGCAAAACACAAGCATCCAAATGATCTCAAATGTGTATAATCAACAGGAGTCTTGAACAACAGCTCAAAAGGGATATGAAATTTTATGGCACTGGAAGGAAGACTATTAATCAAATAAGCAGCTGTGAGTAAACAATACCCCCAAAAATGTTTTGGGAGATGGGACTGAAATCGTAATGCTCTGGCCATTTCAAGAAGTTGCCTATGCTTTCTTTCCACAATGCCATTCTGCTCAGGAGTATAGGTACAAGAAGACTGATGAAATATACCTAGACTAGCAAAGAATTGAATAACTTCTTCATTGTAAAATTCAGAACCATGATCAGTTCTAGCTGACTTGATTGTGATTTGAAACTGATTTTGAACATAAGCATTAAAGGATTTAAGGATATTGAATACATGTTGTTTAGTTGGCATCAAATGAACCCAAACATGTCTAGAATGATCATCAACCAGAGTAAGAAAATATCTACATCCATTCATAGTGGGAATTCTGTAAGGTCCCCACAAATCACAATGAACAAGATCAAAAGGTTTGGCACTATAAGAATTGCTAACAGGAAATACAAGTTTGTGTTGCTTAGCAAGAGGACAAACAGTACAATATGAAATACAATCATGATTAGCTGTCTTGGAATTGAAAACATGAGACAGTTGTTGTATTTTCTTAAGAGAATGTAAAGAAGAGTGCCCTAATCTCTTGTGCCAAACATCAGAAGAAACTAGATTAGGAGAATCAGTCACACTGCTAATGAGAGGAGGAAGATAAGTATTTTGATGAGTCCCATGTAAAATGTACAGACCTCCATTGAATCTACCAGTTGCAATGATGTTCTCAACCGTCCTCGAATGTACATGTTGATGTGGTAAATTGTACAGTACAGGAAGTCTGAGCAAGAAGTTTAGGAACCGAAAGCAAATGATACTTAAAAGATGGCACATACAAAACATCATGAAGAACTAAGGTTGGTGTTAAGGAAATGGATCCTTTGTGAGTGACTAAGGTGTGATTACCGTTAGGAAGAGAGAGAGAGATAGGTTTCACTAAGGGAACAAGTGAATGCATTAGTTCAGATGCAAAACAAATATGATCAGTGGCTCCCGAATCTATAATCCAAGCAGAAATATGAAGATCGTTATGAACTGATGCTACAATTTTGTCATAACAACAGGTAGGTGCAAATATACCTGCAAAAGGATTTGTAGTGATAGAACTACAAGCTGCAAGGTGATCCTCAGGATGATCCTTGCCTTTCAACATTGTCAAGACTTGACCAAGCTGTGCCTTAAGTAACTCGATATCTGCCAGAGAACCACTTCCATCTTCGGATTTGCCCTGTGCTTGCACCTGCATAGCTTTAGTCCCATTGTGTTTCTGCCCATCAGTAGCATTTCCCCCTTTGAATTGTTTTGCATTATGAAGTCCATAAGCAGGATGACCAACAGGAAATCCATGTAACTTGTAACAATCATTCTTGGTGTGTCCTTCTTTGTTACAATAATTACATATTATTCCCTTTTTGAAAGGTGCTTTTGCAAAGGTGAGTTTTTCCCAGTAGTAGGTGGTTTATAAGAGCCAGTAACCTTAATTTCTAAATCCTGAGAAGTTCTGTGGAGGTTAGCAGCTACAACATTGAACTCAGGAACATAACCCACACGAATGGATTCTTCTTGCCGCACCATATAATAGGCTTCACTAATGGTTGGCAATGGTTTCATCCTTAAGATCTGCCCCCTAATATTTGCAAAACTATCATACAGCCCCATAAGAAACTACATGAGTTTCTTTCGTTGTTCTCTCCCTTCTTGGGCTTTAACAGAACCACAAATACAATTGTTACACGAACAAGCTGTGATAACATCTAATGCAGAACTCTCATCCCAAAGTCCCTTCATCCTATGGTAATAAGCTTCTACAGAAATAGCTCCTTGTTCCAATCGATGAAGATCCTTTTCCAATTGAAATATTCTGTGACCATCTATGTTAGAATATCGCTCCTTCAACTCAATCCACACCACATATGCTGAAGACACAAACCGAAGGCTATTACTTATCTCTTCAGACATCACATTAAACATCCATGATATGACCATGTCATTGGCCCTTGCCCACAAAGGATATAAACTGGACCCTTTATCAGGTATGGGAAAAGTACCATCAATTAAGCTTGACTTATTCTTAGCAGAAATAGAGATTTGGAGTGACCTAGACCAAGAGCTGTAATTATCACTACCAGTTAATTTGGTTGAGATGAGAATCAAACCTGGATGGTCATTGTTATGGATAAAGAGTGGGTGCATATTGGAATCAATGGAGATTTCCATTGTGTTTGTTATTGTAGTCCTTTTACTTTGGTTAGATTCTGTAGCTCCTCCCAATGCTTCAACATCTGCCATGAATACGTTTTGTCGAAGGAAAACCCTAATTACAAGATCAGAAAGTAATCGATGAAAAGAACCTGATAAAAAAAAATGATCGATGAGTTCTTGAATGAAGAAGACAGAATATGTGATTCTTGGATCAATTGCTCTGATACCATGTAAACTTAGCTCATGGAAGAGAAACGAAAATGAAGAAAGGTAGAGAAAGAAAATGTTTCTCCATAGTTGTATTGATCAAGTATGAACTCTGTTCTTACATAAGGGAAAAGATGATACCAATATACTTTCCACTAAAACTTTCTGTTATCCACCCATACCTCTCTCCACTAACAGCCTGAACTCCACTAACTAATTCTAACAAATTAACTAACGAAAATTAGAGAATTACATTAGAGCCCTTCATATGTAACAGAATATTTAACAGAGGTTGCTATCTCCAAATATCAATGTATTTGACTTGTACAGCTTCCAACAGTTTCAACAAATCTTTCTTCAAGCACATAGACTTCTGCACATTGTTAACTTGTGTTATGGTAGCACATTTGTTGGAATTGGTATAGTCAACACTTTAATCACTTTCAGTTTCATGTTTAACTAATTTCTGTTCCAAGAAATATGATGCATCTGCTGCATCCCCGCCTCCTAGAAACAAGGATTTATTTTATTTTATTATATTATATTTTGGATTTTGGTTTTGGTTCTTGATTTGGGGATGAATCGCCAGATTGATTGTGTAAGATCAGTGTGCGATTTCATAAACATCATTTTTGGACCCTTACTGTTAACTTATCGTTAGAAAGATCACGCAATTGGCCATGCCATCACTCCGTTAACAAAAATGGATGGAGGATTAATAGTAAGGGCCACATCGCATCAAAATTAAAAGTTGGTCGGTCAAATTTGGGATATTGAAAGTTGGTTGGTTAAATCGGTTATATGATAATAGTATGATTGTCAAAAATGATTGTAATTTTCTATTTTTTAATTGGAAAAAAGTTATGTTTTTGGGTAAAAAGACTACGATACCCTTAATGAGTCTGAAACGTACTACAGATCGCTCACTCAAATGCATCATATTGCATCAATTTTTGCATTGTGATGCATCAATTTAGTTATCTAACCCAATTTTATATTGCATTGCATTAATTTTTGCAAGGCAATGCATCAATTTTTTTAAAAAAATTGTCTTGATTAAAAGTTTTCTTTTTAGGACAACATTTTTACTATTGTACCCTTACTTTTTTTTATATTTTAATTATGACCCACATATATATACTCTTTCGAGGAAACTACATACTATACTAATACTAATAATTAAGTTAATTATTTTGTTAATCTATGTGTCGGATCAAACAAAATAATAATTTTGGGATGAAGGAATATTAGAAAGAATACCAACCACACAACGATTTCCACTCATTTTCGGCATTTGGTAACCTTAGGAAAATGTAGTCAACGAAAAATGTTTTCCGAATCAAAGGAAAATGAACCATTTTCCTATTTTCCGTAAGTCATTTTCCAAATGTTCGAGTACCCTCCGCCCCCTTTCACAATTACACATATTTACTGACACACACAATATTTCACTAACAAATAAATTGTTTAGAAATATAAATGAAGTTTGTGTATAGTATTTATAAATTATAATTTTAATAAATAATCATTACGTTCTAAAATTAGTGTCAACTATATTATTTAAGGACATCCTAAACATTGTCAATTTTCTATTTTAAAACATTTTTTTCATATCAATTATCAAAAAAAATATTTATAATTGAGAGATTGAAAAAAGGTAGATCTTGATTTGATACCACTAATGATAAATTGAGGGTTACTAAAGAAAAATTAATTAAAGGCCAAATTACTTTTTACCCCCCAAAGTTTCCACCAAATCCCACTTTGTCACCTAAACTAAGGTTTGTCCCACTTTAGCGTTCAAGGTTGCCATTTATCCCATTAAGCTCCTCCCGTCCATTATCGTTACTAAAATGTCGTTAACTTGCACATGATCTTCCACATGCGGGTTATTTTCGTCTTTTTCCATCCTAGTTCACTCTCCCACGTCCCTTTCTCTCTCCTCTCCATTCTCCACGTATTTCTTCCCTCAAACCCAGCAAGCAAGAGAGATTGAAGCTTAAAGAGATTAAACAAATGGAAAAAATCCCCTTCTCCATTCTCAGTTATGTCCACTCTCGATATCTCTCTCTTAAAAATCTGACCTAGCAACCATCGATGGCTCCAACTTCACTAAATCCTCCATCTTCAGCCAAACCCATCTTCATTTGCCATTATTCATTCACTCTCCCAGCACCATTCCGACCCCTTTTTCGGATCTATTCCAGCCAGATCCGACAAAGATCTCCTCCAGCTCCTCTCATATTTCGCTTTTCCATCTATGTCAACGGCAACCTACGAGAGAAAGACGAAATTTTCTTGCAATCCATAAATAAGAGGATTTTTATTCTTTTGTGAACCTATTTGCTTCATGAGACTCTCTTATCGATTCTTAATGCAAAGCCGAAGTTTCTCCCCCGTCAATCCCTCAAAATGCCACCACAATCCTTTCCCCAACAATTCGTAGTCTCCTTGCTTCAATTTAGACCAAAATCGCACAATTCACACTTACCCACCTCGAGTTTTTCGTTTTCGATCCGTAATTGATCGAACCCACAACCCATTTTCCATCCCCAATTCCAGTTGGGGCCAAGCTAGGGTCTTTCCTACCACCATTTGTCATCGATTAGTGTTAAACGCTACCAAATATTCAACCTCTGTTGAGACCTGTGTGAATGACAAGAATTTCGAGCTGGTGTTGGGTTGAATGTGAAGCTGTTGGTTGAAAGGATAGACAAGGATAAAAGTATTGTTCGGGATGGTCAATTGGAAGGAGATGAATCGAGGTTTGGGGTTGAGGTTGAGGATGGTGATAAAAATTTACATAATTAGAATCCTGATGGTTTGAATGAGGCTGTAAGTTGTGACTGTTGGGAAGGAGGAGTGTGCGTTGTGAAGGGTGAGAGTTGTTACAGGAGATGGACAATAGGTAAAAAGTCAAAAATAACCCACACGTGAAAGACACGTGCAAGTTAACGACATTTTAGTAACGGAAATGGACGGGATGAGGTTAAATGGGACAAATGGCAACATTGAATGCTAAAGTAGGACAAACCTTAGTTTAGGTGGCACAGTGGGATTTGGTGGAAACTTTGGGGGGTAAAAAGTAATTTGGTTAATTAAACTTCAACACTATCCATATATTCATTATGTGCATTAATATTAGAATATATTTTTTGTATTTATTCATATATAGTTTTCTGTAACATTTTCTAGGGACATCCTAAACATTGTTTATTTTTTATTTTTAAAAAGTTTTTTCATATCAATTATTAAATTTTTTATTTGTAATTTTGAGATTAAAAAAAGATGGACCTTATTAATTTTACACCACTAATGATAAATTGAGGGCTACTAAAGAAAAATTCTTAAAGTTCAACACTATCTTATATTCAATATGTGCATTAATATTAAAACATATTTTTTGTATTTATTTATATACTATTTTTCGTAACATTTTTCGTGTGTTTGCCAAACACCCGTAAATATTTTCTGACATATTTTAAAAATATTTACCAAACACCTGAAAATGAATTTTTTTCATTTTCCAAAAATAATTTCTAGAAATCATTTTTTGAAAATAATTTTCCGTAAAACAAACAGAGCCTTACATATCCAACATGTTAATTCCAGCGTTTTGCGGTTTGTGTAACCGTTCATGTTAAGGGAGTGTCTTATCTGAGCATACTAAGATATTTGGGATGGGCTAAGAGCTACAAAGACTACGAGCCGAAAAATTGTTAATTTTGGTATTATATTTTAATGAATCTTTATATTTTACCATTGTATTATTTTTCGAGTGAAATTATCATTGTACTTTTAAAAATAGATACAATTTCGTCACTATCCCTAACTGTCATTCAATTTTTAACGAAATTAATTTTAGTTCCCTCCCCTAAAGGTTTTTTTTAATATTGAAAGATACTTAATGATTGTTGATGTTAAAAAAAAATGGTTTTTTGGTTTTAAATTATAAGGGGGTTCTTTTTTCTTTTCCTTTTTTTGTTTTTTAAGGGTTAAAAAGATACAATTTTATAAACAAAAAAAATGAAAGAATCAATGAAATATCTAATATACAATAGAGCTCATACTCACACATGTATAATTGACCAAAACTATTTAGAGGTTGAGATTAAATTATCTTCAAAAATTTAATGGTTATGATTCACCCACACATTCACATATGTGAGTAGTTGTCCAGTTTTAACTCTTTATTACAAAGTCACCCATATAATTAATATTATGAGCAGTCACTCATTTTTCTCCTGAACAATCACCCCTTATAAAACATCACTTTTACATTAATATATAATCTCACAATAGAGCTCTGACGGTGGGTTAGTTACAGATAACTCCTTACAAATAACCCCCATCAACCATGGGTCGAGTTTAAAATCACATTTTATATTTAAACATTGTCGTTTCAATTAACGAAATCAAATATATTGGCAATGTGTCATAGGCACGGACTCGAAGATCTAGTAAAAATACAATTAAGAAGAAAAGATATATTGCTTAAAAAATAAGAGAAAATATATAAATGAATTAATGTATACATTTTATCTTAATCAATAATATAATAAAATTTTACTAATAATAAAACATAATAATTTTAAAAGACATCTAATCGATAATAAATTTTGAAAATTTTAATTCATTAAATCTAGTTACTAACACTCATTCATTAAGTGTAATTTAATTCATAAAGAGAATTGACTAAAAGTAAAGTTATTTTTGTATTAACATTTTTTTCAAAATCCGTTATAATTAATAATTATAAATAGAAGATTATAAAATAAAATAAAAACATTTAATTCAACCTATAATAGACACAATGAAAATTGTGATGTGTTAATTTTTTAAAGAATAATATTCTTTTATAAGAACATTTTTTTACAATTTTTTAATGTTATTTAATGATTTATGTCTAATATGTTTTATTTAATAATAGTTATTAATTTATTAAATATGTTTAATAATTTGTTTAAAATTGATTATTTATAATAATTTAATAAAGTTTAATTAAATACCTTATTTATTGATTTTTTTATTAACTTATTTTTATTAATTATTAAGTAGTTATTTAATATTTTAATAAATATTTTATTAATAAAAATCATAACCACATCCACACATGTGATGAATCCCAACCGTTAAATATTTTAAAAAGATTTAGACTCAGATAGTAAATAGATTTTGTCAATTGTAAGTGAGCTATTGAGAGCTATTGTATTATTGATATTCTTTTCTTAATTTTTTTTTATTTTTGCAATATATGTTTCCTTCTTATTTGCATTCATTCATTATTTCCTCTCTTTTTTGTTCATAAAATATATTTTCTTAACCTCTAAAAGAATTAAAAACTGATAATTTAAGAACCATAAAATCATTTGATTTTTAACTTCAACTATCATTAAGTATCTTCCTATATTTTAAAAAACCTTAGTGGAAGCAACTTAAATTAATTTTATTAAAATTGAATGACAAATAGTGATAATGACAAAATTGCATCTCTTTGCAAGTACAATGATAATTTTTCTCGAAAAACAATACATTGACAAAATGTAACGATTGGTCAAATTTAACCATTTTTCCGACTATGATCATTTGCCTTGGTTATTTAAGAGCTCCAAGATTTTGGGTTTTATTTCCATAATGATCGAAGAAAAAGCTAAGAGAAAGAGAGAATCAAACCACAAAAATCAGCTCTAAAATCACAAAACAAACAAAGCCTTTTGTTCTCCTTGCATAATTTAGTGATAACAAGGCTTGTTTGGTAATCGAACAAGAATAATCAATATTATTAATCTCAGTACTATGAGTGCCCTCGCTATTAATCCTCACTCGTATATCAGGGATAGTTTTGAGATTATAAATGTTAATCCTAATTTTTTTAAGTAAGGATACTAATAATACCACTCTCCCGCTTGGTATTAATAATAAGGGGATAATAACTTTATCCGAATAACTCGTGCTATTAATCCCGACCACCTATTACGTACCAAACATCAAACAACTCAACTTATTAATCTTATTTGACCTTAATCCTGATTACCAAACAGCTCCACAAAATCTTCGAGTCCGTACTCATGCAATTTAGTGATTTTAGTTTGTGTTTTTCTTCGAACGTTAAAAATATAAACCGAAACCCCCAAAAAATCAAGTCACTAAATCGTCAAGTACACCTTTTTAACTTTAAAGGGTCATTTTGAAATAAAAATTATCAAAACCCATACCATAAAGCAAATAGAGAAGCTGTTATGTACATGATCTGCACTGTAGTCTGTATGTCCGCAAACACAAAACTGGAATTTCACATTAACAGACTTAACTGTCCATCACATTACATGTACGGACGAACCTGAAGAGTCATCCAAATACAAATCAGAAGCAGATTTAATTCATTACAAAGTATTTACACCATAAGAAATTACAATTTATATATATATATATATATTTCATCCAAGAAAATAAAAGAATGCACAGAATCACCTCTTTTTTTCTTTTTACTTTTTCTATCGTTATTTTCTTTACGTTGAACAACAAATAATGTTACATAGCATAGACAAGAACCTGTCCACACAAATCGTCCCCTACTAATATACAACATGTACATATGAATTAGAAAGGAGGAAACTGGGCACGGGCTAAGGCTGTCGAATGAACAAGAACACAGTTACCTTCTCGAATCAATTAGTTAGTCACAATTCTCATCTTTCGGAGATCAATGGCATGCATTTCATCTCAGAATGGAACAAACCCCACCCAAACACAGCTGACCTCTCTTACCAAATGTCCGAGGCAAATCAGGAAGCGGCTCGAGGCTTGCACAACCCAGAACTCGGGGTGCCAAGGCAGACTCAACCTGCAAAACGGAAGCAATATGTTGTTATTCCTGAAAAAGTTGGAAATAATGAACAAAAATTGCTACGATTTCTAACATGAGGGGGCAGGTTAAGGATAAGGAATTAACCACCAGCTAAATCCCATCTTATCTTCAGTCTATTTGCACAATATAAATGCCTCAAAAGTAATTTCTACAAGCTTAACTCCAGATGGTCAAAAGAATGAAGATGATATGCTTCTTAGAAAAAATGATTTGGAGAAAATAAGCTTCAATAAGAATCAAGACTTGTCAATGCTCAGTGGATGGACTTGCCATAGTCAAAACTATGATAGACTAATTTAGATTCCTCACCTTCTTCAGAGAATGCAAACACACCTCCAAGCATGTCATCACTATCACCGTCTTCCTCGGGTTTCTCCTTGTCACAAAGACTATTGTTGCTGTTAACATCAGTCACGCCCTTTGCTAATTCAAGATGTTCATCTTGAGTTGAGGGTTTGCAGTACTCTTCCTGAAAATACTGCCCAAAATCTAGAGGGTCCTGCATATCTTCATGCAATGGCCCTTCATCGATGATGTTCATACTCGAATCGGAACGGTTAGAGCCTGGGTTTGAAGCTTCACTGGTCACTACACTGTCCGAAGATAGAGCCTCTCCAGCAATATTTCTTTCAGCTGGGAGTGACCCAAGCTTGGTAGAAGATGGAGATGTCATGGCATAATTTTCATCATAAGAAGAGATGGCAGTCGCAAATTGGTCAGAAGATATTGCATTAGCAACTCCAGTAAAGGATCTGTAGTTCGTTGGAGAATGTGATTCAAACACAGAAACTGGTCTCTTTACCCTTTCATGCTCATTTACACTTGGGACAAGAAGAGGATAAGAACTCAGTGTTTTCATCTGGTTGGGATTGTGCATAGTTGCTGCAGGTCTTGATGACACTGATGGGTGTACAAAATACATGACAGAGTCAATGCAAGTAACTCTACAAAAAAGCAAGTAAGCTGAATTATCAAAAGAAAATGAATCTCTTACCAGCATGCTGGTTTTCAATTGTGTGTGGTGAGATCGGCTTAGTATGAGAGATTACATCATCGTCTGGAAACTTTCCATGATTACCGTCCACAATGGATGATGGATGATTACCCATACCAAAGCCCCTGTAACAAACAATTAAAATATAAAACATAATATTTAAGGCATACTTAACACTGAAAGGATCAATTTATAAAAGTAGACATGATATTCCACAAGGATCAGAGATATATAGACCTGATATTTCGCAATAAAGTATGACACGGCACTCCTAGGATGTTATACCATACACGGGCACATGACATACAAGCAAACCAACAATTCACCATCAAGGAGAAAATAGTTCTTTAACGATCAGTAAATCAAGGATTCATACTGCACATACGAGGATACATGAAGGTTTTTCTCTTATTGTTATTCATTTTTTCATGTTTTCAAACGTAGTTATATTTTGATCAATGCCTGGTAATATGATTCTTTATGGATCACCCCCCCTTCTTATTCAGTGGCCCTAGGGTGTCGGTGTCTCATCTCCTTTTTTGCGGATGACTCTTGTTTTTTGCGATGCGCAGGTCTCTCAACTCGGTTATTTGCGAATGGTTCTGTTATTATTTCAGGCAGCATCTGGTCTTATAATTAATATTTCAAAGAGTGAAATTTTACCGATTGGGAATGTGGAGAATGTTGAGGAGTTGGCTTCTTTTTTTGGCTGCAAGGTTGCTTATCTCCCTACGTCCTATTTGGGGTTGCCGTCAGGTGCCCCATCCAAATGTTCGAGTATATGGGTTCCTGTGATAGAAAGGTTTCAAAAGCGGTTGGCAGGGTGGAAGAAGCAATATTTATCGAAGGCGGTTCGTCTGAAGAACACCCTTTCTACTCTTCCTATTTATTTCATGTCCTTATTTGTTATGCCAGCCTCAGTCAGCCATTGATTGGAGAAATTGGAGAGGGATTTCTTATGGGAAGGAGCCTCGGTGGGTCATAAATATCATTTAGTCGATTGGGATAGCGTGTGCTTGAGTATCAGGGATGGGGGGCTTGGGATCAAGAAGCTTAGAAGTGTGAACAAGGCTCTGTTCGGTAAATGGTTATGGAGGTTTTTGATCCATAGAAACGCTCTTTGGAGGTTAGTAGTGGTAAGTAAGTTCGGGGAAGGGAATCATTGTTGGTTTCCAAAGGATGTTGCTATGTCATACGGTTTGGGGATTTGGAAAGGGATAAGGAAAGGGTGGGATTCTTTTGCACGGAATTTTTCCTTCGAAATAGGGAGTGGATCTTTTGTTGGTTTTTGGGCAAACAAGTGGTGTGGTGATGTGGAACTGTCGAGAGCCTTTCCCAACCTTTTCAACATTGCAACCAATAAAGACGTGAAGGTTAGTTTGTATCTTCAGTTCGAGAATGGAAGGGTCCTTTGGAATCCAGCTTTTAGAAGGAATTTCCAGGATTGGGAATTTGAGTCTTTTCATCAGCTTTCCGAGTCTATTTACTCGCAGCAAATCGACCGGAACATGGAGGATAGGGTCATTTGGACGAGGTCAAAGGATAAAAGTTTCACGGTCAAATCCTATTTCTTTGCCTTGGGTAATCAGGATAGAGGCTTGTTCCCTTGGAAAACTATTTGGAAGTCGAAAGCTCCAGCAAGGGATTTTTTGCATGGGAGGCAGTCAATGAGGCTATTCTCACGGGTAATAATTTGGAGAGACGTGGCATAGTGTATGTGAATAGGTGTTTCATGTGTAGAGGGGATGGTGAGAGTGTGAATCATCTTTTACTTCACTGTAAGGTGGCGAGGGAATTGTGGAGTTTGATCTTTGGCCTTTGTAATCTATCCTGAGTGATGCCTGATTCTCTCAAGGATTTATTCTCCTGTTGGTTTTTGTATCGGAAGGGGAAGGGAGATTTCATTTGGAGCCTTATTCCCTTGGGAGTCTGCTGGGTCATTTGGAAGGAAAGGAATAGAAGAGTTAATGATAACGAGGAGTGGACTGTTTCTGTTTCGAAGAATGATCTTCTTCATTTTGCTGTTCTTTTGGTGCACAGATTCAGTTGGGCTTTCAGTCAACTCTTTTGTAGAGTTTATGGATAGCTTTAGTATTTCGTAATTTCTTGTGTATACTTCCAGTGTACAAAGGTCGCAGCACCTGTTTTGCTGTTTTTTGTCTATAATACATTAATACACTTTACTTATCCAAAAAAAAAAAAGAAGAAGATATGAGCAAGTAATGCACTGCAGTCGCATAGAGGCCAGATAAGTAAGAATCCACCCCGAGGAAGGAATGAGATAACCACAGATGCCAAAAATGAATTCCTACCTACAATTAACTACATGAGAAACATGTAAGCCAAATATATTTCCATTCATGAGAAACAAGTCTTTGTATTTAGGGGTGAAGGGAAAATAGTTAATGACATTATTGCCTCTTCTGATACCCACCAATTTTTCATATTAAAATTATCTTGAGAAGAGAATCAATATGATTCCAAGATAAAAATACGGATCTCCTTACAAACACCACTTTCACCTTCCCTCTTTCTCTCGGGCAGAGAATAAATTATCTTTCAATTGATGAATAGAGAACAAACCCTAATGGGATGAAAGGAACGTCTGGGAAAGAAATGGGATGAAAGGAGCGTCTGGGAAAGAAATGGGATGAAAGGAGCGTCTGGGAAAGAAATGGGATGAAAGGAGCGTAAATATGTCATTGTTTTTCCAGATATTCAATTTTACATATCAAAAACATAAAGAGGAAAACGCAAAAATTATTCAAAGACAATCATGCCTATCTCTCTGAAAACGCCATCCCTCCCTCCTCCCTCCCTTAAAGCAGAAGAGTTAGACTATAACCTAGTTGTGGAAAACCCTTATTGTTATGAAAGATAATTGAAAATATGATTGTCATCTGTAAAGAGTATCTGAAAATTTTGGCAGTCACTTAGAGTTAGTAAAGCATGCTATGCTACTTTCGGATCAAAAGCCAACTATAGGCGGGTGATGATGTCCACATTAGGTCTTTTCAGGTCAATTTTGTGGGCATACTTCGCTTTGATGGACCTTTGTGTCTCTTGACATTTTACTCCAGTGAAAAGAGGAATCTATTGTTAGCAATGAAGAGCTTGTGATTTGAGGTTTCATGATAATAATGACTTGAAATAATCTCTGCCTCTCTAATGCACAAGAATACCTTATCGAACAAATGTACCCATCCTTCACATAAACCGATGCACCCTCCAATCCTATTACTCTCCTCGCATCCCAGCTTAAATGAGCACTACCATCACCTGACCAACATCTAAAGTCTAACCATTGCCAAAGTGGGAGTTAGACGTGCCAGTTGGTACCATTGCTAGATAACCCTATGACAGGGATATCATATCTGGTCAGTAACTTTAGCTCACTTCCAGCTTTAATCCTGAGATGCTAAATTCACCACATATCTACAAAACTTTACATGGGTGCATCAAATTACTCATAGAGCAACAGAAAATGATTACAACTACTCAAGTTCCATGGAGCTCCATGAAACTATAACAAGAATTAGATTTGTCAAGAAGCTAGTTAAAATAGGTATTAGCTTCGGACCTTCAGTCATTCTTCAGAAACAACATTTTTCCTCATTTCCTGAGATGTGAATTCCACATGCATAGCAAATTATACAACAGAAAAGTCGTCCTCCCAATTATTATATCCAATGAGCTCCACATGTATTTCTCTCAGTATACTTTGCCTATTTACTTTCCTCCTATTTTATTGAAGGTTATTGTATCAAGAATAACGCTGAATCAGTCTCATTATTGCAGGTACTGAGTTTTATGTTATAATCATTCAATTTTATCCCATGACAATTTGCAAGAAAGATAACACTAAGTAAATTTTCCAATTATACTCCAGGAAACTAATCCCAACCGCTGTTATATCCGATGAGCTCCACTAGATGTGTCTGAGGATGAGTATCTATGCACCATACAAGGTACTTCATAGTAGTATGCATGCTTATGCCAACATCATAAACCAATCTAATACACTCTTGGACACAAATTGAATGTTCTTTTACGTGTACTATGGTTTAACTTCCTATTTTTCTTTTTCATTTCCAAAAAATTGAAAAGTGTCTCGGACATCCAAAGCTTAATTGTTGATATATTCCTTTCAGGTATGCAGAACTAGTCTAATTGTTGGGAGATTAGCAAAATGTAAGTACGTAACAAGTAACAACATTAATCATCGCGAGAAATATTATTAGAAAAGCTTTACTGCTTTAGTTGGTCTAATGAAAGGAAGAAAAAAAAGGTGAACAAAGGTAAAGAAGATCCATATTCAGCTGTATACACTGTACGTGCATATATCAACCAAGTTGAGGTACTTGCCAACATTTATCTTTGGCTATATCTCAGAGCCATGACCTTGGACATTATCATTTATTATATTCATCACCTATATGATGTTAAATCTACAATAATAACAAAAACAATAATAATTAATGAAATGAAAAAAATCTATATCCTGTGCATGTTTTATTCTGTAAAACTATGGATCTGTCCTCCTTCAAGATTTAGTGACTTTGGTTTGTGGTTTTGGACTCTCTCACATAGATCATTACAGAAAAAACCCAAAATACCAAAACCAAGTCACCAAATCACGAAGCCAAACACACCCTACATTTCCTCATGGCACATACTCTGCGAGTCCGAATCTTCTAGGATTAGTCATGTCACCATGTCCATAGTGTATTTTATTCATGTACTATTATTATAAAGTTTATTTAAAAGAGATACAACAGTGACTTTACCTTCCATCAGTCCATTCCGAATGATTCGTCTGGAAGGGGTCGAAGCGGTCAAAAACAGGCAGTAAATCCTTTCGCCTAACTTCAACTTCATGCACTGGAAGCTTTTCAACATCAATCTCACCCCCAATACAGTCTTTGCTCAGGTTCGGCTCTTCATTTCCGGAAGGACCCATCTGATAAAAGTATATCTAGAACATACAAGGATCATAAGCACAACTTTATTCTCTTATATCAAGGACATAGGCATACATAGTGAAAGATGAGCAGAGGAGCATCACAGATTTAAAAATCTACAATACCTTTGACTTTTGCCAAACTGGAACTCTACCAGACCTCATTTGCACCTCTGCATTGGAAAGATACCAATGTGATCGTTCTTGGGGTTTCACCAATTCCTTTTCCCCAAAATCATTATCTTCATAATCAGAAGTATCCATTACTATCTCTGCAGCATCTTGTCTTCCATTTGTAATCCCAAGAATAAGTTCCTCTCTTTCAGGCCAATCTGCTCTACGGCAAACATCCCACCATTGAACTGCTTCAACTTTCACCCGGAGATCCTCCTCTTGCATCTGCACTGCTGAAGCTGTCCCCCTGCTCAAGGGAGATTCACCTTGTTCTCCCCCAACAGAAGGCAGTAACTCATATTGGATTACATAACCAGAAGGCGTATAAACCAGAAGGTGCTCTAATGCATTGGCATTTTGAAGAGCAGGTTGCACAGTGTGACGAACAGAACTGTGAAAAGCAGCTGCAATTACACCAGATGGAACAGAGACTTTTCCCGTTGCAGAGGATGCAGCATTATTGACTGTATTAAGCCACCCAAAATTCACATTCTTTATTCTACTAACCACAGAAAGCGTGATTGGCGCTGGTGGTGGAGCTGGAGAAAAGGACTGGTGTGCCGTAAAAGACGATGTAGACCACCATGGCACAGATAGAGAAGGTACAAGCGTAGAGTTTTGCATTTGAAGACCAGTCTCACCACCAAAGGGTGACAAAACAAAAATGTGACAAGTCCCCCTGGATGATATAATAGCTATCCACTGACTATAATGACTAAAACAAATATCTTGTATAACCTGTAAAATAAACAGCAAAACAAGATCAATAGACAATATAAATGACTCGTGAACATCTTTCAGACAAAGGACCATGAAGTATAAAAGCACCCACAGCTGAAGTCATGCCGCGATGAAGCTTGTAAAGATGTACATGAGAAGACGTCCAATCAAAGCTACGAGTTCCTGATCCACTGTGTGAGGAGGAAGGAAGGATCCGAAAGATGTTTATATTGTTCCCATGAATAGATGCAGTAACCAGAAGAGTTCCACTTGGATCAAAACAAAGGGCAGATATGGGACTGGTATGGGCCCTAAATTGCGACACAACAGATCTGGATACAAAATCTTTCACAACAACCTGCAATAGATGATTCAAAGAATAACTTTTCAAACAAATAGTTCCGGTTCTTGGTAGAACCATCCCAAAGTATCATAAAAGGGTCGGATCCCAGCCAGATTCAGTAAACATCACCACTAACTGTCAACTAAGTCTTTCACACCATGACCAAATCAAAAAGTATAATATCCGTTGGAGCACTCCACACAATAAGCATGCTCTCTCTTTGCCTAAATTATATTACCAGATAATTTTTTGATTTGTTGATTTCATTGCAGTGCTGAGTATAACCCTAATAGAGAGGGTAAGTTTACACTAAAACTACCTCAAGTACATAACTCCATCCAAGTGTCTAAGAGTCAATTCTCTTCTGGGTTAGTAATATGTTAATTATTAAATACAGTAATTACAACTACAAACAAACTCCAAAAGACGGCAAATAAAAAAAAAGTAAGAGAGAAAATAAGTTCCTGTTGGCTTGAATAGCAACAATCAGATTTTGATGAAGATTTTTAATTCATTAACTATAAAAGACTAACCATTCCTGCAGTATCTGCTTCACTCGAATGTGCTGCAACTCTACCAACTTTCCAGCTCGAGTTTGATGATACAGGAGAACCGGATCCGTCCAGAAGATGCTCATGACAGTACTTTGACAGAGTTTTGTAGCCCATATCTCCCAGATTAATAAGGCCAGCAGCTAGATGCTTACTCGATTCCATGGCATATCGAGCAACCAGGCTTCCATTGCCAGGCGAGGTAGAAGGGCTAACACCAGGTGAAGGGCTTAGACTTTGGGGGCTTAGGCGCCCTGTGTTTGACAACAAGGGATTGTTGGAAGCATAAGCCAACCACCTGGGTCCCACAGCCATTGGACCATAACCAATATTAATTCCATGGAATCCTTGGCCTCCCAGCTGCGGTGCAGGATAAGTAAGCACACTGAACCTATTCTCGAGAGTGAGAGCATCAAAGCAATATATCTGCCCAACAAAATATATAAGACATAAGCAATAACTTATTAAATACTGTATAGTAAGAATTATAAGCATTCTGTAATCACCCTATCTCACATTTCTGTGCTGATTTATAAACTTGGTGGACATTTCTTGAAATGTTGTATACGAATAAGATTCTTCGGATAATACCACTCAATAATTTCATGAAGTTAGTTAGTATAAATCATCCCAAAAAGTCGGTTTATGCACAGCTGGAACATATAAATAACTAGTAAAACAAAGTTCTTTTTTTTTTTTTGATAAGTAAAATAAAGTTCATTGAATAGCTGATACAGGTAGGTGCTTACTTGTGTGGCAAGACCTACAGCCACTATTCGTGGACTGCATCTAACCATATACACAGTTGATCGGAATCTCAAAACATGAACGTAATTGTGAGACCTTAAGGAGTAAAATCGAACGGCAGTAGGGGAATGTATAGGGTTTCCAATCTGAGGCTCAATGTAACCATCTCTTTCAGTTTGCATTGGACCTGAACTCCTTGCCTCATCACCAGCCACAACCAATAACAGAGGATGTGACATTCTGAATCCTTCACGACCCTCCGACTCTTCAGGGATAGGTTGCATCTGTAAGAATGTGACTGGATCATCGCGCCTTGAAACCAGTTCACTGACACTAGCAGCATCTTCAACATCGAGGACTTGAAAACCATTTGAGTAACCAAGTAGGAGAACACGCTTAGTGGAAGATGGATTAATCTCTAGTCTGTCAAAGCAAGCCCAGAGAACCTATTTGCCAAAGCAAGCATAAGCTTCATATCAAAGATTATATATGGTACTTGCATAGGAAACAGGAACATTTACGTAAGACAAAAAAAATATTGGCAGAAGAAAGAACAGATGTATACTAATTTATCAAGCCTACAACTCTGTTTCGTGGCTGTGTGTATAGGTTCTTCGTTGCAAACTACCATATACCCCCCATGTTGCTACCAAGACTTCCCCCTTTGGGATGGCACATAGAACCATATAACTAATAACTGAAGAAACAGCTAAGACAAGTACAAACACATTTCTATAATAAAAAGACAGGAGGGATATATCAACTAAACGATTTACTGTCTTTCACTTATCAGGAAAGAATATTCATCATTAATATCTGGCTTTAAAAAATACGGACTATTAGCCAAAAGCATGAGATAGAAGTCCCTGTTTGTTTAGAGCTCTCATAATCATTTTCTGTTTGTTTGTTATTGACCTCCAATTTTTTGAATTCAATTTTGAGATTTCTCAAAAACTATGCGTATAATCAGCATTGTGACAGAAAGGCAGGAAAACTAGAACCAAGATCATAAGAAAAAGGCTTCAATAGTCAAATCACCACCCAAAGCTAAGCTCACATAAAGAGGACATCCATGCACATCAAGCCTCAATGCACCCATGGCACCTCTATAGGACAAAACTGCCTAGATACTGCTTTCCAGTGTTTTGCATGTTGGTTCATTTTCTGGTGAGTTGCTTCACTCTGTTGCTCCCACTGGGAGCCAGCAATCTATACGAAACTGCAAGCGTTCATAATAATTTATACAAGGATTAGTTCAACTCTAGTTGCTTACACTCTCTTCTTAAATCTCCCCTCTGTAAACACATTACTCCCAAACTCTAGGGTTCACCATTGACCCTTCTTCTAATAGGAAGGAAAAACATCGAGTTTTTCTCGGGCCTCACTGCATCCATATTTTTCTCACAGTTCAAGCAAACATTCAACTTGTACTAGAATCAAGTAGTCCACATTGATGTGCATATTTGTTCACCTTACAGGATTTACCTTCACCATAGCGTCAAATAATGTCATCTCTTCTCCTTATCCTCATTATTTTAATCAGCCTACCGTTCTTGTCGTCACCATCATTTGGAGATCATGCAAGAAGTTGTTACTAACCTTGTAATAGCTGAGAGTGCTAGTATAACTGAAGTCTCATTTACTCAATTTATGTTTTACTCCCTCGGCTTTCAAATAATCGTTCTTTTTGACCCGGCACACCGTTTAAGAAAAAGTAATTGACTGTAATATAAATATTGGTGCAATGTGTGGTTAAATTGGTAAAAGTGGCTTCTTAAAAAAGAATGTTTCGAAAAAGGACATTTATTTTGGAACGGACAAAATTGGAAAGGAGGACAATTATTTAGAAACGGAGGGAGTAAGAGATAAAAGTTTAGGAGGAAGGGAGAGGTAGATACTCAACTCATTTATACCAATTACCTGGGTTAGTCCACATGGTTCGTTTTTTGCTATCTGTTAGTGCAAAGCAAGAGGCGGAAGAGATGTTCACTACAAAATCAAGCTAGTCTAAATACTAAATAGAATAGCATAACTAGGTTCAAACATGGCACATCTCTAAAACGTTCTTCGAAAATAAGATTTGTAGAGAAGCAGGGTTATGGAAGAGAAGAATAAGAGAAGACAGGCCTCCCAGCGGAGTGGTAAGAGATCCCCATGAGTCCCGGGGATAACAGAAAGGGAAATAAAATTTTCAGTACTCAAATAATCAAGTCTAATTATTCTGTTTCGTAAGGAGCCTTTGTATAAGTTGAAAGATAATTTGGCAGGCAAGATATAAAACTTTCTAAAACTACAAAAGACACCCACCTAATTTCTAATTTGCACAAAGGACCCTAATAATTATAAAAGACATAACTTAAATGAATCCCTAAGGAGCCGTTTGATAGCCAAGATCAAGGCCGGATAGGATTAATAGTCAGGGCGCTAATAGTACCGGGTATAATAATAATGCTTATCCCTACCTGACTACCAAACAAGCCTTAAGATAACTAATACTCCCTCCGTCCCAAAATTATTGTCTTACTTTCCTTTTTCGTCTGTCCCAAAATAATTGTCTTGATTGATAGTTTCTTTTTTAGGACATCACTTTTACCACTTTACTTTTATTTTTTCTTCTTACTTTAATTTTGGGCCACATATTTATGGGTTTTAAAGGAAACCACACACTATTCCAATATTAATAATTAAATCAATTGTTTTTTCTTAATCCGTGTGCCGAGTCAAACATGACAATAATTTAGGGACGGAGGGAGCAACATAAAACGACTCCTAAGGTACGTAAAGGCTAGCGCCTAAGCTTATCATAAAAACGAATCGTCTTACTAGGCTTATATAGCCCTTTGCATTCCTCATCAAGTTGCTTCAATCATAAAAGCAAAATCTTCTTACAGGTCTCATTCACAAGCTCCGCCAAGACACTCTTTAACTCTTTCCTCCAACATGCACACTATTAAGGTCACAAAGAACCACACTGACTAAAATCAGAATTCAACTTTAATGTAAATGAAACCTTGGAAGAACAAACAAACTTGGAAATCCAACTAGTCCAAACAATCTCTCACTAAAACAAAGTGAAAAAAAATAAGTAGATTACCATAAAGAGAAAGAATAACAGCCAAGTAGTTGTCTCCATCTTTTATTGTTTCGTTACTAATAGGAAAAAGACTACTTATCAGTATAATTACACATAAAGATAGAAAGACAAATAAACAAGGGAGGAAATCTCCTTCCATCAAAACAGACCATGGAATATAGAAGGAGAGAAGAGAGGGGGGGGGGAGAAAACCAGTGGCGGAGCCAACTTAGTTCATAAAGCAGCCATGGCCCCCGGGGACCATTAACAAGTTCCACTACCGCAATGGATGAATTATTGAGTTTTGGTTATTTTTGTTAAATATTGTACGATCGGCCCCCCGATAAAAGACAATATATATACGGCCCCCGCAGAAACAAAATCCCACTAGAAAAAACGAATAAGCTGGCTTGTGCATATACTAATATGATATGCTTTCTCACGCAACTCTGATCCCTTCATCTAAACACCGCTAACAATCAAATTCAGCAAGAGAAAGTAGCTGAAAATTTAATTTGGGGAGCAAGGGTTCATACTTGTAAGATCTTGCATATTTTTGAGTTGCAAACTTCCCTTATGACTTGACAGCTAAAGCAACTCAACAAGAAACCATCCTAACAACTGTATCATCAGAGCTAAATGAACCGAGACTAGACAGTTACTTTTCAAAGAGCCTGGTATCATATCTCCTGCATAGGTTCAGGTGACAACTTTGAGGTGTTGTGAGACAGACATGGAATAGACTCATCTAAAGGGATCACAGTAATAATCGATCAATTACAAATGCACGCAAATCAGAATGACATCATCTCAACGACCAATTAGAGCTTGAATGCACTAGTCCTGCACCTCTTATGATAGCAGGAAAGATGGAATACTTGTACCTGATTTCAGTATTTAATTGCACAAAAGAAGTAATCGGAAGCATATCCAATCCATTCCTCAGTGCAGCTCATAAATCATAACAAACTCCTATGGATAACTCATCAAAAAAAAAAAAACTTCTATGAATTACTATCTATCCCCGAGTTCCGTTTCCATTCCTCATTCTCTAACCGACCATACATACACACAACCACAAACTCCAGCCTAACAAATTCAAAGACATTGCTTAGCCGTGACAGATTTAAATTTTCAAGTCAAATTATTAGTAATAAGAAGTAAAATTCAAATCGAACAACTTGTTAAAACAACGAAGTAAAAACAGATAGCATAATTCAACAACAAATGAAGTGATCATCAAAAAAAAAAAAACCTGGTCTTTGCGAAGTTCTTCAGAGTCTCCAGAAATGGAGCCAGCAACAGAGGCTCCGGCAGACCGGACATTCGTTGAGACAGTCTTGATACAAGAGGAAATGAACCTGAAAGAATTGGGAATGAATCTATTTGTGCCGCCATTCTCATGCTGCTTGTTGTTCTTAGCCTTGTTTTGGTTTTTCCTCATAATCAAGGTAATTTTTACAGACTACCTGTTAATATACAACAACTCGCCCCCCTCCACCTTCCACCACCACCACCACCACTGCCGTCGCCGCCGCCTTTAATCACCGCCGAACGTCGACGAAAATTGATGATCAGATAGGGCATTAAATCAATCAGACACGCAGAGAAAAAGTGTGGTGGGGATTTGGGGAGGGGGCCGAGAATTTGGCTTCGATGTTGTTGAAGTGGTTGATGTCGTTGGGTTTGACCTGAACTGAGCATACGGTTCCTTCTCTCTCTCTCTTCTCCTCTTCCTCTTTTAGATTAGACGGCTTCTTGTTAATTGCGCTGTAAGCTAACTTCTGCTATTGTCAAAACCGATCCCTTCAGATGGTTTATATTGTCACTTGACCCCCTTTAACTCTTCATCTTCCTCATTAACGTCCCGTACCAATTTTATTAGTCATAGTGATGCCATTATGGCAACATAATCCATGATTTTTTTATTGCTTTCTTTGTTTCATTTAAGAGTCCTAATTATTAAAAAGATGTATTAATATCATTGGAGTTAATCGTAATCATAAAAAATATTTAAGCACAAGCAATGTGCTTATAATACAAGTGAAAGATAAAGATGAAATGTTATAGAAATTGTAAGTATAATTTTTTAAAGGGTAACGCTATATAAACTCACATTTCCTACAAGTTGACCCCCCCCCCACCGCCTCATCCATCCCGCCCCCTATCCACTGCGTCCTTCATCCCTCCCACTGCGGTCTCTTTCCCCTCCCACTCCCACTCTCACTCTCACTTTGCCTTTTTCCTTCTTTTGCGTCCTCCATCTATCTCACTTATCGTCTTCCCTTCTTCCCCTTCCATCTATCCCTCCCACTGCATCCTTCATCCAAACACAATTTTTTTTCCAACACCACCAACTCAATTCCCAGCTCTCACCTCCAAGCATCTCCCTTTTTCCCCGCATTATCCTCCTTTTTTAATTAAATTCAAGGGTTGTTTGGTCATGGCCGACCAAACAACTTTGTATTGTTCGACCACATGGTTGTTTGGTCAACCATGGGCGAACAACCCTTGAATTAAATTTAAAAAATAGAAGAGGAGGCAAGGAAGAAAAAAGGGATATGGGTTGAACAAAGGAAGAAGGGTGGCGGAGATAGGACTGTGGCTGGCGACTGAAGCTCACTGATAGAGCGGGGATGGATTTAGGGGGAGGGATGGAGGATGCAGTGGATGGGGGATGGAGGAGGCGGTGTGTGGACCGGGGTGAGTTTAATTAGATTAAGGGTAAATTAGGAAGTTTGGATTTTTTTGAGGGGTCAACTTATAAGAAATGAGGGTCCATATAGTGCCACCCTATACTCTTATAATAAAACATCTAAAAATAGTTGGACTCTTTGTGTGAAACGGAGGGAGTATTATATTTTTTGAGATTTGTGTATTTTTTTTTTTTTTGGAAGTAGGGTTTGTGTGTGAATTGAAATTAGAAAGACCCAAATATAATCAATAGGCTATTTGTTAGTGTAGCCTGATAATTTATTTTAGTTCCTTTCTTCTGTTCTTAATTTTAAATAAATGTGTCTGTAATCATTATGTCCTTGATTATATATATAAGAATCTCAATAGAAGTAATACCCCCTCCATTGAAACTAATACTTTCTTTTTTGGTCGATTCAAAAATATTGTTCACTTTTTAATTTATTTTTTAAAAAAGTTACATTTACTATTTTACTCTTGATTTGATTCATATTTTAATTGATAATGCAACTCTCACATAGGTATTCTTGAAAAATACATACTATCCTAATGTTTGTTCGACCACATGGTTGTTTGGTTGACCATGGGAGAACAACCCTTGAATTAAATTTAAAAAATAGAGGAGGATGCAAGGAAGAAAAGAGGGATATGGGTTGAACAAAGGAAGAAGGGTGGCGGAGATAAGACTGTGGCTGGCGACTGAAGCTCACTGACAGAGCGGGGATGGATTTAGGGGGAGGGATGGAGGATGCAGTGGATGGGGGATGGAGGAGGCGGTGTGTGGACCGGGGTGAGTTTAGATTAAGGATAAATTAGGAAGTTTAGATTTTTTTTGAGGGGTCAACTTATAAGAAATGAGGGTCCATATAGTGCCACCCTATACTCTTAAAATAAAACATCTAAAAATAGTTGGACTCTTTGTATGAAACAGAGGTAGTATTATATTTTTTGAGATTTGTGTATTTTTTTTTCTTTTTTTGGAAGTAGGGTCTGTGTGTGAATTGAAATTATAAAGACCCAAATTTAATCAATAGGCTATTTATTAGTATAGCCTGATAATTTATTTTAGTTCCTTTCTTCTGTTCTTAATTTTAAATAAATGTGTCTGTAATCATTGTGTCCTTTATATATATATATATATATATATATATATATATATATATATATATATATAAGAATCTCAATAGAAGTAACACCCCCTCCATTGAAACTAATACTTTCCTTTTTGGTCGATTCAAAAATATTGTTTACTTTTTAATTTATTTTTTAAAAAAGTTACATTTACTATTTTACTCTTGATTTGATTCATATTTTAATTGATAATGCAACTCTCACATAGGTATTCTTGAAAAACACATAATATCCTAATGTTTGTTCGACCACATGGTTGTTTGGTTGACCATGGGAGAACAACCCTTGAATTAAATTTAAAAAATAGAGGAGGATACAAGGAAGAAAAGAGGGATATGGGTTGAACAAAGGAAGAAGGGTGGCGGAGATAGGACTGTGGCTGGCGACTGAAGCTCACTAACAGAGCGGGGATGGATTTAGGGGGAGGGATGGAGGATGCAGTGGATGGGGGATGGAGGAGGCGGTGTGTGGACCGGGGTGAGTTTAGATTAAGGGTAAATTAAGAAGTTTGGATTTTTTTGAGGGGTCAACTTATAAGAAATGAGGGTCCATATAGTGCCACCCTATACTCTTAAAATAAAACATCTAAAAATAGTTGGACTCTTTGTATGAAACAGAGGGAGTATTATATTTTTTGAGATTTGTGTATTTTTTTTTCTTTTTTTGGAAGTAGGGTCTGTGTGTGAATTGAAATTATAAAGACCCAAATTTAATCAATAGGCTATTTGTTAGTGTAGCCTGATAATTTATTTTAGTTCCTTTCTTCTGTTCTTAATTTTAAATAAATGTGTCTGTAATCATTGTGTCCTTTATATATATATATATATATATATATATATATATATATATATAATGAATCTCAATCTAAGAATCTCAATAGAAGTAATACCCCCTCCATTGAAAGTAATACTTTCCTTTTTGGCCGATTCAAAAATATTGTTCACTTTTTAATTTTTTTTTAAAAAAGTTACATTTACTATTTTACTCTTGATTTTTTTTCCCTTCTAAGGGGGACATGGAAAGGAATCGAACTTGAGTTTTACTCTTGATTTGATTCATACTTTAATTGATAATGCAACTCTCACATAGGTATTCTTGAAAAATACACACTATCCTAATGTTTGTAATATTTTACTGATTGCCATCTAGTTTAGGCCTTAAAGAAAGAATACCAATCCATATTTTAGTAGTTGAGTTTCTTACATTTAGATTTTTTGAATTAGTAGCTTTATCAGAATTGCTTTTGTTTTTGACAAATGATAATACAAAGTCGGGTTTGTGGTATTTTTACGAGCTTTCGTGTTAGAGCATCTTCAATGGTCCATTCTTAGCCAATTCTTAGCAAAGGTAAGAATTTGTTGACATTGGAAAGAATTCTTAGAGTTGTCTTACACCCAAAATTCTTACATCATCCCCATCTGTTTTATTCTTAGCACTAATTGTTAGCTGGGTCCTATTGTCACCTACATATTTTTAAAATATTTTTCTTTAATAATTTTTATCTCCAATGGTTTTCATTTTTCCTCAATTCTTACATGGATCTCATTGCCACCTACACACTTTATTCCTACTACTTTCTTATTTTTATACTTTGCAAATAAATAAATTTATTTAATTTTAATTATTATATTTCATATTCAAATATTTCGTTTAAATAGTAAAATAATTTATAAATAATATATAACTCACAAATTATTTCATTTAATTTATTTGATAAATATTTTATATTGTTCAAAACTAACCAAATCACAAAACTATTAGACTTCTTAGAAGAGAGGATGAAGAGTGAATTTTTAAAAGAGAGAATGAAAAGTGAATTTTTAGAAGAGAAAATGAAGAAGAGATTGGAGATTGAAGGGTTATTTATAAATAGAAATTGGATGATTATTTTTTTTTTGTAAAAGATGATGAATATATACATATATATATATATATATATATATATATATATATATATATAATAAATTAAAGAAGTCAGGTCTCAAACAGAAAAAGTGGAAAATATTTCTTTGAAAAGCATGAAAAAAAAAAACAAATCAAACAAATCAATTTAAGATAGTGGGAGCATGCGGGACCCATGTACAGACAACTCTTCACTCGCTTTTAGGAAGAGTGTGACGCACGTGCCCATTAGGAGGACGCGGTGCGCCACACTCTCCCTCTTCCAGGTGGTTTTCTTATTTATCTTTTCAATTCTTATTCAAGAATTTTGATAAAAATTTTGGGTTAAATTCGGTAAGAATTGACTCAAATGGTGTAAAATGCTTACCTTAGCTAAAAATGTGGTTAAGAACGACGGATTAAGATGCTCTTAGCTAATTTCCAAATAAAAATTTCCTCCAGAAGAGAGAGAGAGAGCCGCACGCCAAGAGAGTGAGGTGCATCGTTGCCTTGCAATTGGCGTGTGCGTCTCACTCTCCATAAAAGAGAGTGAACGGGCTTTTTACCGTGGGTCCTCATGTCTGCCACTTTCATAAAACAATTGATTTTTGTTTTTTTTAATAAAAAATCGTTGGCTATTTAATTTTTTTTGTTTTGGTTGTGTTGCACCAAATTTTTGTTGTGGTCCCCATTTTTAAAAAAAAGTTTTTAATATTACAATTAAAAATATAAATGAATTGAATTATTTTATTTATAAATAATATTTAAAATTACAATATATTCATTAAAATTAAAAACGATTTCATGTATTTATAAAAAAATATACGAATTAATTAATTTGTTTGAAAAATATAAAAATAAAATGTAGTGTAAATAAAGTAGATGATAGTGGGGCTCATGTAAGAATTGAGAAAGAATGTAAACCGTTAGAGAGAAAAAAATTCATAGAGAATAATATTTTTAAAATGTGTAGGTGGCAATGAGACTCAGTTAAGAATTGGTGTTAAGAATAAAATGGTTGGAGATGCTCGTTAGTGGTAATTTGGAATGTCCATGTCATTATTTATATTTTTTTTATGTGACAGTATAAAGATCCAAATGAATTTGATCTAACCACACTAACACCTGTAGAAATGTCACAAACTCAAACTCTCATGTCTCATTATTTTTATTTTTACTATTATAAGGCAGGAGGCTTCAAAATGAAGTGATATTACGCTTTTTGTTATTCTAAAAATACCCTTAATCTCAAGTAATAATTGATTTATTATTATTATTTAATTATAAATAACTACCCACTATTTCTATTAAAGTAACAGTTTAAAAAATAATTTTAAAATCTTAGAAAATGTGAAAACTTTAAAGGAAATAAAAACATGCACCAAACATTTGCTACTTATTAGAATCCACACAAGTAATATATGGTTTTAAGATATAAAATATTTTTCACAAATATTCAATTATGCTATTATTTATATACTCCCTCCTTTCCGGACAAAAAGTCCACTATTTTATTTTTGGGATCACTTAAAGAGTCCATTTTCAAAATTTAAGGCATAAAAAATCATTTTATTATTAATGGGCAATTAAAAGTGTCGTTTTGTTAAAAAGTTTGACTTTCAAACGGAAACTGTAGGAGGGAGTATAAGATAACGTTCGAAGATGATAATAACGAAGCTTTCCATTTAAAAAAAAAAGAACACACACAAAATCAACAATTTGAACGCGGAAAAATGTTAAGACCCGGTCGCTTAATGAAAGCAAACTTTTGGTGGGATACGCGGTTAACTAACACATCTTCAAGGGTGATGAGAATATTTCGTGAAAATTGAAGGACAAAGGTGACATTGAGACAAAGATGAAGGGAGAGGAAGACAAAAGGAGTTTACGTCACGAAACCCATGAGAGGAATATCTTAAATCAGATGCCGAAGCAAGAGGATTGAATTTATGGCTGAGACCCTTATTAGAGACGGAGGAAATCGAAGGACAAAAGTGGTTCATTAGCTTCACCGTTGCTGTGTGGGGCCAATTTTTTTAGTGAGATGTTTTGTGTTTTGACTTGAAAGTTGGATTATAAACGAGCTCTAGTTCAACTGGTATTGTTCACTTCTTGAATTTTACAACTCTCAATAGAGAGATTGTTCAAGCCTTTTCAGAAACACCGTTCTTGTTCAAGAGGTCGGTGTTCAAAGCCTCACCAGAAGCACCATTTACCTTTCAAAAAAAAAAAACTACTATTGCGAGTGAAGATTAGTTTCAGTTCCAATATGATTTGAAAATACCTTGTGAAAGACTAATAATGTGTGCAAGCGACTCTCGTGTATAAATTTTGTTATGCAAGTGGCAAGCTCGGTACTGCAAGAAGAGATTAGTGTCAGATTTAATATGATTTAAAAGCATCAAAACACCTTGTAAAAGACTAATTTGTGCAAGGAGGATGAGTTTTAGACGTATTTAATTTAGAAACACCATCTAAAGACGAAATAAAAGTGTTCCGCAAGCAATGATAATAAAAGTGTTCCGCAAAGTTGAACTTTTTTCAAAATACAATAAGAACAATGTAAACGAATAAGAAGAAAATAATCAATGATTTTGAAGCACCATGCAACATGTTAACATGATGCACCACGATTAATAGCAGCATACTATAATGCTAAAGTGGTTTAAAAAGTAAGGTCTATTATGGGTCTACTTTATACCAATTTGGTATTAAAACATAATTAAAACATATATTGATTTATTTTAGTATTGAAATCCTTCAATACTGACATCATCTTCTACTTGCGACGTGTCATGGGCACAAGAATAAATACTAATTTGGTATTATAGTGTGTCATTACTAACATAATGGTCATGGCATGCACCACAGAGACACATCACATGTGTGCCAAAATGGTTTAAAAGTAACATTATAATTTTATTTTTTAAACTAAATAAAAGTATGTTAATGTTCATTTGAAAGTTAGTCAATTTAATGAAAAAAACGAAAGTATATCTCTCGAGTATAATTTACCTTTCTCTTCTCCTTATTCCAAACAATTAATCATATTATCATTAAAAATTAGTTATTTAGCTCGTGCTTCGCACGGATACAATATGAAATATATATATTTTTTTGTAATAATAATATAACTTTTAGACATTATAATTAGATTGTTAATCTCTTCCATGGTTATAATTTTTTTTATATTATTACTAATATTAAACTTGATCACACAATTTTGGTGGTGATCTTGTCTTGTTGTCCACGTATGAAACAGGAGTGGTCAGATCTTTGTACAGTCGTTCTTGTCACGGCTTCCAGCTGCCTACATGAGATAAACTGTGAACGTCGTTAAGGAGTCGGGATAGTCCGACTGGAACCCTCCGGCGTGAGAATCAGATTTCTGGTGGAAATGAGTAATAAATACGCAGTAATAATAAATGGTCCGATAAGGGGTTGTGATTAGAGAGTTTTGATATCTCAAATTGTACCTACCTTTACAATTAATGAATGTCTTATATTTATACATGATCTTCCTGATGACGTGGCGGCTGCTTATTGGGGAACATGTTGCGGTGGATATTAAATGCACTGGTAGCTTTGTCAGAAATAAGTGGGCTGACCGTTGTCAAGGGGTTGGTGGTTGCGTGTAGCGGTTTTACCGAGTTTGTGGAAGCTTCTTTGTCAGATCTGGTGATCATTGATCTAACGCCGAGGCCGAGCGGTCTAAGGGTAGTGGGCTATTACCGCCGAGGCCGAGGGTATTGGAAGCCACTCTTAGTTGCCGAGGCCGAGGGTGTTGGAAGCCACGGGTTTTGCTTGCCACTTGTCTCCAGCGAGCTCACGTCATCTCGGTGGTATATGCTCGGCGGCTTTGATGAATCTGCTAGTGGTTTTCATAATGGGGCCCATAATTGTGCCGATGATGATTTCCTCGGTATCATCCTTTCAAAACTATTTTTTTTTATCTAAATAGTTTTAAAATTAATATAAGTTTCTTGCTAACGTGAGATACATATTTTATATTAATAATAATAGTTTTTTTTTATCTAAAGACTTTTAAAATTAACATTTAACTTGATAATAATATTAGAAGTTATTTTGTTAAAAACTTTTAAAATCATAATTCATTTTTAAACAGTGTGAGATACTTATTTTATATTTTTATTAGTAATGAAAGTTTAAGTCTTTTATCTAAAGACTTTAAAACCAGCACCACATTCTAACCATGTGGTATACATATTTTATATTATTAATAATAGTAGTAGATAAAAGACTTTTTAACCAATATTTATTTTTAAACAATGTAGATACATATTTTCCATTGGTAATAACAAAAGATATCTTTATCTAATGACTTTTATAACCAATACTCATTTCTAAATAATATGAGATACATTTCTTTGTAACCAATGAGAGATACATCATCAAAAAACTTTTTAAACGAATATCACTTTTATAATCAATGTGAAATACTTCTCTTCTATAGCTAATAATTGTAAACTTTTAAAATCAACATCGCTCTCTAACCAATGTGTAATACATATCCTCATTTGATAATGATAGTAGAAGTCTTTTACTTTTAAAAATTTATAACCAACATCTCTTCCTAAATAATGTGTGATACATCTTTTCTATTATATTGATGATAAAAGTAAAAGTTTTTTGATAAAAGACTTTTAAAACCAATATTATTTTTTAACAAATGTAGGATATCTCTTCTATTAGTAATAATAGTAAAAGTTTGTTATCTAAAATTAAAATCAATATCACTTTCTAACCAATGTGAGATATACATATTCGATTGATAATAATGGTAGAAGTCTTATATCTAAAGACTTTAAAAACAAACATTACCATCTATCAAATGTATGATACATCTATTCTATTAGTAATAATAAGATTTTTAAAACCAACATTAATTTATAACAAATGTGTGATACATCTTTTCTATTGATAATAATATTAGAATATTTTGTAACCAATGTGAGATACATGCATTTATTCTATTTGTAACAAAAAGTCTTTAATCTAAAGAATTTTTAAACCAACATTTATTTTTAAACAATGTGAGATATATATCTTTTATTGGTAATAAGAGTAAAAGTATTTACTATAAGAGTTTTAAAACTAACATCTTTTTCTAAACAATGTAAAGATACACATTTTTTATATTCTAACAATGTGGGATTTTTTTTTCTATTTCTATTGGTAATAAAAGTTTAAGACTTTTATCTAAAGACTTTTAAAACAAACATCTCTTTCTAAGCATGTGGTATACATCTTTTCTATTGGTAATAATATTATTTTTAAAACCAACATTAATTTCTAACAAATGTGAGATACATTCTTCTATAGTAATAATAATAGTCTTTTATATAATTTTTTTTGAAATCAACATCTCTTTCTAAATAATGTGGGATACATCTCTTCTATTGGTTATAATATAAAAATAATAATAGTAGTAGTATTTTATCTTAAATAGTTTTGAAACCAACATCTATTTGTAAACAATGTGTGATACATCTCTTGTATTGATAATAACATAAAAATTAGTTTATCTATGAATTTTATAACTAATATATGTTTCTAAATAATATGGATATCTCTTTGTAACCAATGCGATGTACATTATCTAAAAACATTTTAAACCAATATCACTTTCGTAACTAATGTGAAATACATATTTTTTCCTATTGGTATTAAGTTTTTTATAAAAAGACTTTTAATACCTACATCACTCTCTAACCAATGTGTAATACATCTCATCATTTGGTAATAGTAGTAGAAGTTTTTTATCTAAAAAAAATATCTAAAACCAACATCTTTTTCTATATAATGAGATATATCTCTTCTCTTATCTTCTCTTTTATTAATGATAAAAGTAGAAGTCTTTTTATTTAAAGACTTTTAAAATCAACATTACTTTTTGTTGAGTCCTAAACCAAATCTAATTAGAGGACCGAGTCCAATTTGATAAAGAAAATATTTATGTATTAGTTTTTTTAACCTAGCCCAATCGATTAGATAAATGATTAATTTAGGTACTATAAATATGTGTGTTATTGAGATTTTTTAATAAGAGAGAGATATAATTTTCTGCCATGAATTAATTGTTGTCTGCTCTGCCAGTGTGCCTCCTGCCAGTTTTTCTTCCTTTCTTTCGCTGTCTCAATACAGCAACCCAAACAATATTGCATTACAACAGTAACATTGTTGTACTCTTTCTTCCTCGGTTCATGTGCATGTGTTCATGAAGAAATCATTACAGCCATAACACAATTGCAATTGATTCTTCTTCTCTTAATTGACGTGTACTGTCTACATCGTTGTGGGTGTTTAATTATTTGTGCTCCATAATTTTTCTACATTTGGTATCAGAGTTAGTTCGTGGTCAAGATGGTTTGTAGCAAGGTTTACATGGGTCCCAAGTTTGATGGAAAAATTAATTTTCCTGATTGAAGATGTCAGATGTACAATTTTTTGGACGTTTGTGATTTAGAAAAATACATTGATGAGGAACTTGCGGAAAATGCGGGTAAAGGGGAGAAAATCAAGTCTGCTGAAGCACTTGATTATATTTTTAATGCAGTTGAAGATGACGTTCGGAAGAAGATTATTGGTTCTAAATCAGCACATGAAGCGTTCAATGTTTTGACAAAACGTACGGAGGTGATGATAAAGTTAAGAGAAATTATTTACAAGTTTTGATGAAGAAATTTGAAAATATAAATATGGAGAAATCGGAGAAAGTTTCGGAGTATATCTCACGTGTGAGCGATCTGGCTTCAGATATGAAGGCAAACGGAGATGATGTTTCGGATGAAAGAATTTGGTCGAAAATTCTTCGTTCGATGACGAAAGCTTTTCAAAGTGCTGCAGAAATAAATATGGCGACTAAAGATTTGAAGACGTTGACTGTAGCAGAATTAGAATCCCCCTTGTAAGTCATGAGTTATTATTTGGTGAAAGATCGGAGAAAACAAAAGAAGTTGCATTGCAAAGTCAAGTTAATTTGAAAAACGTGAATGATGGATCAAAGGATAATAATTGATCAACTCAAGGAAACCAAAACCATGGTGGTAGAGGTCACGAGTACAACAACAGAGGTCGCGGATACAATAATAGAGATGGTCGCGGTAACAATAATGGAGGTGGTTGTGGCTACAACAACAGTGGTGGTCGAGGCTACAATAATGGCGGTGGACGAAGTTACAACAATAATGGTAATCGTGGTTACAACAATGGTGGTGGTCGTGGTTACTGTAAGGGTAAAATAAGCATGAACTATTTTAGTTTTGTTTCTCCTTTCTTGGTCCATAAGTTTAGGCATTTTTGAAAACAAAATCTTTAATTAGATTTTGGTTTTTATTGGTCCTAAAGTTTAGGAGTCATTTTTGGAAACAAAATATTCCTAAATATTTTTTGTTTTCTTGGTCCTAAAGTTTAGGAATTATTTTGGAAACAAAATCTATGCAAAAATCCTTCCTAAACCGTGTCTCTAAAGTCCTTGTTCATATGGTAATAAAATCTAGGATTTATGGTAAGTGTATTTACTTCCTAACTCTAATACTTTTCCATATTGGAGTTTGTTTCCTTCTTTATGTGTAGGTCTCCTTCACAAATAAATAGAGGACTTGGGGCAGAGGCAAAACACACGAACATAGAGAGAATTCAGAAAGCTGAAAGCTGATTTTTCAGAGTTTCAGAAGCAGTTTCAGATTCCAGAAGTGTGCAGAATTTGAATGTAGCTTCGAATGTTATAACATTCGGAACTACATTAAGAGCTAAAGCTGTTTTGTATTCCTAGCTGTTTTTAGGAAGCTATTTGTTTCTTCCCACGTTTGTTTGGTGATTTCACTTAGTTTTTGTAAAACAATTCATCTTTTTTAGTGAATTTTTTTTACCATGAGGCTAGATCTACAAGCATAGGCTTGTAGATCGTTTGGTAAACCTTTGTGCTTATTTTCATGCTTTAGTATTAAGTCTTCTGCTGTTCACTTTTTTATTTTGACCATTGTGACTTCCATTGTAGTTACATCGACAGCTACATTGGAAACAACATTGGCAGTTTTTGGAAAATCCTAGCTACTATTGTTCCTACAATTGGTATCAGAGCCTTTTCTTGACATCACTAAGAGTTGATTCTGGTTGTAGCCGTGATGGATTCTCAATATGAGAATGTAATTCGTCGTCCAACTTTGACTAATGAGAATTATTCTATTTGGAAAGTTAAGATGCGTATGCCGTTCTAAATGGTTGGACTCGTCCCAAGACTACTGATAATGATGGAGATGTTAAAATCATTAGTGAGGAAAATTGGACCACTCAGGATAGAACCATTGCTTCGTTTAATTCTAAGGCTCTTTTAGTTGTATACAAAGCCTTAGATGCCAACACCTTCAGAGTTATTGCAAATTATGACTCTGCCAAGGATGTTTGGGATGCCCTTCAAACCTTATGTGAAGGTCTTGTTAGTGTTCGTGCTTCAAAACTTAGAATGCTTACTACTCAATTTGAGAACACTAGAATGAATGAAGATGAAGATAATATGTCTTACTATGCTAGATTACTTGATATATCTAACTCTGCTCTTGCTTTGGGTGATCCAATCACCAATGATCGTCTTGTGAGTAAGATGATGCGAACTTTGCCTGAAATGTTTAATTTGAAAATTTGTGCTATTGAGGAAGCACATGATATAGGCAAAATTGGTTTTGAAAGACTTGTTGGTATTCTTCAAAATTTTGAGTTAAACCTCAATGAGGAAATTAAGAACAAAGGCAAAGGTGCATCATCTTCTACTCCTTCTGTGGAAAGTATTGTTTTTCCTTCTGTTGTTGATATCTCTTCGGAATTGATTGAATTACATAAGGAGATTGAGGAATCTGATTTTGGTGAAGACTCAATGGATTTTTTAATAACAAAGTTTAAAAATATTTTGAAAGCAAAGGGACAAAACAGATCTCCATCGTCTATCACCAAAACAGTTTTCAAAACTGAGCCTAGCAAATTTCCTCCCAAAGAAAGTTCTTTTCAAACTCCTGAAAAATCTTTTACCAATCCTTTTGCTAAGCAGCCTACATCTAGAAGTCAAAATATTGATTCTATTCAATGTAGGACTTGTCAAGGGTTTGGGCATTATGCTAATCAATGTGCTAATACTTTGAGAAAGAAGGGTTTGAATTTTTCTGCGACTTTGAGTGATAGTGATGATGAAGATCCAGGTGATCTCATCACTCTCACTGCAGTACATAACTCTCCATCTGATTTTGCAGGATTTTCGCCAATGTAGCTCCGAATGTAGCTACATCAGAAGCTACAATGGACAGAAGTTGGGAAGATCATTGCTGTTTTAACTCCTCTGTCACAGAAGACGATGGAGAATCTGAATCAGACTTGCTGGAAGGATACAAAGAGCTGTACAAGGATTGGGAAAAACGGGCTCATCAAGTTACATTGCTTGGAAAGGCAAATGAATTGCTAAAGAAGGCAAATGAAGAACAAAAGGAGTGTATCACAAGGCTGGAGAGTTTGCTGAGTAAGAAGGATGTGGAGATTGAAGAACTGAAAGAGGAGCTCATCCAAGCCAATGAAACCATGGCTAAATGGAACTCAAGTCAACAAAAAATGGATGAGATGTTGAAATCCGGTAAGTTTGGTAAATCTGGAATTGGTTTTATACCAAAGATGTTTGTTAGAGAAGGTGAAGGTACCTCTGAACCTAAACAGCCCAAACAAAATTTTCAAAATCCAAATTTCTTTGAAAAACCCAAATCAAGAAAGAAATATTTTGTGTGTCACTTTTGTCACAAGTCTGGTCATATTCAACCATTCTGTTTTCTTAAAAAGGTTGTCTATGAGGAAGAGGTAAGGCAGACCTTCTTGGTTCGAAATCAGATGCAATATCGAATGCAGCAACCAATGAAGCAACATTGGAAGCTACATCAGAAGGTACATTCATGGAAACATCAGCCAAAAACCTTTAAAAAATGTGGGTTCCCAAAGGCAGTTACAAGGATAATAAAGCTAAATATTGTAAACCTTTTGACATATGTACTGGTGCTAAGTGGTCCAATGATGAATTTGCTCCCACTATAACTAATCTTGGCCACAAAACCATTGAGGATGATGTTTTAGGTCTACCTGACTTTGGAGATCATGAATCTCCTGCACAATCTTCAGAACCTGCACCTGTAGACACTGCTCCTACCCCAGAAGTTATAGAACCTGTAAGTGCTGGAAGTTCAGAGAATGAGATTCAGGATGTAGCTCCTAATGTAGCTCCGGATGCAGCTACATCAGAAGCTACATTGGTCAGAAACCTACCAGATGCTGAAACAGGTCCTGAACAGGTTGAAACTCAGTCCAGTTTGACTGATTGCAGCCATGACATTCCCAGCTGCATACAGAAAAACCATCCAATCTCTCAAGTGATAGGTAATATTCATGATGGCATATACACAAGGAGAAGAGGTAAGGTTGATTCTCACAAATTAGCGTGCTTATTAAAATATTTTTGAGAGAAGCCTTACAACTTTTATGGATGTTCCAAATGATCAAAGATTATGGGCTACACATTGATGTGTTAACCTTGTATTTTGATAACACCAATGCATTTTGTATAGCACAAAAATCCAGTTCATCATTCTCGAACAAAACACATTGATATAAGACATCACTTTATTAGAGACTTGGTTGAATATGAAAATTGTTTGCATTGTACATGTTGGGACTGAAAATCATCTTGCTGATATATTTGCCAAGTGTCTTGATTTTGAGAGATTTTTCAATCTTTGGAAATCTCTTGTGTTTTGTGTGCCATATGATTTTACACTTAGTTAAAAAATTAAAAAAAAAATAGGCATGATTGCATTTTGTCTTTAGAGGGCACTCTAGATCATTGTTTCACATGTATGTGCCTCTTGTGGTTGCTTGGGAATTTCATTCAAAATCTATTGTGATTTCATTGTTCTGATTCTCCTCACTCTCTCCTAAAAAATTTGTTGTTGTAAAATATTAAGCCCACAAAGGAAAGAGCTACCTTTTGAAATCTAGGGATGTGGCAATTTATCTTGGTACTATGGAACTTAGGTTCTCATGAGTTGATCTTGAGAAAATTGAATTCCCTTAAAATAAAAAGTGTGAAAGCTACCTAACGGAAAAGAGCTACATATGAACAAGGTTTGTGGCAATTCTCTTTTAGGACTATGAATCTTTGGATTTCATGGGTTGATCAAAAGCAAAATGGCTTCCCTTGGTAAATAGTGTGAAAGGTTCCAAGTGACATGTTTTTTATAGCTTGAAATAAAGTAGAGCTATATTCCTAGGGAAATAAAGTACCTATGGATTTTTGTTGTGAAAAATTTATGATCTTGGGAGAGAAGTTTGGTTGAGAAAACACAAAATGCAAAATTGAAAATAAAATCACAATTTTGGCGAATGCACCTCTCAATGCAGCTACATTAGGAACTACATCCTTTGATCTGGTCTTTATCAATTGTGTGTGATTGCATTTTTTTTATTCTTTTGCCTAGCTTTTAGTAATCATGTTTTTAGGCATAAAATTTTAGGACATGCATTGTTGGTAAGGATATCAGTTTGGTGGAATTTTGTCTTAAAATCAAACTGTGCAAATCAATTTCAAAAAATCTCCATGTTGAAAAATATTTAGTGGTTGTCTAATTTTTGTGTGGAACTAAGAGGTATTGAATCTGGATATGATGTGCTCAGTTATTGCTAGTGGTGTGATCAAATCATGGTGAACACTTAATTGTGTTTTTCAAAATCTTGGATTTTTTAGAATTCCTATAAGATGGTTTATCCCTCTTCCTTTTCCGGTTAAATAGGGGGAGAGAGATTAAGTGTTTCTTGTTATGGTGATGAAAATTATAATATGTTCATATTTGTTTTGTATGCATGTTTGTGCTTAGTAATGATTTCTGATTTTATATCTTGCACAAATTCAGGGGGAGATGAGATTTTCTAACCAATACATGTTAGATGGTTTGATTGGTGTTGAATAAACACTTGTCATTTGATTTGACCAGAAAGGCTCAACAAAGGGAGAGATTGTAAGGGTAAGATAGGCATGACCTATTTTAGTTTTGTTTCTCCTTTCTTGGTCCTTAAGTTTAGGCATTTTTGGAAACAAAATCTTTAATTAGATTTTGGTTTTTCTTGGTTCTAAAGTTTATGAGTCATTTTTGGAAACAAAATATTCCTAAATATTTTTTGTTTTCTTGGTCCTAAAGTTTAGGAATTATTTTGGAAACAAAATCTATGCAAAAATCCTTCCTAAACCGTGTCTCTAAAGTCCTTGTTCATATGGTAATAAAATCTAGGATTTATGGTAAGTGTATTTACTTCCTAACTTTAATCCTTTTCCATATTGGAGCTTGTTTCCTTCTTTATATGTAGGTCTCCTTCACATATAAATAGAGGACTTGGGGCAGAGGCAAAACACACGAACATAGAGAGAATTCAGAAAGCTGGGAGCAGATTTTTCAGAGTTTCAGAAGCAGTTTCAGATTCCAGAAGTGTGCAGAATTTGAATGTAGCTTCGAATGTTATAACATTCGGAACTACATTGAGAGCTGAAGCTGTTTTGTCTTCCTAGCTGTTTTTAGGAAGCTATTTGTTTCTTCCCACGTTTGTTATACCTGTTTTTCTGTGGGTTTTTTGTTCTCCAAGACTTGTTGTCTTGTGAGAGTGTTTTGTTTGGTGATTTCACATAGTTTTTGTAAAACAATTCATCTTTTTTAGTGAAATCTTTTTGGCCATGAGGCTAAATCTACAAGTATAGGCTTGTAGATTGTTTGGTAAACCTTTGTGCTTATTTTCGTGCTTTAGTATTAAGTCTTCCGTTGTTCACTTTTATTTTGACCATTGTGACTTCCATTGTAGCTACATCGGCAGCTACATTGGAAACAAAATTGGCAGTTTTTGGAAAATCCTAGCTACTATTGTTCCTACAGTTACAACAATCGAGATAGAGGCAATTACAATTCTGGGGGCGGACAAGGAGGAAATAATTATTGGCATGACAGATCAGGCGGAGGTAATAATTACGGAGGTAATAATACTAATTGTTGTTATAATTGTGGAAAATCGGGTCATAAAATCGCTGAATGCAGATATAGAAGGGAAAATAATGGAAATTATCATGTTAATAATTATGCTGAAAATAATGTTGAAAATTCGGAAACTTTGCTGTTGGTTAGTAGTTGTGAGAACTCAAGTGATAAAAATACATGGTATCTGGATTTGGGGTGTAGTAATCATATGTGTGGGAGCAAAGAATTATTTTCTGATTTGGATGAATCTGTTAGATTTGAGGTAAAATTTGGTAATAATGTGAAAGTATCGGTGATGGGAAAAGGAAGGATCTCAATTTCATTGAAAGATGGTTCTAAAAATTTTATCTCAAATGTTTACTATGTTCCAAGTCTTCAGAAAAATTTATTGAGTATGGGGCAACTTTCAGAAAAGGGTTATGATATGAGAATTTTTAATGGAGTCTGTAGTATTGGTGATGGGTAGAGAGGACTAATAGCAAAGGTAAATATGTCTCCAAATCGCTTATTCGGTTTGACGTTAGATTGTGGAAATTTATCATGTTTTAGTTCTATGATTCATGATGATAATTGGTTGTGGCACATGCGGTTTGGGCACGTTAATTTTGGAAGTCTTAATTATCTTGCTCGTAAACGAATGGCTAATGGATTGCCTGCGATTAATGTTCCTAATGGAGTTTGTGAAACATGTGTTTTGGGCAAGAAACATAGAGATGCTTTTCCTACAGGCAAATCTTGGAAGGCAAAGATTTTGTCACGTTTATTGATGATTTTAGTAGAAAAGCATGGGTGTATTTTTCGAAAGAAAAATCTGATGCTTGTGATATGTTTAAGAAGTTTAAGTATTTTGTAGAGAAACAAAGTGGAAATAAAATTAAAGCTTTGAGAACCGATAGAGGCACCGAGTATCTTGTTTGTGATGATTTTCTTGAGAAGCATGGTATTGAACATCAGTTGACTGCTAGATATACTCCGTAACAGAATGGTGTAGCGGAGAGAAAAAATAGAACTATTATGGATATGGTTAGGTGCATGTTGAGTTTCAAGAAATTGCCAAAGAGTTTTTGGGCCGAAGCAGTTGCGTGTGCAATTTATGTTTTGAATAGGTGCTCAACAAGAAGTGTGCGTGATAGAACTCTAGAAGAGGCTTGGAGTGGCTGAAGACCTTTTATTGGACATCTTAGGGTGTTTGGTTGTATTGCTTATTCTCATGTGCCTGATCATTTGAGAAAGAAACTTGATGACAAAAGTGAAAAGTGTATTTTTATTGGGTATAGTGATGTGTCAAAAGCTTATAAATTGTTCAACCCAATAACAAATAAGCTAACTGTTAGTAGAGATGTGACTTTCGATGAGATTGATGTTTGGGATTGGTCTTCTAAAGAAAAGGAAACTTCAAGTTTTGATCCTCCAAATGGTTTTGCTCAAGATGGAGATGTTAATGTTCAAGGTGATGTTCCTACTCCGACAGCTGCACATGGAGAAAGTTCTGGGCGTCGCAGAGACAACGTAACTTACCAGCTAGGTTGCAAGATTATGTTGTGGGCAATGATAATGAGATATCCGATGAAGATATGGTGAACTTCGCTTTATTTGTAGATTGTGATCCAGTTAATTTTGATGAGGCATGTTGTGAAGATCATTTGATTCAAGCAATGGATGATGAGATTCATGAGATTGAGAAGAATAATACATGGGAGCTTACTACTTTGTCAAGTAGTAAGAAGGCGATTGGTGTGAAGTGGGTTTACAAGACTAAGTACAAACCAAGTGGTGAAGTTGATTGTTACAAGACAAGGTTAGTTGCAAAAGGTTACAAGCAAAAATCAGGTATTGATTATTTTGAAGTATTTGCACCGGTTGTTAGACTTGATACTGTCCGTTTGATTATTTCTCTAGCTGCTCAAAATAGTTGGAAAATTTATCAAATGGATGTTAAATCGGCTTTCTTGAATGGCATCCTTGAAGAAGAGGTATATGTTGAACAACCTGCAGGGTATGTTAAAAGTGGCAATGAAGATAAAATTTACCGGTTGAAAAGAGCTTTGTATGGCTTGAAGCAAGCTCCTAGAGCTTGGTATACTCGCATTGATTCGTATTTTGTGGAGAATGGTTTTCAGAGATGTCCGTATGAGGATACTTTATATGTCAAATCGTTGCATGGTGATATTCTTATTGTTTGCTTGTACGTAGATGATTTGATTTTCATTGGCAATAATTCGAAGATGGTGGCACAATTTAGGGAGGCTATGATAAATCAATTTGAGATGACAGATTTGGGGCTTATGTCTTACTTTCTTGGAATTGAAGTTGCTCAAGTAGATGGAGGAATTTTTATTTCGCAGAAAAAGTATGCTAGTGATATTTTGAAGAAGTTTAAAATGGATAAGGCTAAACCAATTTTGACTCCACTTGAGGCGAAGTTGAAGTTAGTGGGTGATGGTAATGGTGGTTTTGTTGATCCTACTTATTTTAGAAGATTGGTTGGAAGTTTGAGATATTTAACTTCAACAAGGCCAGATATTGTTTATGGTGTTAGATTGATTAGCAGGTTTATGGAGTCTCTACGTCAATCTCATTTGCAAGCTGTAAAGCGAATTTTGCGTTACATCCGAGGTACGTGTAGTGATGGTATTTTTTATTCGAGTTCAAGTGATGGGAAGCTAGTTGGTTATACAGATAGCGATTGGGCTGGTAATACTGAGAATACGAAAAGTACTTCGGGTTATGCATTTTATCTTGGTTCGGGCGTGTTTTTATGGTCTTCAAAGAAACAACAGGTTATCGCTCTCTCTACAGCTGAAGCAGAATACATGGCAGCAACGGGTAGTGCTACTCAAGCAGTGTGGTTGCGTAGATTGCTTAATGTTTTACAATTTAAGCAAGATGGTCCAACGAAGATTTTATGTGATAACAAGTCGGTAATTGCATTATCGAAGAATCCAGTTTTTCATGGTCGAAGCAAGCATATCGACATCAAGTTTCACTTCATTCGTGATTTGGTTCGTGATAAAGAGATCGTGGTTGAGTATTGTCCGACTGAAGATCAAGTTGCAGATATTTTTACGAAGCCATTGAAAACCGAGCTATTTTGGAAGTTGAAGACTATGTTGGGCATGATCAAGTTTGAAGACTTGGTTTAAGGGAGACAATGTTGGGTCCTAAACCAAGTCTAATTAGAGGACCGAGTCCAATTTGATAAAGGATTTATTTATGTATTAGTTTTTTTAACCTAGCCCAATCGATTAGATAAATGATTAATTTAGGTACTATAAATATATGTGTTATTGAGATTTTTTAATAAGAGAGAGATATAATTTTCTGCCCTGAATTAATTGTTGTCTGCTCTGTCAGTGTGCCTCCTGCCAGTTTTTCTTCCTTTCTTCTGTTGTCTGAATACAGCAACCCAAACAATATTGCATTACAACAGTAACATTGTTGTACTCTTTCTTCCTCGGTTCATGTGCATGTGTTCATGAAGAAATCATTACAGTCATAATACAATTGCAATTGATTCTTCTTCTCTTAATTGACGTGTACTGTCTACATCAGTTGTGGGTGTTTAATTATTTGTGCTCCATAATTTTTCTACATTTTTTAACCAATGTAAGATTTATCTCTTTTATTGGTAATAATAGTAATTTAAAACCAACATCAATTTATAATAAATGTGTGATATATATCTTCTATTGCTAATAATAGTAAGTCTTTTATATAATCTAAAATAATTAAAAATCAACATCATTTTTTAACCAATGTGAGATATATATCTTTTATTGGTAATAATGGTAGAAGTCTTTTATCAAAAAACTTTGAAAACCAATATCACTTTTTAACAAATGTATAATACATCTTTTCAATTAGTAATTAATAATAGTATTTTTAATACAAACATCAATTTCTAATCAATGTGTGATACATCTCTTCTATTGGTAATAATATTATAATATTTTGTGACCATGTGAGATACATCTCTTGTAAAAGTGAAAGTCTTTAGTCTAAAAACTTTAAAATCTAACATTTTCTTTTTAAACAATGTGTTATACATCTCTTTTATTGGTAATAATATAAAATAATTTAAACTCAACATCATTTTCTAACCAATGTGAGATATACATCTTCTATTAGTAATAATGGTAAAAATCTTTTATTATATATATATATATATATATATATAAAGTTGGTGAGGAGCACTATAGTTGTGCGACCTCACCACCTTTAGATAAATCTTTATTTTAAAACATCCATGTGGAAGTTTTAAAAACATTTGGTTTTCTAGTGACTTTGAAAATCTACATCAATTTCCAACCAAAGTATGATGGATTTCCTCTATTGGTACTTAATAATAGAATTTGTAAAACCAACATCAATTTCTAACCAATGTGGGATACATATATTCTATTGTTGAAAACTTAGTGTTTTTAGTGAAAGAAATTGTGCAACTTGAAGTACGAATTTCTTTACGTGTCATTTGTTTGTTGGCGAATGTAATTACACAAATGTGTCTTACTCGGTGAGAGCATCAAAATGATATATTTATTTGTCCAAATCAAGTTTTGAATAATAAGATATCAAGATTTAAAGTATAATACTTGTTAAAAAAAATAGTGTTTTTAGTAAGAGAAATTGTGCAACTTGAGGCACAAATTTTTTACGTGTCAATTGTTTGTTTGCGAAGGTAATTACGCAAATGTGTTCTACCTCAGTGAGAACATCGAAATGATATATTTTTTTTGCCCAAATCAAGTTTTGGATGAATAAGATATTAAGAGTTAAAGTATAATACTTATTAAAAAATTAGTTTTTTAAGTGAAAGAAATTGTGCAACTTGAGGCACAAATTTTTTTACTTGTCATTTGTTTGTTGACAGAAGTAATTGTGCAAATGTGTTCTACTCGGCAAGAATATCGAAATGATATATTTATTTGTCAAAATCAAGTTTTTGATGAATAAGATATCAAAGGTTAAAGTATGATGTTAAAAGTGAGTCATTAGAAATAATATATAATATTGAAGAGTTTTATCTCACATTGGTTAGAAGTAATGTTAGTTGTAAAAAGTTTTAAATATAAATCTTCTACTATTGACAATAGAAGAAGTTATCTATAATACAATACAACTCAGTTTATATGTGTACAATTGACTTGAGATAAAAAGGTGGTTGTGATTAATTTTTTTACTTTAATCTTACGGCTGTAATTCTCTCATACCCTCACATGTGCGAAGGGCGGTTGGTAACTGTCTTTTACCTAACTCAAAATGTAACTAAATTTAACTCTCTCTCTCTCTCTCTCTCTCACTCAATTATTTTACAGTTAATATTCTACAGTTTTACAGTTTTATGGTTGCGAAAATTTGTTTTTGTATTTTGTATTTTTAATTGTTATCGTAATTAACTTAATCAATTTTTTTTTCGACCCGTAATTTCGTATACAAATTAAAAAAATTTAAAAAAAAATCGTAAGTTTTGTCAGTGTTCTAAAACTCCTTTTTAGGCCCTCTCTGCGACTTTCTTGGGCGCCTAATGGACCAAGTCGGCATCTATCGGATAGATAGAATAAAGAAGAAGAAAAAAAGATGAAGAAGAAGGGGGCTGTCTCGAGACTCATAATTTAGAATGAGAAGGGATTATGGAGGATATGTTAGACTATGAGTTGTAGGGGCAGTAGGTAGGTGGAGTAATATTTTTTTTGTTTTTAGTTCTAAACTTGGCTGGTTTATTGCTTTGGGTTTGTTGAGTATTGAGATTAAAGGTAGGTTTGTATATTTTTGTTCATTTTACAAATATAGACAAGTGTTTGATAAAATGACAAACATAAAAAAAATTAAATTTGTAGTCAATGTGTTTGATATTTGATGTAATTATCAAAAAAAAATGGTAATTATGCCTTAATTCTAGACCCCGCCTAGGCCCCGATTACGCCCCGACTAGTCCCCTAGGCGCTAGGCGCTAGTGTACCGCCTAGCGGCCGCCTAACGATTTTTAGAACCTTGAGTTTTGTAATTTGAAATATTTGTTTTTTTTCTTTTTAACTGACTTAATCAATTTAATTTTTGTCCGGCCAGTTTTTTCCGGCCCGCAATTTTGTATACAAATTATTAATTAGTCCCTCCATTCCGGGCAAAAAGATCCGGTTTGAAAATCAATTTTTTTAAGAAAATAACATCTGTTTCATTTATTGATAAATTCTTAAACGGCGTCGTGCCATCGGTACGTGCAAAGTACTAGTATATACTAATACTAATATCCCTTATCATATTGATTATTATTATGTATTATTATTAACTAATGGCTAGAAAACCAAAAGTTTTTAAAACTTCCACATAGATGCTTTAAAATGAAGATTTATCCAAATGTAATGAGGTGACGTAACCATAGTGCTCTTCACTAACTTTAAATATATATATATATATATATATATATATATATATATATATTATAGTCTCTTAATAATTATTGCTCTTAATGTATCTAATCAACTACTCGTAGCAAAGAAAACGTAAATATTTTATAAGGGTATATTCGTTATTTTACACATTTAAAAAAAAATATTATCTTAAAGACAAAAACTTTGATAAGACGGTCTTATTGATATTTTTTGTAAGATGAATTATTTTTATTCGATCTACCATGTGTTGATGGGTTACTGGGTTGAGCTGTAAGATATTGAAACTCTGTCTTACCGAATCTTACCCTACTTTAAAATAACACTTCTTTTTTTATTAGAGATAGTATATTCAAAACTTGTATATATATATATATATATATATATATATACTCGTTAATTGGTTATCCAATTGTGTGGTTGACGCGTTGAGTACAAACAAATTATATTGGAAATCTCATTCCTTTCCTAATGGGGTTTGATTCTTGTGTGTTTAAAGTCAAACATTGCTTATTAGTTGTCTTGCATGTTGGATTGCGTATGTAATGGATTGTAATGTTGAATTTGACTATAATAGAAGAATACATAAATCTAATCTAATTTATGTTCTTGTGGATTGATTATGGTTGAATTAAGGATTAAACTTATGCTATTGATTTACTTTTTGTTGATATTTTTTGTTCAATTTGAATTAATTTTTATAGAAAAAAATTACCTCTTTTAAGTCAAAGTCTTAGAAAATTATTGTTAATAATTCTTACTACTTCTTAGTGACTTTCTTACCTTGTTTGACTTTTTTGAGTTAAACCGACTGTTTTTCAAAATTTTATTTTATTTTGTTCAAAATCATAAAACACTTAATTCGTAGTATATGTATAGAAACTTGTATGTTTTAGATTTACTTAAAATCATTGAAATTAAAACAGCTAGTCTTAAATATTTTAATTAAAACCTTTAGGTGCCGTTTGGTAGTCAGGATTAAGGCCAGATAGGATTAATAAGCCGAGTTGTTTGATGTTTGGTACGCAATAGGTGGTCGAGACTAATAACACGAGTTATCCGAATAAAATCGTTATCCTCTCACTATTAATACCAAGGGGGAGGGTGGTATTATTAGCGCCCTCACTAAAAAAAATTGGATTAACATTTGTAATTTCAAAACTACCTTCGATATACAAGTGAGGATTAATAGCGAGGGCACTAATAGTACTGAGATTAATAATATTGCTTATCCTTGTCCGACTACCAAACAAGTCCTTAGATTGTTTTACTTACACTTTAGCAAGTCTAAATATATCTGCTGAAACTTTCAGCTTATAGATATCTCCCAGACTTTGTTAAGAAGCTTTCTTAAAATAAAAATATCATATTTACTTAAAGCTTAGTCATTAGCAACTAGCAGCTGTTGATACCACAGTGTCAGCGCCTACTTAACATTTAAATTCTATATCTGTTGAACACGATACACTGTTGAAATGATTGACATTCATGCTCTTATATTTATTTATTATTTGGTCATTACATTTCAAACAAAAGAACTATTCATAGAAGATTTTTTCTTTGTCTATCTTGTCAATAGAAGACTTTCGTGTCTATCTTAAATGTTCTTCAAGTATATTATATCCACTAGCTAACCACTCTCTTTATTATTCTCATGCTAGGTGATATCATTTGTCTCTAACAATCTGCAAGATCTCTGTGCATTCAATGAAATATTTTTTCATCATCATTTCTTCAAGAAATTCAAATTTCAACTTTGTTCTCTCAAACGGCTCAAAACTTGAAGATCTCTATAAAATGTGTGAAGCAATGATTGAAAAAAATACCCTTAAATAATTACGTGCACAAAATTCATAAATTTTACAAATCTTCAAAACACACTAGAGACAATACATTGAAGCCTTGATTCGATTTAGAACTTTAATCTTTTTTGAAGAACTTCTTTTCTCAAACACCAACTAGATAGTCTTTCATATATTATTCTTTTCTAGCTCTTGTTTTAAAACAATCACTGTTCAGTTTTGTAATACCCCGATAATTTTAGAAAAATATTAATTGGTGTTAATTAATATTACAATCGTTTTGGACCTATATAATTAATGTTATAATTGTTTTGTGTTAATTTAATGGTTTGAACCTATTTAGTAACTAATTAAATTGGTTTGGGCTTGGCCCACTTGTGATTAGATTTAATTATAATTCCCTAATAATATTACCTAATTAAAAATTGGTCTTGGCCCATTTAACTTTACGGTTAGAAAACCTAATAGGGTTTTATATAAATAGGGTTGAGTGGAGAGGAAAAGAGAACAATACTTAAAAAAATAATAAGAAATGACGGAGAGAGAGAGAGCTCGACGGTAGCACTAGCAAGTAAAGCAATTTAAGTTTTTCTTCCTTGATTAACAATGGTATAGATATAATATAGATATAAAATATATCTTTAATCATTATTTATATATAATATACATCTAATGCATAAACAGTGTGTGTGCGCTTGTGTACGTGTGTTCAATGTGTGTGTTTGTTTTGTGTGTGGGTATAGACATAATTACTAAATCATATTATTATAATATATAATATTATATTTATTCATAGTCAATTATGAATTGTATCTATGTAAGTGTGTGTGTACAATGTGTGTGTTGGTCTATTTTATTTTATTTTTTTCAAAATCCAAAATAACTATGATTACTAATGATATATATATATATATATATATATATTATTATTATTATTTTAAGACAACATTGTTAGTATGTAAGTTGGACTTTTGGTGAATGAAATTTTATAGGGGGAATTTCAAGTGGGTACAATTTTGAAAACATGTTTTTATCTAGGACCATTAATTTTTTACACATTTCATTAAACTACAAATTGCTTACCAAATGACAAAAATGCCATTAATGAAAACTTTGATGCCAATCCTTGGCATCAGAAATCAACCTGATGCCAAAAATCAACCTGATGCCAGGCATCATAAATCAACCTGATGCCAAAAATCAACCTGATGCCAAGCATCAGAAATCAATCTGATGTCAAAAATCAACCTGATGCCAGACATCAGAAATTGAAAAAGGAAAATTGGAAAAAGAAAAATTAGGACGTTCCATAACATAAAATATTCCGATTACGATTAGCAAAGCGATTCCATAGTCGGCATTCATCATGCTGATACAATAAAGTAAAACATTTCCAAACACCATCATCATTATCACTCCCTACTGCTAGATTGGTTATCGTTCCAATCACATAACAGAAATCCCCAAAATCGAAGAGATTCAACCAGTGGCCTACAAGATATCTTAACAAATTCAACCAGTGGCCGGTTCTCACAAAATCACCCAAGCCGGCGGTCAAAGGTCTGCAGTACGTTTTCCGGGCGGGCATGATCTTCATTACCTCGTCTTTGAGACCAGGGAGGATTGTGTCTATGATTTGGAACTCCTTGATTGGGAGAGAGTGAAGGTAAACATGTTCTAGGGATTTGATTTTTCCGTCTTTGACAAGACGGCCGAGCTTAGTGACGGGGACCCATTTCTCTTCCTCGGTATCGCGGCGACTGCGACGGCGGCCTGCCTCTGTCGCCTCGGCCTCTCTGCCGCCGAAGCCCCTTCCAAGACCGCCGCGCTCGCCGCCTCTCTCGGCCATGGTTGCTTGGTATAAGTGAGAAGAAGTAAAATGAGGGTAGAGAGAAAGAGAATGTGCAAGTGTGCAGAAACCCTCTGGCGGAATTCATCAACCGCCTCGGCAGTCGCAAATCGCCGGAATTGAAGAGCTTTTCTCCCGCTTGAAAATGGAGCACACAATGCATCAATTGCAGCCAAGTCGGTGAACATCATCCCTCATTGCCGTCGGTGTACCAGATCTCGTTTTGATAGTAATGATTCTTCCATATTCTCCGGCGATTGTGATTTATATTTTTCTTGGTCTCAATTTTAGAGATTTCAGATTTTTGGCGAGTGCAATTCAAATGAAACTCCCCTTCGGCTGCAAAAGAATAAGCAGCAAAGCAAACAATCTCGTGGCCTACTGAGCGCTGTATCCGGAAGAGGGTAGTTATGTACTTTCGCATTAAAATTGTACCTAAAAGATATGTCTAAAAAATAGCTGGATTTATTTGAAAACATGTTTTGAAAGGTGTACCGGCTTGTAATTTTTCCAATTTTATAATGTTTTAATAGGAGTATTTTATAGTATCAACAAGTTGTATTTTATAAAGAATATATATATATATATATATATATATATATATATATATATTAATATTTTAATACATTGGTAAGGTACTTGTTGGAAGTTTTAATTTAAGTTAGTATTAAGTGTACGTTTAGGATATGTTAATTGTTGAAGATTATGATTTGGTATGAACGTAAGAAATTGATTAGTAGAATAATATTAGTTAGTGACTTGTTATGTTGTAATTTTAGAATTGGACAAACAGGCTTAGGACGATCTATTGTGTTACGGAATCATCTACGCTAAGCATTTCGAGGTAAGAGATTATACATCTTTTAGATCTCCGATCTTTTATGTATCGTTCGTTAAGTTTCCATTACTCATTTGATATCGATGTTTCTTGAAACGTACGCTGACTTTAAATCGGCATTTGAATTCGAACTCCGTCGCTTACACTTCTTTCGAACTCATAATTTGATTATCTGTTTATTCTCACATAATTATTGAATTTCATGTGAGATACCTTTTTATATGAAAGGTATGATTTTTGGCGATGCCATAATTTTGCAAAAGTATTTGATTATTTGAAATTCCACCATGATTACTATGCCGGTTACATGATTATTGAACAGTTGAATTTATCGAATACCACTTGATTAGTGGATATGATTATCGAACAACCGAATTATTCGAATGCCACCTAGCTAGTGGTATGGTTATTCGGATATACCAATGCTCTATGAACTATGATATGTGAAGTTGATCTATGAACTATGAACTATGATTTATGATTTGCTTATGTGTTAATGGAATTCTGTGAGTAATTTGTTGTCATCAGCTGGTATGAGACGGTTGATGACAATTGGTTACTCGAGTTTACTTGTTGCATTATTAATGGGACGGTTGATGGGAGTAGGCTACTCGAGTCAATCGTTGAGTATTTATCTTTCTTTGAAATTCCGATCTTCTGTTTTACATTTGAAAAACTGCTTCCGCTTATCGATTTTTAAATAATGAATTTTGACTATTCTAAAAATATTCATCTTTGATTTATTTCCGATTAACTCCTCCTTAGTAACCGGAGGGGTTGTATATGAACTTACTGAGTATTGTTCGCTCACCCCTTCACACTCTTCTTCTCATGTAATGAATAAGAATTAATAGAGGATTTCAGTTCGGGTAGGCCAAGATGACGGCTTTCGAGAATTTTGGATTCAGACTTTTCTTATTGAATTACTCGATAGTATTTTAAATAAACTATAGACTCATGTTAAGTATTTGATAGATTTTGTATTTAATTATGTTGGGTTTATTTTGATTTTAATCAAGGATGTTTAAGATTTAATTATTATGAGACTAAAACATTTATGATTTAAGTTATGATTGTTGGTGACGTGGCCAAATTGTGGGACCGCGGTGTCGGTGCTGAATTTGGGGCGTTACAAGTTCATTCCTTTATTCTATCAAACTTTTAAGGAACCTTTGATTGTTGTTCGAGTTTGATTGTTTCTCAATCATACTCCTCAAACACTGGTTTTTGTTGTACATTGATCCGTTAGTGATCACTTAGAATATATATAATCTTAGTGCACTTCAAAATCCAAGTTTGACCAACTTGGTAGTGGACGTAACAGTTTTTACACTGTGAACCACTCCTAAATACTCTGTTAGTTATCTTTCAGCTAATAAAATTGTTTCTCACACTTAAGCAGCTTCAATCTACTTAAGTGTCAGTCAGTTACATTCTTGAATCATTTACTTAATTATTTTATAAATTGTCTTTCAGTGCATTTCTTATATTAAACCTTTACTACTTAAACTTGTGTCAACAAGCTCACATAGAGTATTTTGTTCATTAGCTGATAGAACAGTTTGTCTATCTGCTGATAACTTATTCTTTCCGCTACCAGTTTTGAAGGTTTTCAAAATAACCCCTAAAAGTTTTTAAAAGTCTATTCACCATCCCTCTAGTTCTTATTTTGTTGCCTACTGGACTTACAACATGTTTAATATTACTAACTACATGTTTATGATTTTTTAAAAATAAAATATATGTACGTCAAGTTTTTATTTAAACAAATATTAGTGCGACTTAAAAAAATATCGAGATAATAATTAATTTAGGAAGAGTGAAATAATTCTTTTAGAATTTCAGTATTTAAAAGCATAAAAAAGAAATTTAGTTCTAGAACATTAAGCACCTTGCCACATCACGAGCACTTGTACAATGTTGTTTAACCAATGCATCTAAGTTAAAGAGAGATCAAACAATTTATATCATACTTTGGCAATGTTAAAAAACAACGACTTCTTTATTTCCATGTCAAAATGGTTTTGAAGAAGAATAAACCTTTTGACTTTGCATCTGAACTAAGCAATATGATTCAACTCTTAGGTTGTTAGATCTGGAATAAAGTTCGCAGAGTACTAGCTCTATGATACCAATTGTTGGTCACTTATATTATGCTCAGTATATAGACTAGAGGGGAGTGAATTGCTTATAATACCTTCATTAAGAATTTCATCGTTCTTATTAGAATCAAAGATGAAATGTCTCTTAGGTAAGATCAATTTCCTTTAGTAGCAATTCTATTGAAGCCAATACAGCAAATATGATACAACAAATTTAAAGATCTGCTGGAAATCATGGTTACAATATTTGTTGACGTAAAAGAAAAATGGCAGTAGAAATGCAGACAACAAATACATAACATAGAAGATTAAAGTGACTGTAAATAGAATGATCTAATTACATATTAGCAGTAGACTTTTATCTTCATCAGATGTATACATTTTTTCCATGAGCAGGGTGATATTATGAAATAATACATGAATAAGATAAATAAATGTTGAATGTAGAAAAACTTATGTTTTATATTATAATTCAGCAAAGGTTCATCAAATGACGAACATGCTAAGTATATCAACTTAGACTCTCTAACCTAGCTACCGAGCGAGCTTTCATTGAAAGGAAGCCAAAGGAAAGGGAAGACATATACCAAATCTTTCACCCTTAAAATCTCAAATACCCTAAGGAGTGGGAGATGGGAGTGAGAGAGGGTGAGAGTGATACAAGAAGATAATATTATGGGTTGTTCAATTAGATAGTAACTGAGCAACTAAGTGACTAGCACTCAACCAACTGTGACTACTCATTATTGCACAATTGACAACCCTTACAATGGAGTACAAGTCTGCTGGTATGAATGCAATGTGGATTATTAATTAGCTCATTGTCTTCTTTTGACATCTTCAAGCTGGTTTTCTTCAACTTCACGTTGGAGTGCTTAATCTCTAGCTGTATATTTAGAGTCTATGAGCAGTAGAGACCCAATCTTTCGAAAGATGAAAGAACTCAAATCAAGAACGTAGTTCTTGCCTAAGCATAGCTTCTTGCCTTTGGAATTTCTGTTATCTCTCACACAAAGTGTTTAAACTTAACACTTGTGTTTTTCCCACTCCTTGGTTGTTTTTTCCAGGTTATGTTTGCAATCACAAACATTCATGTATTTACACTTACAAAGAAGAAGCATGAGAGGTTTCTTTTATACGTGGAGAGGCAATAGATTTCTAAGCATTGGAGTGTTCGGTTTCAATGCATTAAGATGCATTGTATGAATTGTTGGTTAAAAGTTGATCTTGTCTTGAATTGGTCTGGAAGTTAGGCTGATGGATGTGACTTGACATACATGCATGAGTTGTGCGAAGCGCACTGTAGTTAGTCTTTGTTGAGATGTGTCTTGAAGAGCGAGACCAAACACACAAGAGGAAATGTCCAATGAATAGGAATGAAGGCTCAGACATCAATGCAAATCATTGAGCTATCAAGGAGATCTGCTAAGAATCTATTGCAAATCTCTGTAGTCTTAACTGCTTGGAGATTGACTAATTTTCCTCTTTGAACTCAACATCACTAAATCAATGCATATGTGGAGAACTCAACAAATATTGGAGTATCTGCTGGAGTTGGCACTCGACAAGCTAATCCAATGATTGAGTGTTTGTCGACAGTTGGTAGGACATAAACTGATTATGTACAAGGACGACCTAGCCTAGGAACTAAGTAATGCTTCAGAGAGTTGCCACACTAAATAGTACACAACCCTTTTAGCCACTCTTGGAACATACTATGTAATGGGAACAAGCAAATCACAGTTATAGAATATGCAAACATATACAACAAATACATGAAAAGGCATATTCCTAATACATCATTCATAAAAAATTTATAGATGCTTTTTGTTTAAATAACTTTTTTGTAGGCTAAAAAATAGCTTGAACAATGTAACTCCCTACTCCTTCATTACATGATGTAATTGCCTGAGCCGTCAAACTAAACTGAACCGAGTGGTTTGATTCGGTTTCTCGGCTTATATACTTTAATTTGGTTTGAGTTTTTCCAAAATTGAGCGGTTTGGTTTGGTTTGCAATTAGACCAACTGAGTCCTGTTGAACCAAGCCACCGAACCATATTGAATCGAATCATGATTAAATATTAATTTTGATTATTAGTGAAATTATATCGTACGTTGGATTATACTATATAAAAATTAAAGCCAATGTCTTTCATTTACTTCCTTTAGTATTCTTAGTTTTTCATTCAAGTCACTAACTAGTCCCAATTAGGGGTGGCAATTGGGTGTTAATGAATAACTTTGGGTTATGCTATTATCCATTGGCATAATGGATAATAGCCTTGTTGATGATTTAAGTGAAATCATTGGCCATTTGGTATAGTTGGGGTTTATGTTTCAAATATGGGTGATCTCGGGAATACTATATTGTGAATTTGGGGGTGCAGAGTGCACATTCACATAAGTTTTACGGGCTTACGGGTGTTAATAATCAAATATTCTTTTTCCTTTCGATTTATCGTTTTCGCAATGAATAACTCTGTTATGATAGGTTTTGGCAGTTATTTGGTGACTGCTCAAATTCCAAATGACAACTTTTGAATGGAATAAAAGGAAACAATATGATTATCTGCAGGATGGTTGTTCAATCATTTTTGAATTTTGTCAGATACATTAAAAACTCCAGAAACAGTTTCCTGCGAAAGTGCCAGAACAAAAGGGTAATTGTAGTCTTATCCCACAAGAATATTTGTGTAACCCAGGGCATGTGATAGGATCGAATAATTTTTGTAGGAAAGTGCATAGTGCATGATTCTACAATATATCAAAGTTATTTGTTTTCGACATTCAATAACTCAATTCTCCAACAGTCTAACTCAAAACTATCCATTAACACTCAATTGTCACCCCTAGTCCCAATCGACCCCCCTAAATATCAACTCATGTCTAATATTTCACTGGTCGACTACTCTTCTAATGCAATATGATTTTTGTCTCTTTTTTTTTTTTCCTAAGTTGTGATTCATTTCAAATAGAATGTATTTTTGGGGAATTTTATATATGTGTTAAAGTTTCCATACTTGTATTTTAAGTTTATTTTACAAAATTAAAACCCTTTGTTTTCATCTATTTCTTCATTAATAATGTAATCCACAAATAAGAAGGTTTTTTTTTTTTTTGACATTTTGAAGATAAATAGTGTTCTCGATAAGTAATGATTTTGTAAGTATTTAATTTGTTTAACTAAGAGAATGGGAAAAAATTGCATATCTTGTATGTTTCAAAAATAAGAAATTTCAAGCGGATCCAATTTACTCCAAAGCTAAAAAAAAAATCAGGAGACCGTATGAAACATCAAAATATTATGTATTTACATTATATTTGTTTCTTTTGGTATTTTCTTTATTTTGTCTTTTTTATTCATTACGTTTACTTAAAAGTGTTAAAAGCCTAGATGCCTTTTTGAAATCATACTGAATTGCAAAACTAAACCGCGAAACTAAAGTGCGAGACCAAACTGAGAAACCAAGCAGAACCAAATCTAATTGTTATAGTTTGGTTAAGTTCAATTTGAGAGTATAAATAGTTCAGTTCGATTTGATGATTTGTATGATAATTTACAATCTAGCTCATTCTCATTTTTTTTTAATTTTATAAATCAAACCAAACTGAATCATTTAAACTGGAACCATTTAAATTGCCACTATAACAATCACAAGGACAAAGCAACTTGGGAGTCCATCAAGTAGTAATATCTTAATTGCTAAACTTATCCACAGTTGTTTTGTTTGAAGTTTGAACATTGAATTCTTCATGTTGTACTAAAAATGATAAAATTGCCACGTAGACCATTTCCAAAGAGAGAACTAGAACTAGAAGTGATAAGAATGGAAGTTGAAGGGTCGGTATATACAAATGCACAACTACGGCTACGACCTATGTAACTAGGGGTTTCTTCATATTGGGCCATAAAAAAGAGGTAGGTTACAAAAATAACCACACTTATAGAAAACAATCATATATAGCCATATTTGAATGGAAATATCTATTATACCCCTTCCTCTTAAATGAAGACCTTAAATGAGGATAAATGAGTTGTGGAAATATCTATTATACCCCTTACTCTTAAATGAGGATAAATGAGTTACCAACACCTTATTCTTAAATACCCTCTTCGTTTTCTTCTGGTTTTCCTCTTGCAGTTAGTTCAACGTAAACATAGTTTTGCAACGACTTTGCAACTGTCAGTGATTTTCCAATTCAGTCTTCCCAGTATTGCGTCTTTCCGAATTCTCTCTACTTTGTTACTCTGCCAGGGACGGTATTTGGATTCAGGTTCGTATTTAGGTTTCGTTTTTTTAATTTTATTGAATGATTGGTCGATTACAAGACCAGTGAGAGTCTATGGTAGTGGATTGTGTTGGTCTCTTAATAGACATCAAGTAATTGTATTGCATTGTCTTTGGTTGATTAATTGAAATCAGTGAATGAAATTAAGGGGTATCGACTTTTTTTCATTTTGGTTGTGTTGGTCTCTTAATCGACATCAAGTAATTGTATTGCATTGTCTTTGGTTGATTAATTGAAATCAGTGAATGAAATTAAGGGGTATCGACTGTTTTTCATTTTGGTAGATTAATCGACTGTATTGCTTTTTGTTTGGTCTATTAATTGACCTCAAGTAAATAAACTGTTTTGCATTGTCTTAACTTAATTTAACTCGATATTAAGGGGTCAATTAATCTACTTGATTGTATACGTGTTTGGTCAACTAATCCACTATAAATGTTGCATTTAAAATTTGCAATTTTGGTGGCTTAATTGAATACAGACTTAATATTTTTCATTATTTTTATTTATGAAACTACAATCTTATTTTACAATTTTATAGACTAATTTTTTATTCAATTGCATTGCAGTTATGACTTCACCAAAATTTTGGACCACTGTGTTTTATTTTGGACATTTTGTAGATGAAAACAACGGATGGTCATGGAAATTTAGTGGCAACCAAAATGCAAGAGGGCTTGCAATCAATGATGAAACTTCATGTGAAGAGTTATATGCTAAAGTATGAAACATTTGCAAAGTTGATGATATAGAGATATCATTTCTTACTCCAGCAACGGTGCATAGTTTTCAAATTCCAGTCCGGATTACTTCAAACAACGAAGTTGAATGGTACTTGAATATTAATAAACAAGGCTATTTGGCTCCTCTGTGTGTAACCCATGTGAGCCAAGAAAATTGCGACGGGCACCAAGAAGAAAATAATGGAGTTGGTGGTGACATAAATGAAGAAGAAAATAATATAGTTGGTGGTGGTGGTGACAGGAAAATTGAAGAAGAGAATAATGGAGATGGTCATGATGATGACACACAATTTGAAGAAGAAAATAATGGAGTTGGTAGTGATGAAATGGAACCTGAAAGAGGCGATCATAATACGAATGATTCTTCGGTTAGGTTGGAGGTAATTCGAGAATCTTTATCCTATAATGAGAATGATTTCTCAACACCACCGAGATTTGAGTTTAGCCTAGGTGGTGACCGAGATCAAGGCAGCCGAGAAGGAAATGACTTCACAAGTGAGCATTTAGTTTCTTCGGTTGGAAGTACATCGCGAGTGTTACCTGCAGAATCTTGATTTGAAGGTTGGCCAAGTCTTCAATAACAAGAAAGAGCTTCACGAAGCTGTGCACTTGCTTGCATTGAACAACAACTTTCAGTTCAAAACAAAAAAATCGAATAAGAAAGTGTACACACTAGTTTGTGGTGATGATAATTGCAAATGGCGTTTGTTTGCAACAAAGTACTTAGAATGTGAATATTTTCAGATTCGAAAATATACAGGTGAGCATACTTGGCCCCTAAATATGTCCATGGCTAATCATAGACAAGCAACGTCAAGTATTATTGGAGTACAAATATCGCCAAGGCTTGAGGATCGTAACACTACGTATAGACCTGCTGATGTCATTGCCGACGTTTACCGATCATTGGGTGTAGATCTAAGTTATCAAAAAGCGAGGAGGTGTAGAGAAGCTGCCTTAGAACACCTAAGGGGTTCAGCCGAGGATAGTTACACTAAGTTGGCCGCATTTGCCCATAACTTGAAATTGGTTAATCCATCAACAGTCTTCTCTTTAGAGCTTGATAGTGAAAACCGCTTTAAGTACTTCTTTTTGGCGTATGGGGCTTGCATTCTTGGATTCCACTCTGCAATGCGTCCGGTAGTTGTTGTGGATGGAACATTTTTAACTACAAGATATAAAGGTACGCTGATTATTGCTACTTGCCAGGATGGAAATATGCAGATATATCCTCTTGCATGGGCTGTTGTTGATTCTGAGAATGATGCATCATGGCTTTGGTTTTTTACAAAGTTGAAAGAAATAACAGGTGACCATGAAAGACTTGTTGTGATATCCGACCGACATAAGAGTCTTATTAGTGTTGTCCGTATTGTTTTTCAAAATGCATGTCATGCTCATTGTATCAATCATATAAAAGGCAACTTAAGGATTGGTTACTCGAAAGGCGACACGGTCTCATTGTTCTTAAGAGAGCAGAGGCATATACCGGGGAAGAGTTTCGCAAGCATATGTCCGAAATTGAGAAAACTGACGAGAAGGGTTGGAAATATCTTAGCGAAACAAATTTCGAAACGTGGGCAAGGTCACATTTCAAAGGAGACCGTTACAATATCATGACTTCAAACAATGCAGAGTCTCTCAACTCAGTTTTTAGGAAAGCCCGACAGAGTCCTATACTTTCGCTGCTTGAGTTTATTGGAAAAAAGTTGCAGGCGTGGTTTTGTGAAAGGCGCGAAGCAGCACAATGTTGTACAACCATTTTAACCCCAACAATGGAAGATAAATTAGGCAAAGCAATTCAGAAAGCCAATAAGTTTACAGTGGTTGAACCCATTGATCAGTCAAGTATGTGGTGATGTGGTGAGGCGGGACCAAGAATTACATAGTTAACTTTGATGGGAATACTTGCACTGCCAAAAATTTCAGTTGGACCACCTACCATGCGAGCATGCAATAGCGATTGCAAAAGGAGAGGTTTTTTTACGTGCACCCGTTGTGCTCATCATTCTATACAACTGAGTGTTGGAGAGTGGCGTATTCCGAAAACATCTTCCCAGTGCCCATTGAAGAAGAATGGGACATTCCAGATAATATTAAGGAAATGACTATCTTGCCACCTTTAGTTCGACGTCGAGATGGACGTCGTAGAACAACAAGAATTCCGTCAACTGGAGAGTTTTCTGGAAGACAAAGATGCAGTAGGTGTCGTCAAGTTGGCCACAACCGCCTTTCGTGTCGTGATCAAACCCCTATGAGTGATAGGCATTCACAAATTTAGTAACTGTCGGATTTGAAATTTATACGTTTTGTAACGTTGAGTTCAGATTTCAATGTATTGTAACTTTAATTTTGAATTTCAATGTTGGATACTATTTCTTATTTGAGTTTGTAAAGTTTGTATATCAGTTTCATATTTGCATAGTGTACATTAAACTTGCATAGGCCTACGTGCTGATAAAACAAGGTTGTAGGCCAACATGCTGATATTTAGCAGGAAGAACTTTTAGACTTGCAAAAGTCTAATCAACCAATATTATAACAAATGAGTCAAGTAACTGACTTTAGTTACTGACTTGAGTCATGCTTAAAGTGATGAAACAAGAAGTAGGCCTACCTGCTGATATTCAGCAGGAAGAACTTTTACACTTGCTAAATTTTTTTAACTTGCTAAATCATTCATGTTGCAGCAATTCTATTAAACTAATCACTTTGGATAAAATATTAAACTTATGTACTTAAATGTAATTGAGTTTAAGAGATACAAAAGAGATTTTGGTGTTTCTCTAAAAACAATCAATCATGTGCAGCTTCATCGGCATCGTCATCAGAAGATTTTTCTTCTTGGCCGGCATTGTTGCTTCACCTAGTTGTTTAGCTGCTCTGCCTAATCTAAGTTTAAGGCCTGCAATCTTCTCTTTGTAATTTGCAGCCTTTCCTTCAGCTTTTTCAGCTCCTGCCTTCTGCTTTTCTTCCTCTTCCTTGTCAGCTAAGGCTTCAGCTCTTTGCTCTATTCGTTCTGCTCTATATGTCTCTTCCAGCTCATTGTATGCTTTCAGTGCTATAGACTCACCTGCAGTAAGCCAACCAAGTTTAGAATTAAAACAAAAAAAATATTACTCCACCTACCTACTGCCCCTAAAACCCACAGTGCAGAAGACTCACCTGCAGTATATGCAGCTTCAATTGCAGCAGAGATGGAGTCCTTAATAGAGGGTAGAAGAGCTTCAATCTGCTGCTGTAATCCTGCAACCTGTTCGTTCATCTGCTGTTTCACTCCTTCAATTTGTTGATTCAGTTGAAGGTTCATCTCCTTGAGGTCTTCTTTGATATGAACCTGAGTGATCTTTAACATGTCCAGGGCTTCATAATACCTTGAACCTTCAGGAAAGACATGTGCAGTGGCAGCAGGAGTTGATGTGGAAGGGACATCAGTAGAACCATCGAGGGTTGGTGTAGGAGCATTTGGAGGGAGGGCACTTCATCAAGCGGAGAAGATATAGGAGTAATATCGGAAATATGATCTTACGTCGGTGGCTTGTTAAGTGCATCCTTAATGATCTGCTGCTGTTTCTGTCTCATTTGATATGCTAGCCTGGCAGGAGACAATATTTGAACAACAATATCACTATCATCATCATGTGCAGAATCTTTTTCCTCTTCATCTTCCTGCTCAGAAGAGCTGGAGCTGTAACTCACTAGAGGAATAGTAGGAGTGGCATCTGTTGGTATATCTTCAGCAGGAGAGGCATCTGTTGGTATTTCTTCAGCAGGTCTATTGACCTCTTCATCTATACCAGCTGCTGCAGAGGGCTCTTGGATATTTGAAATAGATGTAGATGGAGTGAAGGGGTTTGGTGTAGGTCAACATCAGGTTCGGGAGATGGGGGTAGGATGAAGGATATAGGTTGAACATTGAGTGGTTGAGGTGAAGTAGATGAAGAAGGAATGGTAGGTTCTGATTCAGGTGCAGATGAAGATGGGGTTTGGCGGGGCTCAGCAGATGGCTGGGCAGATGTTGATGCTCCTCCTGCCTTTGATGATTTCTTGCCAAAAATTGACACGTATTTGGCAGTAGCCATTTCAACCTTATACTTTATATTTTCCATGGCTTTATCTTGAATATTTTTTATTCTGGCCATGTTCATTGGAGGTAGTCTACCTGCTTCTCTATCGATGTTGTCTTCCTCAGTAGCAAGTGTGCCAACAAGATAAGGATCATTAACCATCATCTTTGGTAAACCATACTCATTGTTGAAAATATCCCACACATCCAGTATTAGCTCATCTTGCACAAACCTGTCTTGTGCAAGATAGAAGGCATTCCATTCAATGGGCATTAGGTCAAAACATTTGCCGTAATTGAGGGCAATCTCTTCTACAGTTGTCAATCCTTGCACGGGTTTTTTGTAGGGAACCCATAAGTATCTGTTGAAATTTGAGTCCACATATTTGATGGGATCTACCCTTGGTTTGTCCTCCTTCTTCTCCTCATGAAAGGACAGAAGGGCTTGAATGAAGTAGGGTAGATGGTCAATGGGGAAGGCCCAATCATTAGGAATACCAATAGGATTGGCAGAGTAGGGATCATTTCTGGGATGAAAGGTTGGGTTGAAAATAGGTGGGAAGTATGGTTTAGAGCTTGTTTTGGGTTGGAGGTAGGTAGGTAATAGGTGATGAAGGTGGTTTGTTTTGAGGTTCAGAAGTAGCAGGGAAGGGAATGAAAGTTTCAGGGTTTGATTCAACAGTTGTCCTCTGCCTCTTCCTAGCATACTTTTTGGCAATAGGTTTGGCAGGTGCAACTACTTCTTCATCTCTCTCATCCTCATTAATTGCCAGATTTATCCTTTTACTTTTTCTTTTTGGAGCGGCGATTACCACAAACTTGCTTGAGTTAGTGGCCGGTGATATTGAACCATACTTCCTTCCGATCCTTTGGTTGAATCACATCTGCGGGTGCCACACTCTAACAAGAGCGGTATGTCTCGAGAAAGTGGGTAATGATGAGGTAGTGGGTGATTTTGGATTTTCTTTGGGTTCTTCCTATGTCTATTCATATTCTCATAAATGAGTTTAACTAAGCAACAGCCAGTTGACTTTTCTCCCCAATGGCCATCGGTGCCAATTGCTCTTTGTAACCTTGTCTTTTGCCCCATTTGACAATTAGGCATTTGTCTAAAAGCGAAGCTAGGGCATAATCTGAGCTGGAAGATATTTTTCTTTCTATCTGCAGCTATAGGTACAGGGACATTTCCCATCATAACAATCCATCCACCATACTTAATTTCCTTGCTAATTTCGGATAGAGGCGAACCTGGTGTTGATATTGGGAAAGGCATTCAGAATGGTTTGGGTATCAAACACTACATCTATCCCATTGATCTTTCGAGAAGGGAGTTTGGTATATACGGTGTGGGTTGCATGTGGTGGAAGAATAACTTTGTTAAAGTTTGGTATGTTTGTGCCTATGTCGAAGGTAAGGTGAAGGGGAAGAAGTCCAGAATTTGTGAGCAACGTAACCAATTCGCCGCCAATGTCAAGTTTGTTTAGTGCGGTGACATCCAAAATGCATCCTAGGTCGGAGTTATGATCAGCCATTGCACCTGAGTTCAAGAAGAAACTAGGGTTTAAGAGTTTTGTGGAAGAAGGCAGTGCGGTTGCAAGAGAGGAGAAAACTTTTGAATTTTTTTTGGTTTTTAAGTTTTTGAAAAGTTTCCAAAATGATTGAGCGGTTATATCAAGAAGCCTTTTGGGATAAGTGATATGGGGGCTTCAATTAAAAAAAAAACTGCGGAACTGCCTTGAAACTGTAAGGAGTTTTTGGGTCTCGCACCAACATTTAAAGTTTGTCAGTTTTAGTGGAATGTGTCAAGTCTGTCGTCAGTTTGAGAAGGTGAGCAATTGTAGTGACATGATGTGTCAGCATTAGCTGATACAAAGCACATGTCTATGTGGCATAATTAAAACTGGATTGAATGAGAACGCTTAAAGTTATCAAGTGTTGACCTCGATATTCGGCAGGTAGAACTTTTAGACTTGCTAAAGTCTAATGATCTTAATTAATAACCAAAATATGTTTTGAATAATGTACGTTGGATTACTCAACCCAATATTAAAACAAATGAGTCAAGTAACTGACTTCACTTACTTGAAACATTCAGTAGGTGAGAAATTGTAATTATTTCAAATTTTAGTTATTTGTTGTTTTCGAAACTAAAATTTTATATAATGTATTTAAGTAATTCTAAATCATTAATGTTTCAGCAGGTTGGTTCATAGTAGCTGTAAATAAGCTGTAAATAACGTTTAGTCTTTGCCAGCAGGTAGGTTCACAGCAGACATGTCAGCTGACTACTGATATTAGTAGGTCGATTACTTAAACAATTGTATAACAAATGATTGAGGTAAATGAATCACTAAATAACAAAAAGTTCCATTAATTAAGCATAGTAATAAAAATTTCATATAGAATATCTACATTCAAACAATAGTACACTACAATTAAACACTAAGGAAGCGACAAATTGTTGGAATTTGTGTTTCCTTTGAACATTCCAATAATCAGGCCAACAACAATTGTCCAAATTAGGAGAATTGCACAAAAATAGGACTGAGCTCTTTCTTTTGACTTCAGAAATTGTTCTTCCAATTTTCTTGCTTCTACTTTGAGTTTTTCGTTCTTCATCTTCAATTTTTCAGCTTGTTGATCCTTTTGTCTGAGTTGACTTTCAAGTTTGTCAACCTCATGCTTCAAATCCACTAGTTGTGATCTAAGCCGTCCACAAATAACTATTTTTTTTTATCTCTCAGGCAGTGGTGGGTCAATCCAAGCAAAAAACTTACAGTGGTTAGCTTGATCCTGAGATTGAAAATAAAAATAAATAAATAAACATCGGCATATAATTAATAATGAAAAAAGAAATAAATATAACCTTATAGTTTCCACATCCAATGAACCTTCTACTTGGGTTTTCATCACTCCAAGATGTCCACATAGGTGCGCGAACACCACAATTGCAAACTCTTGTCAAATTGCAGTCAAATGATTCGAGTTCCTTCTCTTGGAAAATTGGGGTTTCCATTTTTTGGGAATCAATTTTGTTTGCTTGTTGAGTTGTTCGTTGTTCGAGGAGAGGGAGTATGGCGTTGGAATTGAGTATGTGCGTTGGATTATCCGTAGAAGCCCTAGGTCAAGAAGAAACCCCCAAGAACTGTTGGAGGGAGAGTTTTTAGTTGGAGTGAATTATGAGTATAAGCCCTAGGTGTGGGAAAAGCGTTTCAATTCAATATAGCATTTTGGAGGGACTTTTCAAATTTTAGGGGGAATATGGCATTGGAGGGACTTTTCAAATTTTTTGTCAAAAATAAGAAAAACTAATTACGTATACCTATTTATGGGCGTAGGTATCAAGCGTTGTCATTTATTTTAGTTATTTTCATATTATTAGTACATAGCTAGCAAAAAATAACTATCAGTTATAAATTAAATTAAAGATAATTAAATTATGATAAGACCTAACGTTACGTTACGTTGTGTTATCATGTTAAGTAACGTTGTGTTATGATAAGACCTAACGTTACGTTACGTTGTGTTATCGTGTTAAGTAACGTTGTGTTATGATAAGACCTAACGTTACGTTACGTTGTGTTATCATGTTAAGTAACGTTGTGTTATGATAAGACCTAACGTTACATTACGTTGTGTTATCATGTTAAGTAACGTTGTGTTATGATAAGACCTAACGTTACGTTACGTTGTGTTATCCTGTTAAGTAACGTTGTGTTATGATAAGACCTAACGTTACGTTACGTTGTGTTATCCTGTTAAGTAACGTTGTGTTATGATAAGACCTAACGTTACGTTACGTTGTGTTATCATGTTAAGTAACGTTGTGTTATGATAAGACCTAACGTTACGTTACGTTGTGTTATCATGTTAAGTAAGCGTTGTGTTATGATAAGACCTAACGTTACGTTACGTTGTGTTATCATGTTAAGTAACGTTGTGTTATGATAAGACCTAACGTTACGTTACGTTGTGTTATCATGTTAAGTAACGTTGTGTTATGATAAGACCTAACGTTACGTTACGTTGTGTTATCATGTTAAGTAACGTTGTGTTATGATAAGACCTAACGTTACGTTACGTTGTGTTATCATGTTAAGTAACGTTGTGTTATGATAAGACCTAACGTTACGTTACGTTGTGTTATCATGTTAAGTAACGTTGTGTTATGATAAGACCTAACGTTACGTTACGTTGTGTTATCATGTTAAGTAACGTTGTGTTATGATAAGACCTAACGTTACGTTACGTTGTGTTATCATGTTTAACGTTGTGTTATGATAAGACCTAACGCGTTACGTTGTGTTATCATGTTAAGTAACGTTGTGTTATGATAAGACCGCGTTACACGTTGTGTTATCATGTTAAGTGGCGTTGTGTTATGATAAGAACGTTACACGTTGTGTTATCGCGTTGTGTTATGATAAGCACGCGTTGTGTTATCATGTTAAGTAACGTTGTGTTATGATAAGATAACGTTGTGTTATTGTTAAGTTATAAGATAAGACCTGTTATATAAGCTACGCGTTATCATGTTAAGTGGCGTTGTGTTATGATAAGACCTAAGCATTACGCGTTGTGTTATCGTTAAGTAACGTTGTGTTATGATAAGACCTAACGTTACGTTACGTTGTGTTATCATGTTAAGTGGCGTTGTGTTATGATAAGACCTAACGCTACGCTACGTTGTGTTATGATGTTAAGTAACGCTGTGTTATGATAAGACCTAACGCTACGCTACATTGTGTTATCATGTTAAGTAACGTTGTGTTATGATAAGACCTAACGTTACGCTACGCTGTGTTATCATGTTAAGTAACGTTGTGTTATGATAAGACCAACGTTACGCTACGTTGTGTTATCATGTTAAGTAACGTTGTGTTATGATAAGACCCTAACGTTACGCTACGCTGTGTTATGATGAGACGAACGTGTTATCGTTAAGTAACGTGTGTTATGATAAGACCTAACGCTACGTAACGTTGTGTTATCATGAGACGTAACGTTGTGTTATGATAAGACCTAACGCTACGTTACGCTGTGTTATGATGTTAGACGTAACGTTGTGTTATGATAAGACCTAACGTTACGCTACGCTGTGTTATCATGTTTAACGTGTGTTATGATAAGACCTAACGTTACGCTACGCTGTGTTATGATGTTACGTAACGTTGTGTTATGATAAGACCCAACGCTACGCTACATTGTGTTACGATGAGACGTAACGTTGTGTTATGATAAGACCTAACGCTACGCTACGTGTTATGATGAGACGTAACGCTTGTGTTATGATAAGACCTAACGCTACGTGTGTTATGATGAGACGTAACGTTGTGTTATGATAAGACCTAACGCTACGTAACGTTGTGTTATCATGTAACGTAACGCGTGTTATGATAAGACCTAACGCATTACGTAACGCGTTATCATGTTACGTAACGCTGTGTTATGATAAGACTAACGTTACTTTGTGTTATCATGTTACGTAACGTTGTGTTATGATAAGACCTAACGCTACGCTACGCTGTTATGATGAGACGTAACGCAGTGTTATGATAAGACCTAACGCTACGCTACGTGTTATGATGAGACGTAACGCTGTGTTATGATAAGACCCTAACGTTACGCTAATGTTGTGTTATCATGTTACGTAAACGCTGTGTTATGATAAGACCTAACGTTACGCTACGCTGTGTTATGATGAGACGTAACGTTGTGTTATGATAAGACCTAACGCTACGCTACGCTGTGTTATGATGTGACGTAACGCTGTGTTATGATAAGACCTAACGCTACGCTACGTGTTATGATGTGACGTAACGTTGTGTTATGATAAGACCTAACGTTAAGTTACGTTGTGTTATCATGTTACGTAACGTTATGCTATGATAAGACCTAACGTTACGTAACGTTGTGTTATGATAAGACCTAACGTTACGTTACGTTGTGTTATGATGAGACGTAACGTTGTGTTATGATAAGACCTAATGTTACGTTACGTTGTGTGTTATCATGTTACGTAACGTAACATAACTTAACGTAACGTAACTTAACGCATTCTAACTTAACGTAACGCAACGCTACGCAACTTAACTGTAACATAACTTAACGTAATATAACGTAATGTAACGTAACCTAACGTAACTTAATTTAACGTAACGTAACGTAACTTAACTTAACTTAACGTAACTTAACATATTGTAACGTAACTTAACGTAACTTAACATAACGTAACTTAACGTAACGTAACGTAACTTAACGTAACGTAACGTTACGTAACTCAAATAACTAAAAGTAGATTGTTCAAACATGAATTATTTTACTTTACTTCAAACATTAATGGGGTCTCGTTTGATACTTTTGCCCAAAGAATCGAAGACTAATGTTACGTTACTTACTTTACTTCAAAAACTAGTTTTTTAACCCGTGCGTTAAACGCACGTCAACAAAATCGTACATAAATAAAATAAGGAGGATCGATTTATTAACAATTACACATAAGTATATCATTAATCATTATAGATTTTTTAAAAATTTCTTATCCACAATATTTGTTGTCTTATTAGTTGGTTTTTCATCTTTACTGCATGCCAATATCTTCAAACCAAAATAATTTGTCACTCTAAAAACTACGACATATAACTGTCTATGGCTAAATATTTGCTATTTTTTTTTCTAAAAGAGACATGCGTGCAATTATGGTCTTTGAAACTTGTTAATTGTCATTGCATATGATACCAACAATGTAAATTGTCTTCTCTGAAACTTGAAAGACAATCTTACATCGGATAAGTTAATAACAATCTAGGGATAAAAACATTTTATCCAACATTGCTTCATTTAAAAAATGTTGTTTCAACAATGTGATCCCCAAGATTTATAATGATTAGTCTTTGAAGCACAACGCTATAGCATGGTCAATGTTTCTCGATAGCATTATCGAACACTAATTTTAAGTGTCAATTTATGGTCCGACAACCCCGAAAGCACTTTAAACTATTCAAAAACTATGTATAATGAATGTCTTCGAACAAACTTAAATTTTTTCCGTCCTTCAAATAGAATGTGAACTCAAATATATAAGTTCTTCCTTTTGAATGATTATTTTTATTAAATTATATTTGTATTTTATGAATAAATAAATTTCTGAGAAAAAAATAAGTTAAAATCAAAATAAAGAAATTATTTTTACCGTTAACAATTATTTTTGTTTTGTAAATTATTTTGATTTTAATAACTTCCATTATATATTTTTTGTTTTATTGACTTCGTAACTATTATTTTTGTTTTATTTTTAAAAATTAGTTTTACTTTAAAAAATTTGTTCGTAATTTTTATTATTATTTTACTAACTCCTCGCTTTAAATTGTTTTTGTTTTATTGACTCTGTAACTATTATTTTTGTTTCATCAAATATTTTTATTTTACTAACGTATTTTTGTTTTACCTAACTATTTTTAAGAATTTGTTTTAAACTTTTGTTCCGTAAATTATTTTTATAATTTTACTAACCTCAGTTTAAATTATTTTTGTTTTATGTACTCCGTAACTATTATTTTTTCCATCAAATATTTTTATTTAACTAATGTATTTTTGTTTTCCATAGCTATTTTTAAGAATTTATTTTAAAATTTTGTTTCGTAAATTATTTTTCTTCTTTTAGTAACCTTAGTTTAAATTGTTTTTGTTTTTATTGACTTTGTAACTATTATTTTTGTTCCATCAAATATTTTTATTTTACTAACGTATTTTTTTTACATATATATTTTTAAGAATTTGTTTTAAACTTTTGTTCCGTAAATTATTTTATTTTACTAACCTCCGCATTAAATTATTTTTGTTTTGTTGATTCTGTAACTTTTATTTTTATAGTGGCTAGTTTTATAAATTATTTTTATTTTACTAACCTCTTATATTTTTGTTTTCTTGACTCTGGAACTATTATTTTTGTTTTAGTTACTATTTTTTTATGTTTAAAGAGAGAAAAATGTTTAAATATATTTAAAAGAGAGGAGATGGTGGTGATGAGAGAGAAAATATTGAGGAGACGGAAGAGAGAAAGAGAAATACAACCCAGAGGATATGTTGTTTAATTTAAATGGTTTTAAAAAGAAATCTACCCTTGTCATTATATATTTATATATATCTATATATAGATTATTGAGGTATCGTTTTACTTTTGCCCAAAGAATCAATTAATTATTTTTTAGGTATCGTTTTACACTATTTTTTTGCTGTATCGTTTGACACTATTTTTTGGCCCAAATAATCAAAAAAATTATGGCAACAAAAAAGTCTAATTGAAACTTTATTTTTTAGGTCAACACTTGATAACTTTAAGCGTTCTCATTCAATCCAGCTTAATTATGCCACATAGACATGTGCTTTATATCACCGATGTTGACACATCATGTCTACAACCAAGCCACCTTCCCAACCGACGCACTAGACACATTCCACTAAAACCGACAAACTTTAAATGTTGGCGCGAGACCCAAAAACTCCTTACGCTTTCAAGGCTCAGCTTTTTTTATCATTGAAGCCCCCATATTTATTTATCACTCACCACTTTTCAAAAACTAAAAAACCGACAAATCTTCAAAAGTTTTCTCCTCTCTATTTGTATTTCATCGCCTTCTTCCCAAAACTCTTAAACCCTACTTTCTTCTTGCTTTCAGGTGCAATGGCTGAGAACTTGCCTGATAACTCCGACCTAGGATGCATTTTGGATGTTCCCGCACTAAAGAAACTTGAAATTGGCCAAGAATTGGTTACGTTGCTCACAAATTCTGGACTTCTTCCCCTTCTAACCTTCAACATAGGCACCTACTGACCAAACTTTAACGAGTTATTCTTCCACCGATGCAACCCAAACCAAATATACCAAACTCCCTTTCTGGAAATATCAATGGGATAGATGTAGTGTTTGATACCTAAACCATTCTGAATGTCTTTCCCAATATCAACACTGCAGGTTTGTGTCTATCTGAAATTAGCAAAGAAATTGTGTCTGGTGGATGGATTGTTATGAGGGGAAATGTCCCCGCATCTATAGCTGCAGAAAAAAAGAAAAAATATATTCCAGCCCCCTTTATTATGCCCTTTCTTCGTTTTAGACAAATGCCTAATTGTCAAATGGGCAAAAGACAAGGTTACCAAACACCAATGGGATCCGATGGCCCTATTGGTGGGAGAAACAAATAAGCTGGTTGTTGTTTTAGTTAAACTCATTTATGAGAATATGAAGAGATATAGGAAACCCAGGTCAAATCCAAAATCACCCACTACCTCATCATTACCCACTTCGAGATAGATACATGCTCTTGTGCCAGAGTGTGGCACCTCCGCAGATGTGATTCAACCAAAGGATCGGAAGGAAGTATGGTTCAGCCAGATATCACCCGGGCCATCAACTCAAGCAAGTTTATGGTACCCGATGCTCCAAAAAAGAAAAAGCGTAAGGATAAACCGTAATTAATGAGAGAGATATGAAGAAGCACGTAGCCGCACCACTCAACTTCGTGGGGTTACGCTAAAGACCCACCGGTGATGCACCTCGCCAAACCCATCGGGAAAGTATGCTAGAAGAGGCAGATGATAACCCGCCGAATCAAACCCCGAGACATTCATTCCCTTCCCCGGTACTTCAACCTCAAAACCAACCACCTTCATCACTACCGCTTTACCTACCTCCAACCCAAAACAACCTCGCAAAACCATACTTTCACCTATTTTCAACCCAACTTTTCATCCCGTAAATGATCCCTTCTCCGCAATCCTACCGATATTTCTACCGATTGGCCTTCCCCATTGACCATCTACCTTTACTTCATTCAAGCCCTTCTATCCTTTTTATAAGAAGGAGGACAAACCAGGTAGATCCCATCAAATATGTGGACTTAAATTTGAATAGGAAATTATGGGTTCCCTACAAATACTCCATACAAGGATTGTCCACTGCATAAGAGATTGCCATCAATTACGGCAAATGTTTTGACCTAATGCACGTGGAATGGAATGCCTTCTATCTTGCTCAAGACAGGTTTGTGCAAGATGAGCTAATAGTTGATGTGTGGAAATTTACAACGCCGAGTATGGTTTACCAATGATTAGGTTGATGATCCTTATGTTGTTGTAGACCAAGCATCGATGAAGACCGATAGATGGAGCAGGTAGACTACCTCCAATGAACAAGGAAAGACTCAAAAAGATTCAAGATAAAGCCATGAAAAATATCAAGCTTAAGGTTGAAATGGCTACGACCAAATACGTGTCAATTTTTGGCAGGAAATCATCAAAGAAAGGGAGGAGCATCAACATCCGACTCACCATCCGCCGAGCCCCACCAAACCCCATCTTTATATGCTGCACCTGAATCAGAACCTACCATTCCTTTTTCATCTACTTCACCTCAACCAATCAATGTTCAACCTATATCCTTCATCCTACCCCCATCTACCGAACCTGAAGTTGACCTACACCAAACCCCCTTCACTCCATCTACATCTATTTCAGATACCCAAGATCCCTACAGCTACCGGTATAGATGAAGAGGTCAATAGACCTCGAAGAAATACCAACGATGCCACTCCCGCCAAGATACCAACAGATGCCACCTCTATTCCTCTACCGAGTTACGCCCAGCTTCGAAAAAGCTTTAAAAAGCTTCCTTTAATTCTTCAAAGTCTCACATCCTTTTTCCGTCCTCAAAGTATTCATTAAATAATCTTTTGTCAGGGATGTCCTTAGTAAAATCACTCTCATCACCGAATATAAACCAAGAATTAGCGTATAATCTGAGAGCCCATACAACTTTCCAAACGCGTAATCCAAGAACAATTTTTTTTTTTTTTTCTTCATCTAATTTTTGATAAACATAATCTACAACTGACAATTTACTTCTCCATGAGACTTTTGCAGAGTATCTTTCTAACGAGTAATGAATGACATATTCTCTCGTAATAGAATTTCAAATCGTAAATATTAATCACAACAATTATGTTTTAAACAGATAGAACCAAAAAAACATGCAGTTCATATTTGAAAACAAAAAAAATTAAGTTCATGTTTGAAAGAGTTCACCCATGTTTGCAAAACCAAACAAATTAACATAAACTATTAAAATAAATTAAAATGCAAATTGTAAACATGAAACACATAAAAAGCAATAAACATAAATACCAATTATGTTTCTACACATACAGTTGATTGGAATTGTAGTTCAAAATATGTTGATTAATTGAAGCATGAATCACTCAAACTACCACAAAGGACCAATATATCTAGATTAATTAGACTGTGTGGGAAAAATGTGAGAGTATAGTAACTCCACTATGAATTAGGTTTTAGTATTTCAAAGAATTACCTTGATAATGTTGATGAAATTGAAACCGGTAGTCGTTAGAGGTGGTATTGATTTGATTTTTTCTTCAAACAAATGAATCGTGAAAGAGGAGTTGATTATCTCAATCGATTATAGGTCGTTTATTCGAAGTCGAGGAGTAGAGTCAATTACTCGACCTATGTTGTTGTAAGTCTGGCTGAATACTCGACCACTTACCGATTTAAAAAAGGATAGAATAAAAAGTTTCTATCTACCACTTTTTTGACATAGTCAAATGCCATAAAAGATAAATGAATGGTGTTTTTATGGTTGTACTTGATAATATCCTCGTTTCTTTCTTCAAACCGCCTCTTTCTCCCCGCTTTTATCAAAATGATT
>CM028381.1:78691470-78742098 GCA_013146195.2 Codonopsis lanceolata
TTGCACGGTGTTAATGATTTTTAAAAAATGATTTGTTAGTTTCTTCATTTTTCTGTTTACTTTTTAATTATTGGATGTTTTTGTATTTTTAATCATTACAATTTTTGAAACTTATAAATTGTGTTGTTGTGTTTTTAGTTTTTTTGATACTTTGTTTTTCGGTCATTTATAATGTATACTTTTTAATATCAGATAACAACTTATCCTACAAATTGTTTTTTTTGTTGGTTATTTTCATTCTCTTTTTTATTACCAAACATGAATTCATTCACTTTTATGAGTGTGTGAATTGAAAATAATTCAAACTTACTATATCTTAAATAAACACATTCTTATTTGAGACTTTGTTTATGTCAAGCTTGAAATTTATGACTTCTATAGAAAATAATATATTATGTTAGAGAAATCAAACTTTCAACCCCAAAATATATATACTTATACTAAAAATACGAAATTCCTCAAATAGAAACTTTTACCATTTTTGCAATGTTTTCTCTCGCTTTTATTGAATTCAAAAGATAAACTTCATTTTCTTCTTCTCCTAAGCAACGTCAAGATCTTCTCCCAAGAATGACCTCGTATGTAAATTTTAAGTGAGATAAAACTCAAAAGTGTATTAATGTTTTATTCAAATTATTATATAGAAAAATAAATAAAAATAGAGCGGAATCATATCAGAGATATTGAACTCAAGATCAGATAATCACACTTAGGTGTCAAGGCCGCCACGATAAGAACCCACCAAAAATTAAAGAGATACAACATAACACACAAGCATACACCAAGAATTTCCCTTTTCTCCTCAGTACAACATAATACACAAGCATACACCAAGAATTTCAAATCTCATATTTGAATCCATCACATATATACTCAACAATGAGACAAACCATAGTTCAATCCGCTTTCATCGTCCATAGCTTCAACTCCAACAAATTTCTCATCGACACCGTTGATATTGTTTATGGTTTGATTGGAGCAAATTCTTGATTTTAAACATTATTCCACACCATGTTTATCACTACGATTACTGACATGACATCTCATCACCAAATTTGACATGGAATATGGAAATGCTAAAAATTACATTGTGGGCCAAAGTGGATTTGGTGGATACTTTAGGGAAATTTGTATTTTGGACTAATCGATGGGGCCAAAATATGATTAGCTCCCAAAATTACACATCAAATCTCACATTGCACCTCAACCTACGAAGTGTCTCACTTTCATAACTTATTTAGCTATTTGTTCGACTATGCCCCATCCTGTCTATGGGCGTTAAAAATAATAACAGAAAATGGTATGTGCATGTCACATGAAAGTTATTTTGGTCATTTTGCTTGATGCACAAAATGGGAATTGACTATAAATTCAGTATTTAATTAAACATTTAGTATTTAGAATATGTTTTTAAATAAAAATAAAAATAATTATTTTAATAATTCAAAAATAATTATTGGGCCAAATTACAATTTCTCCCCAAAGTATCCACAAAATTGTATAGTTTACCCTTATGTAAAGTTTGTCTCATAATGATATCTGACTTTACTTTTCCCCCAATTTTCCACCCTACCACTGACGGACGATAGAAAATTCACATTAAATAGAACGTGGTCTTCCATGTACGGGGCGAAAATGTCATTTCTCTTATCTGGTTAAGGAGTAAATGTATTAAAAGTACAAACCCTAATCTCACACCCTCTCCTTCTCTCTTCTCCCGGTACAAGTTCCCATATCCGGCCCAAACCCTTCCTACTCTGGTCATGCTTATCATATATAACTCTAGCGTCGTCCTCCTTCGATTCTAGCCAAGCTCCATCTCCGATCTCCCTCATTCTCTCCCCTGCAAAAGTTGTGCTTAAAGTAGAAATCAAAGGCTATAGAGTATACTTACTAAAAACCTTTGAAAAAACATGCAATTGACAGAAAACTCATAAACCTTATTGACGAGTTCATCAAAGAGAGAGAGAGAGAGAGAGAGAGAGAGAGACGACGGGCTAGAATGAAGAGAAATAGTTATAGGTTTTATTGAAATACTCTTCAATTTTGTGGGAGAAAGTTGGGCATACGACCGATATGCATATGGTTTAAAACAAAGAATCAAAATTGAGAAGATGTTAAAGAAGCTACGACTTTAGATGATTTTGAACTCATAGAAGCTGCCATGGCAGTCAGGTTAGTTTATTTAAAGAATTAAGAGAGATAAAGTAAATGTAAAGTCATGTAAGAGGATGAAGGGGGATGAGAAATTGACTGATTTCGATGGTGGATGGGTTTTACCAGAGAAGGTGGGTACGTGGTTCCAATTTCATACATGAAATTGAAGATGGGGACATGTAACTATGGGTAAGAGTATTTTTTTTCATATCTTTCGTTTACTTTGTTTTCATTATTAAAATAAGAAAATTGACAATGAAATGGAAAAATGCATATCTATCATCTGGGTTAAGAGATAAATTTAAGAGAAAATTTGGAGGAAGTGGACAAAACCAAGATCTGGTTATGGGTTAATTTTTGTAGTGTAAAGTGAAGATCGAAAAAAAAAATGGTTGGTCTTTTTTCTAGATTTTCTTTCAGTAGGAAAAAATGGAATTGTCGACTCCACTCCATTTTAACATTTGAACTTTAAGCACCCTAAAGTTTACATCAAATTCCTAATATTTCCCTCGAGTTAACATCGTGGAAGACCACGTGTTATTTAACGTGACTTTTATAACCGTTGTCGCGGCTAGGGTGGAAAATATGAAAAAAAAAATATAACGTCAGATATCATTATGGGACAAACCTTATGTTGGGGTGCACTATGTGATTTGGTGGATACTTTGGGGGGGGGGGAAATTGTAATTTGGTATAATTATAAGGAAAATACTGTCCTTACATGACTTGATAGTTGTAAGGAAAATTATAAAATTAGTTGTAAGGCTAGCAATATTGTAATTATAATTTGTATCATATTTAAATTTAAAGTTCAAAAAAATACATTACTCTCAAAAAATGAAATTCAGAAATTATTTAATTTATTTTGTTATCCTTCATTTTCTTCCATCAACCTCATCTCTCATAGACCCACCACCATTACTACACACACCACCCAAAACCACCTTACCACCATCATTACCTCAAATAACATCAAATTAACTAATTTCAAAACTCCCTCGTTCAAAATCTTACTCTTAGTGTTCAAATAAAACTAGCCTACACTGCAAAACTACTTTCTTAAAACTCCCGCCTATCGCCTAATTGACCTAGAGTTGGCGCCTACGCCAAACCTTGCCGACCTTAATTTATTTTTGAAGCTTTGATTTTTGTGGCATGCGGTCATGACCGGTGGCCGAGAAGGAAGGGGGAGTGGTAATGGTGAGCAAGAGGTAGAAAGAAAAAGGAGTTTGATTTTGTGGAAATTGGGAAGAAGGGGAATATTAAAGGGTTAGATCTAGGAGGAAAAGAGATTGGTGGATGGTCGATGCGTTAGGAGGAAAGAGAGGGTTCTTTGGTTTGCGGATAGATAGAAGAAAGAAGAAGAAAAAAAGAAGAATTGGGCTGTCTCGAGACTCAGAATTTAGAATGAGAAGGGATTAGAGAGGATATATTAGACTGTGAGTTGTAGGGGTAGTAGATAGGTGAAGTAATATATATATTTTTTGTTTTTAGTTCTAAACTTGGCTGATTTATTGCTTTGGGGTTGTTGAGAATTGAGATTAATGGTAGGTTTGTATATTTTTGTTCATTTTACAAATATAGACAAGTGTTTGATAAAATGACAAACATAAAAAAAATTAAATTTGTAGTCAATGTGTTTGACCTTTTATGTAAATTATCAAAAAAATGGTAATTATGCCTAAATTCGAGGCCCCGTTTAGGCCCCGATTACGCCCCGACTAGTCCCTTAGGCGCTAGTGTGCCGTCTAGCGGCCGCCTAACAATTTTTAGAACCTTGTGCAAAACTCATCATTTATAGACCCACCACCACCAGAACCTTAAGTTTCACTATTTACAAACCTAAATTCAATTTTTAAAATTTTTAAATTTGATGATTGAAACTCAAATTCATATGAAATTTTGAAAAATTGATGATTTGGAAATCTAACAATATCGTATTCCACACCTAAACCACAACTGACATGGTTACAATCGCCCCCACCACTACCCCTAACCACCACCACCAGCATCCCTGCAACTACCACCACTGGTATCACTACCACCAAGAAATACGTTCACCTTGCCTTGTTAAAATGCAAAAATAAAATATATTTTGCTTCCATTAAATCAAACTACTTTCTTCAAACGTATCTTCTATAGATTCTAGTGTTCTTCTCTAACAAAACACAAAGATTTGTCAACGAAGTTCTCCATTTTTTAAAATCTTCTTGACACTATATCATATTATCTTAACGCATTTTCTTAGATTATTCTCAAGTAATTATTAAACATGCTACATAAGTGTCTAATATCTTGATACTCACCAACAAATGTATTATTATAGTTACATTTTTTCATATACGTCTAATAATGTCTTTCCCAACCTATGATGTCTCACTTTCATACATAATTTTTATATTTGTCTGACTTTGTCATATCCCGTTCATGGGTGTTAAAAACAGTAATGGAAAATTATACATATTAGGATTATTTTTGTCATATTTTACTTGTGACGCAAAGTGAGATTTGATTATATTTTCATAATTTAGTTTGCCATTTGATATTTAAAATATATTTTAATTAAAATAATAAATAATTATTTCAATAGTTATACTTTGTCTCATTTTAAATTCAAAGGCGAAAAAAAATGCATTACTCCAAAAAAAAATGAAATTTAGATTCTATTCAATTTATTATTTCATCTTTCACTTTCTTCTATCAACCTCATTATTCATAGACTCACCACTACTACCACCTCAAATTTCACCATTAGCACAAAAGTTAATTTTTGATTTGATTTTATTTCATTTTCTAATTCCTTACTCCTACCTTCATAGTAATTCATTTGCAAAAGCCATCATTTATGGACACTCCACCACCACAACCTTAAATTTCACTTTTTACAATCTCAAATTCAATTTTTTAATTTTTCAAATTTTCAAATTGAAACTAAAACCCATATGGATATTTGAAAATTTGATGATTTGGAAATCTCACAAAGTTGTATTTCATCTAAACCACCACTGTCATCCCTACAATCACCGTCATCACCGCCCCTAACACCACTATCCTTGTAGTTGTCAACACCGTTATCACCATCACCAAGAAACGCACTCACCTCGCCTTGCTCAAATGGAGACATAAAATCTCTTTAACTTTCGTTTAGTCGAACTTCTTTCTTTAAACATCTCTCATTTCTTAGTTCCTATACACTTTTTGTGCAAATTACTAAGTAAGGAGAAAATCTAATTTTAGGATGAAACTACTTAAAAGGATGTCGGTTGATGACAACCTATTTCAATAAAATGAGAGTTGCGGTAGAAGAAAGAAAATCGATAGCCAGAGGAGAGAATATAGAGATTCTCACATGTAACTACCTCGAGTCCAATGAAAAGGAGCAAGCAAATTAAGACCAAAAGAGGTTAGAGGTTTGGAACCCAGTTATGAAAATAAGTAAAATATTTTGAATCCAATTATTTGCGATTACTAACATTGGTTTTGTTTGTAATATCTATAAGTTATGGACCATTGATAGTTTTAAAAGCTGTTGTAGTAGTTTGAAAATTTAAAAAAGTAAATAGTAGATTTTAGCATTCTTTTATAATAAAACGCATAGATTCATCAATTGATTCTTTATTTTCTTCATCTTCTTGAAATTATGACACATTTTCTTAACCCGTTTCTCTTAGCTTATTTATGGGTAATAACTAAACACGCTACAGATTTGCTTAATAGTTTGATACTCACTAACAAATCTATCATTATAGTTACAATTTTCTATATACATCTAATAATGTCTTTACCGAACATATATATTTAAGAAATAAAAAAATAAAACTATATTATTTTTTAGTTTCAAATATTTTTTTAGTTTCGAATAAAGTTTTAGTCTCTTGAGTAAATGTATTTTTGTCATTTTAGAATATATTGGACGATATTTGTAATGATAATGGTAGAAGGGGGAAAATGATAACAACATCAAAATACAAAACGAAATAAATAGAATTCAATAATGTAGGACCTAACTTTAAAATAGGTACAAGTCAAGGGATTAAATTATTATTTAATTATTCATGGAATTAATTAGTCTATGACAAATTTACTTGTTCAACCTTAATTAATAGTCAATGATTTATTATAGTTAGGGCTATTTTTGTCCAAACATTACTTTTTGTCATGGTAAATTTACTTGTTTTGTCCTTAATTAAATGGTGGGTAGTTTATTTGGTGAAGAGTTATTTTTGTCTATCAATTAAATTGTAAGAAACAAGCTTGACTTTTATAATAAGAGGGATTTATTTAGCAAATGAAATAAAGCATTTAAACATATATATTTGTATCTACATTATTACAAACTTGCAGCCGTTTCTTTCCAGGAATTACAAATATATTTATGAATATTTGGCCATAATAATGACTCTTTTTAGTGTTATTTTCTATAGAAAAACGGGCAGCATAATTGCTTATATTTTTACATCGGACCGACTGAAAATAACACTTTTTTTAATTAAATCTTTTAAAGGCTTACCTTTAAAAGCGTGGGGTGTGCTGGCTCTGTCCTTCCGGAAAAGGGAGTCTTTTGCTATTGCGGAGATTCGGGTAGAGTAACTGCTTCCGAAAGTTGTTTTTAGGCCTCGGGAAATGGGCGAAGCAACTACTTGCTTTTTGCTGTTGTTTGCTTGTTAACGGCGGAAATCGAGCAGAACAACTACTTGCTTCTTTCAGATTTGGCGTCTGGATTCGGGTAGAGAAACTGCTCTTTTTGGCATTTTTGGACCGGGGAAATAGGGTGGAATCCTTGCTGGGAGGCTAAAGTTCATTTTGACATGTTGGTTTTGTGTTTAGAGGAGATTTGATGGAGCTTCGAGGCTTAGAGGAGGGGAACTCTCACAACGCTCTCTCAGAACTCACTGCGGGAGAAACTTTACTGCATGATCGTGGTGTGTGAACTGTGTGCGTAAAGTTTGGAGTGAATTCACTGAAGCCCGGGCCTTCTATTTATAGGCCGAGATGAGGACTCCTTCGTCAATAAGTTTTCTCTTTTGTGCTTCACCGACTTGTACCATGCGCTGAGAGAGGTATGCCAAAAGCAAAGTGCTACAGTGCTGGACGCACTGTTGGGCGCCACCCAAAGGAGGAGTGGGCGCCGCACCAGGTAGGGCTGTGGGTGGCGCCTGGGGTCTTTTTTATGTTGATTTTTGACCCTTTGGCCCCTTGCACTTTACTGTTTACGCATCTTGCTTTTTTTTTTACATTTTTTAAACCATGTAACTTGACATTTGTTAAGTTTTAACAGGTCTTGATATCGCATGCTTGGTGCTCAACAATGGTTGGATCTAATCCGGGCATGTCTTCGTAGGACCATACGAAGATGTCCACGAATTCTTTGAGAAGGTTGATCAGTGCTGCCTTTTCTGAACATTGCAGGTAGCTGCCGATTTTGACTTCTTTGATTTCATTGTTCAGCTCTAGATTGATAATGGACAAGTCTTCATCTGATGCTGCTGATTGGTGTTTTTCTTGGTGTTTGACTGACTTGGCGAGCTCAAGCAAGTAACTTTTAACTTTTGAATCCATTTTATTAAACGACTCATTATTTATGTTAATTAATGTGTCTTTTAATAAAGGTGAAACTAAGGAATACGTGAAGACATCTAGATTATCATTAAGAGCAAACTGTACAGGGTTGGTTACATCATTGAGGCCCTGGGGTTTGAGGTCCTTAGTTTTGGGGAACGGATCGGTAGATGACCAATCCGTAAGGCTAAAAGAAGGAGGGGGAATAGTATATCCGAAACGGTCTACCAAATCTGCGGTTGTTAGGAGCGGGTCGGTCGTAATATACCAATTTTGCAGAGGCTTATCAGTAATAGACTCGGACTCTGTAGGGAGGTTTTCATAGCTAGCCCCATCATCTATCATTCCCAGGAAATCGTCTCCTAAACAGTCCTCATCTAACAGGGCTAGGACATAGTCATCTTGGTCTATAGTCCAAGTGTTTTAATATGTGACAGTTTTCTATGCAGGGTTACGGGGTTCCAGGGTAACCTGTTCCATTTCACTAGTGGCGAGACTGACATCTTCGAAGATTTCCCAACCAGGACGTCTTTTTCCATTCTGGTCTAACTAGGGCTCGGGAAACATGAGATAGGCATTTGTTTCTCCTTTCATTACAAAGTAACCATTTAATGTTTTTCTATCTGGTTGGAGAGGGGGATTTATGTAAGAACGTTTTTCACGTTCTGCTTTGCTTTTCTCACGTTTCTGTTTCATGACTATGGCTAGTTCAGTTGGCGTAGGTTTGTATCCTAGACCGAAAGGAGGGATACATTCCTTAAGTTCATCTTGGAATAGGTTAATAAGCCCCTGCTAATTTCTACCGAGACCCAAACCAGGCATATAATTTATTTTTTGAAACATGTTTAACGGGACCATGTTTCCTAAAGACGTGGTTTACTTTTCGGTGATGTCATTTTCTCGCCAATATCCAATGGCGTTGATTTTGGCTTGGGGGATAACCTCGAAACCACTTAGGAAGATACCCGTGTCATTGTGCTCTATTTCGAGGATCAGAATGTTCCGCTTTCTTTGTTTTCCACGATCTTATCGGCAAGAATGATTACTATATGGTCATTGTGGATAAATTTGACACACTGATGCAGTGAGGAGGCTACCCTTTTTACCCCATGAATCCAAGGGCGTCCTAGCAATCGACTGAAAATAGCTGGAATGTTCAGGACTTGTAATTTGACTGGCATGGTTAATGGCCCAATAGTCATTATCATAGTAGCCACCCCTAGGACACCGACTAGTGTTGTCGTATGCCCTTACTGTCTGCTGTGGCGACCCAGCCCGGGCCCGAGATGGGACCGCGAGTCAGGCCGCCCAAATAAGGGGGGAAACAAGTAGACAATTAACATGCAAGGACTTAATTTATAAAAACGACGTGACGCAACATTAGAGACGTAGCACGCCTCGGCACCAAAAGGCCGGTATTTTTAAAACTTTTCAAACCTGATATAACAGTTAAACAATTTAAACCAAGTCATCGGCGACACTACATGCCGGAACCCAAGCTAACAGTTTCTGGACAAGAATTAAATAAGAGCTAACAACATGCTCAGCGGAAGACTAATACGTAGTGGAACATTAACAAGGTAACCAATGCTCGGCTTACACAATGCCGGCACAAAAGGGATTACAAGTACTACAAGTGATATAACTACTAGTAGCTAACAAGAGTCACAAATCAAGATCTACACAAATACCCAAGCATAGTCTAGTTGACTTGCTTAAACCCGTCGTCCTTACAAAATGTAAAACAAGAGGAAGAGGACATCCAAACCACCTCTTCAAATAGCAACGGCGGAACAAAAGGGGAACAAAGCACGAACACAACAAATCTCAACGAGCTGGACCTGTCTTGCTAGGATCTAAAGCAGTAAAGGGGAAAGGGTAAGTCATAAAGACTTGTAAGCTATCAATCATGCATGTCATGGCATATGCAACATACAAGGCAAGTTATCGTCACATAAGCATAGAGGTCATATATCCAAGATGCACATTGTTTCACATAAGTGCGCATAATTAAATCACATAGGATAAGGATATATGGAGAGCCGGGCCGCTTCGTAGTTCCTGCATACAAGCGTTATCTTGAGCGTGCATGTGTCAGATGCGTGTAAGTACATCGACCTTCCGAGGGAATGCCCGGGATAGACACCAATGGTGCTCGTATTGATTACAACAAGGGAGCTACTTCCCCACTGTGGCCACAGTGGAGGCGTGTGTGAACAAGGACAGGATGCCAGCTGGACTCATGCAATGCCAAGTAATGTTTACTTAACAAAATATCAAGTAGTGAACGAGGTCGACAAGAGCGATCTCGTTCATGACAAGTAAATTATTCTCATCAATAACCAAGTAGGATTGAGGTCGACAAGAGCGAACTCACATGTCAATTAGGCATTCTATAATATGACATTCAAGATCAAGCAAGGTAATCAATCCAAGTTCAAGAGTCTAGAATTATTATTCTTAGGGAAACGTGTTTAGAACGTCGTAGGGATTGATCGGTGAGCCGGTATTGTTCAATAGCTCGCTAAACTTGACTCCGTTGAGTCGTCTCTAACGATTCATCCAATAGAGTTTATATGCTATATGCATCTTAAACCCTTTTCTAAGTTCTCGTATACGGTAGACTAGGTCATTAATCCTCTTAACAACCATAGTCAAGAATTATCAATAATTCAAATTCAAGGGGACCTTAGAATCATTATTTCAAAGGTTATTAAAATGCAATGGTCCAAGAACATTAATTATTCATAGGAGGACATAGAACACAATTCATTCTAAGCATAGGACCCAATTCAATAGGATGAACAATTCATGGCATATGAAACCCTAGAAATCATAGTCTCTAAAAGTTGTCAAAATCTATTAGTCCAAGAACAATAGTTGTTCCTAAGGGGGCATAGAACACATTTTATTCTAGGCATAGGATCAAATTAACAAGATGAACATATTATTCAAAATCTCAAAAGACCAATTCATCAACAATCATGGCATGGGCATGGTAGGAGCATGGGAATTACAAGAAGAGGGGGACATGGCATTTCTATCATACATCCTAAGGGGAATCGATAGCTTACCTTACACCCAAGAAAAAGATGGAATGTGCACAAACTATTCGGATGGAAACGTGCTCCTCGACGATAGCTTCACTTCGGTGGTCTCGGTTTGACAATCGGAGGTCGGGAGCTCAATCTATGGAAGCAACACACACTAGTCTCACCTTTTCTCTACACACACAAAGCTTGGCAAGAGAGAGAAGAAGATGATCTGAATTTTGAAGGTTTAAGTTTGATCAACAAGGAGGAGCTTTTATATCTTGCATGAAATGGGTGGAAATCCACTTGTCACTAGGACAAGGCTTCCAATTCCACTTGTCAAGTGGAGGTTGATTGAGGTTAGGCTTAATCCCACTCAATTAGTGTCTAATAGGATGGTTTAGGGTCAATTAGGAAGGGGTTTAAAGTGCCAAAAGTCGGACATAGCAGAACAGGGGGAAAAATTCCCGTAGCAGAAAACATGTTGAGGCGGGCGCCTCAACCTTGACCATGCGGCCGCCTCAACCTCTGGGGCCATCTCCAACTTTCAATTGCTCTCAAGACTTGGGCGGGCGCCACTGAGTCATGCGGCCGCCTGGGCTTCTGGAGCTCCAAAACTTGACTTAAACATGTCCTAAATGGTCCCAAACTTATGGGCAACCATTCTAGGGTCTAACACAACTCAAAACAAGTCAGAAACACACCCGAACAACACCCGGAACAAGGTAGGACAAGGCTCGAATCATGCGACGTTTGGTTGACGAATCAAACACGAATCAAACGTCAATAAAACTAAGATAACTTGGGCATGGAAAGGGCTTGTTTAAACATGGTTATGACTTGAATAAAAGGCCGGGAACTCAATGAACACATCGCACGACGAAATACAAGCAATACGGGAGACGAGGGAAATCGCTAAGGCCAAAACAAAGCAAGAAAGTTTATAAACTTCCAAACAAGCTCACTATGATCAAGATGAGTGTTATAAGTCATTTATGCAAGGTAATAGCACTCCAACAAGACTTGGTTAAGTTCTAACATGCTAAGGTGAACACTCAAGGCACAAACGGCAAGGTATGCAATGCATAGAAGACATTCAAGCGACTATGAACGTAACAACTCTAATGCAAGCATGACATGAACAAAATGAAGTCTCTAACATGTTAAGGCATCGATAAGCATGTTATAAAGGTACTAAGGCTCTAGTAGGACTTAGTTAAGTACTAAGATGATACACGGCGTTTAACAAAGCATGCAACGTATAGAAGGCATACAAGCAACTACGATCATGGTTGACCTAATGCGAGCATGGTATGAACAATGTGGACTCTAAAACATGTTAAGGCACATAATGAACATATTAATCAAGTATAGAAGGCATGTTACACAAGTAGGGTTTGGGTTCTCACATCTGCGATGAAGGAGTCAGCTCTGATATTTTTATCCCCAGTTTGGCTAGCGTGCTTGTGGGACATACATTTAAAGAAGAACCATTGTCTATCAGGACTCGGGGAACCCTTTCCATGACCCCCACAGTGATGTGGAGAGCATCGATGTGATTGACTCCTTCCCTTGGCAGATCTAGATCAGTAAACATTATCACATTTCCAAAATGTATGCTTTCGATCATTTGGGTGAGCTCGTTAGGAGAGGTTTTAATGGGAATGACTGCCTGACTCAGGGATTTAGCCAGCGTATCTCGATGGGTTTTGGAAGCACATAGCAAGCCCCAGATAGATATGTTGGCTTGGGTTTTCTTCATCTGAACTAGTAGAGTATCTTCCATATTCTTAGCCCCAGTATTTGTTTCTTGATCTTTGCCAGAGTGGTCACCATTTTCTTGGATTGGTTGGTAGGTCTGACCAGATCTGGTAAGGTGATTGACATCCCCACCGACCCAAGTGGCTTTTTTAGTGCTACAAGTATTGTGGCTACCCAGGATGGTGTCCCAAGAAATCATGTTGCAGCTAGGCTCTTTTATGGATGGAAAGAAAAGAACAATGATGTATGGTAATGGGTGTTTATTTCTTTCAAACTTGGGTACACAATTTTCTTCATCAACCTCAATCATATTGATTTGAGGTAGAGGGTTATTGACTACATTTGGTCTGGGGGAGGTTTTTTAATAACCTTATCATCTATTACGTCCTGGATTGCGTTTTTGAGCACGTAGCATTTGTCGGTGAGGTGACCACTGCACCGATGGTATTCACAATACTGAACATGGTTCCATGAGTTGGGAAGAAGATTCGGCGGTCTATAGTTTTCCATGGGCTTTAGCACTCTCTGTGCCATTAGCCCCTGTAGTATTATAAACCGTGGAGCTTGCAGTTCATCATGGTGTCTATTCCCTCTGTTCGGATCCCTGAAGTTCCTGTTTGGTCTGTTGTTTCCACCCACTATATTGATGGACCTATCTGCTCCATAGGACCATGGGACAGTGTTGTAGCTCTCGGTAGGGAAATTGGCTGAGGGCATGACAAACGTATTTCCTACCATATTAACGGTTGATCCAGATGCGGCTGTCTTTCCTTTTGAGTAACGGAAAGAGTTGGGATGCGCATTGATTTTTAAATGCCCAGTCCGTATATCTTCATCAATACGGATCCTGATCTCCACTATTTCTTTGAAATTACTATAGGGGAGATACCGCATGTGCTCTAGGTAAATAGGTTGGAGGTTTTTGATGAACATCCTGGATGATTCAGCTGGATCAGGCATGTCAAGTGTTTGAGCTATTTTTCTTTTCCACCTGGCTGCAAAATCTGCACAGGTTTCTTTTTTCTTTGGGTGCACGACTCAAGATCTCTTTTATTCTCAGAGGTAGTGTTGTCTTTGTATCTATTTAGGAACTCCTTTACTATTTGGTCCCAAGTGGCCATGGTGCTATTATCTACTAGCATTAGCCATTACTTAGCAGCTCCTACCAAGGTAAGGTGAAAATTGGAAGCTATGGCTTCAAAGCTAGCCCTTCTAGACTGCATGCCAGTAGAATAGGATTTTAGGTGGGAGATAGGACATCCAGTCCCGTCGAATTTTTCTATGTCGGGCATTTTGAATTTTGAGGGTAGTATGGCTGAAGGTTGTAATGTCAATGTCTGTGTAGAAAATTCTCTTGTGTTTAGAAGTTTGAGCACCATTCCCTTTAGGTTCTCCATGTTTGCCTCTAGTTTGGTGGGAGGAGGTGTTGGGTTTTGGTATATGCTGGAAGGATTGGGGATAGGTGGGTTGATCTCTGGCTGTGGTATTTGGTAAGGATTTTTGGGGAGGTAGGTTATTTGTGGATGCTGAGTTTTGGTAAATGTTGGAAGGATTTTGAGGAGGTGGATTGTTATTGGTTACTGTCTGGCGACCAGGATCGTTGAAGGGTAAGTAGGTCGTCACTTGGCCTGGTTGAGTGTAGCTTCTGGGGTCCATATGTGGGGTAATTTGGAGTGGATTGGTGATAGGAAATGGGAGGTCATTTGGATTCTGGGGTATATTGGTGTTTGGGAAAGGATATGGTGGGTATGGTAAGAAAGGGTTAAAATTTAGGTAATAGGGGTTTGGTGGAAAATTTGGGCTTGGGGTGCTGGCAGTGTTTGGTGGGTTAGTGTTTGGTTGAGGGTTTGGGTTTAGAAGAGCATGAAAAGTAGATGCCTCTTAAGGGGCTGTAGGGAAAGAGGTTCCCTCTCCACTAGGCTTTAAACTTTGTAGAAGACTTGCCATCTGGCTTATAATGTGATCAGCCTGTGCACCCAAATTTTGGTCTAACCACTGTTGAATGGCCGGAGTCGGAGCATACCCTAGAGCCCTTATATCTGTACCCACTGTAGACTGCTCATTTTCAGCTGCCATATTTCTTAAATCTGCAACCTCCGAACTGATTCAGACACTTTCTGATCTAACCCTGATATTTTCTAATCTGACCCACGTGCTGTGTCTCATATCAACCGGCTAAATCTGCTCGCCTCCCAAATTCGGGCCATGTTTCGAGCAAAAGGGGTTAGAGGTATTAGAAGAGGTTGGCTAAAGGCTGTTCGGCTTTGGAGTACAGTGTGCCTTTATTAGTAATTTTTTTATTATTAATATTCATTTTCCCTAAAAATGATCGGACAAGCACCCGCTTTGTTTTGACAGTCTCAGATCTATTCATGGAATAGTGGATTCTTCTCCTCAGTATAGGAGCCTCGTATTCCACCTCGCCTTTTCGACTCCCAAAGATCGGACTGATCTCGGTGAAGGGCCTATACTTTTTCGGGATCCATAATTCAAAATGGTCTAGCTCGAATATCATACGAATTATTGGTCAGCCCTTGTGCATTTCTTTATCTGTATATGCTTTTTCCTTTTTTTTTTTTTTTTTTGCTTTTGTTGTCGTTTTTATTTTATTTTATTTTTGCACGAGACCGGTCAATAATTCAGAGATATAAAAACCGATTTGTCTATGAAGTGTCCTGAGAAACTATATGCAATTTAACGTTGGCGATGCGGGGTAGGGCCGGGTATAGAATAGCAATTGAATATTTCTACATGCGGGCACGTCTGTGCGGTATCTAAAAGACAGTAAAATCCTTTTTTTTTCCAGATATAAAGCAGTAAATAGAGCAGATATGACATGTCTTTCTGTTTTTTTGTGGATTTTCTCGGCTTATTAGCTTGAGTCCTGGAAAGGACGGCACGAGCAAATAACGACCATTCAGATCAAGAAATATAAAGAAAAGTGAGGAATCTATCTATTCCTATTAATTACAAATTGGTCATAATCCCCGAAACAAAATGACAGAATAAAATAATATTTACATTTTTTTGTGAAATAAATAAAGCAAGAAGAATAATAGTATAAAGTAGAATAAAGCAAATATAAAATAAAGCTTCAGCCCCCCCCCCCTTTTTTTATCCTGCTCGAACTTCTATTTTAGATTGTGTATTCGTAACGGGACCCAAAATGAAGCTGCTGCAAGTTTCACGGTTATTTGAACAAATATACATACAGATATATAATAAAAACGCGATATTTAAACTGTTGAATAAATATAATAAGCATATTTAGCCAAAAGAAAAACTTATTTGTTTTTGTTTGAAAAATGGGTCTAGCCCTCCATTTTTATTTTCTTTAAAATAAAAACAACGTCCCCAGCAGAGTCGCCACTGTGAGTGCCCCTGGATTTTTCTGTATCTCATCCTCCCTTGTTTAGAGGAAAATGAGATTCAGAAAAGACAACACTCTTTTCATTTCATCTTCCTTTTTTTAGGGAAAAACTAAATTAAAAGTGCAAAAGAGTGTTGTAAAGCGTCTTTGAATACCACCGTGAGTGCTTTGTAAGTGCTTTGAATTTTTCTGTATCTCATCATCCCTTGTTTAAGGGAAAACAAGATTCACAAAACGCAACGCTCTTTTCATTCAATCTTCCATTGTTTAGGGGAAAACGAAATTAAAAGTACAAAAAGAGTGTTGCAAAGAGCGTGTGGGAATACGCTCGGCCTCATTGTGGATTCAAATTGTTGTAACAGAGTCACCATCTTTATTTTAAGGAGAAATAAAGAAAAACAAAAAATAATCAAATTTTGTAAAAGGGTTCGGAGGCTAAGTTACGAGGTGGAAAGGTGTTACGCACTCAACTCGCTCTTTCGGTCTCAAAACAAGTTTTTTGGCTAAATATGCTTTTATTATATTTATTTAACAGTTGAAATAAAGCATTTAAATATACATATCTATACATATATTATTACAAACTTGCAGCAGTCTCTTTCCAGGAATTACAAATATTTGGCCATAATAATGGCTCTTTTTAGTGCTATTTTCTATAGATATTCGGACAGCATAACTGCTTATATTTATTACATCGGGCCGGCTTAAATAGCACTTTTATATATTAAAATTTTATATGGCCTACCTTTTGAAGCGTGGGGGCTTTATCCCGTACCAGCTAACTTCTAGTAGATTTTAGGGGCGCTCGTTCTGTCCTTCCGGGAGAGGGAGTCTTTTGTTGTTGTGGAGATTCGGGCAGAGTAACTGCTTCCCAACGTTGCTTTCTGGCACCGGGAACCGGGCGGAGCAACTGCATTCTTTTTTGGTGTTGTTTGCTTGCTGACGGCGGAAATTGAGTAGAGCAACTGCTTGCTTCTTGCAGATTTGACGTCTAGATTCGGGCATGGCAACTGTTCTTTTTGGGATTTTTGGACCTGAGTAATAGGGTGGAATCCTAGCGGGGAGGCTAAGGTTCACTTTGACAGGTTGGTTTTGTGTTTGGGAAAGATTTGACGGAGCTTCGAGGCTTGAGGAGGGATTTCTCTCAGAGCGATCTCATTGTCGAGGCTTTTTAACTGCGTGACTATGTGCGAAGAGTGAGTGAACGGTGTCAATTTTCACAAGCCAGATGCCTCTATTTATAGACTGGAGAAGGGATTCCTTTGTCATTAGGATTTTTTCTTCTATGCTTCATTGACTTGTACCGCGTGCTTGAGAGATTGTACTTTCACTACTAGAAAATCGGTAATCAGTGACGAAAATTTCCGTCACTATAAGCAGATTTCCGTCACTAATTTGACTTCAACGACGGAATAGGTCCGTCAACACTCGAATCACTAAACGCTTGTCGTCGCCGATTCGAGGTCAATTCGTCGTTGATCGGTGACTAAAAAAAATCGCGACGGTTAAGGTTCCGTCACTTTATTCCGTCAGTAAATGTCCTCCGTCAATAATCTGCTACGGAAGTTCCGTCGCTGAAAGAATTTAAAATATATATGAAATATTGTGTAGAGACGGAACATCCGTCCCTGATAAAAGTCCCTCTGTCACTAATTAGAGACGGGACGTTCGTCGCTGATAAAAGTCCCTCCGTCACTAATTAGTGACGAAATCTCTGTCGCTGAATGAATTTAAAATATTTATAGAATATTGTGTAGAGACGAAATATCCGTCGCTGATAAATGTCCCTCCGTAACTAATCAGAAACGGAACTTCCGTCTCTGATAAATGTCTCTTTGTCACTAATTCGCGACGGAGTCTCCATGACAGAATTTTTTTAAATATACCCAAACAATTATGTAGCGACAAGGACTCCGTCTCTGAATTCCGTCATTGAATTAAAAAAAATTAAAAAATGATTTTTCATATTCTAAAATTTTAATATTTTTGTACCTGATATATAAAAATAACAAGTATGAATAAAAACTAAATTGCAAATCTAAAAAGTAATAGACACTAAATTAAAAACTAATGTTTTTACAAAAAGTTCAAAATAAAATTCACATTGTCCCTAAAATTAAAGAGTTTACATTGTCCCGAAAATTAAGGAGAGTATTCATCATTAAACAGATTCCTAGTAGAATTAAGACTAGGGGTGGCAATTTGAGGCACGGCACGAAATTATAGGGTTTTGGCTGGGGCTTATCGGGTTCGGGCCGTTATAGGGCCAACACGATAAGGCACGATAAAAAATGGGTTGTTATCGGGCTGACTTGATAAGCACGGTAAGGCACGATAAGACACGATAACTAAAATATATATGATTTAAAAATATATTTTTAAAAATTTACTAGGCGTTATTCACTTCTTTCGAACTATTTTCATGATTATTTCATGGTTTTATCATTTGAAAATTTATGACTTTTAAACTACTTAACTATTTATATTGATAAATTTTCAAAATACGTATTAAAAAATCAAAATTATATATTTTATAACGTTTATTGGGCTTAACGGGTTTAACGGGTCTGACTAAATAAATCGTGTTTTTTTGCTTATCGTGCTTATCGTGCCTATCGTGTCGTGCCGTATTTTTTGTGTTTTTATCGTGTCGTGTTCGGGTTTTAATATTAGGCACGATAAACTTATCGTGCCGTGTTCGTATTCGTGGTTATCGTAGTCTTTGTCTTTGTTATCGTGCCTACCGATAATTAACACGACCGATTTGCCACCCCTAATTAAGGCTAGGGGACCCTGCACTAGAAGGGGGTCGCTAAAATTGTTGCATTATAAGATCCAATCGTGAGTTTTTTTGTGCGAGGGCTTCACGCATTTGAGCAAGCTCTTATTCTAGGGTCTGGATCCTTAGACTCTCGGTGTTGTTGGCATGTGACCGAGTTGTTGACGACGGGGAAGCGGAAGCCTCTGAAAACTGAGGATGCTCACCCATACCATACACTCTTGAGCCCCTTTTCTGTCGTCCTTCAACGACGACGTCTCTCCAGAGCGCCTCATTAAACTTATTAGCCTCCATTCGACCCTCGGCCACCTCTACAACTGCCCGTGCCATATATGTTTCCTGTCAAAATAAAGCAAACAAATAATATAAGATAGACAAGACATTAAATAATTTGAGTTGAATATTCAATGACAAGTACTTAATTGAAATATACTTACATATGTAGATTTTGCCTTTTCATCAACCCACTCAAGTTCATCGGGGGTGGCACCGGGTGTAGTATGAGTGCTAACAAACACATCGATAAGCGAGATGTGGTCGCCGTATGCTTTGGCCTACATACATTAGGTTCACACATTTGTGTTAAAACCAAGAGGAATAAACGATGACAAAGGCATATCCTACCTATGTTTTTAAGCAGTCCATACTCCATAGAATAATTAAAATTTTGAACTAATTCTTTGCTAAAATTATTTCCTTCTCCTGTTCATGCCACTAAACCCTTATAAAATCTAGGCAATAATAACAATAATAAAATTAGAGGGAACGGTGATACGCAATTATCACAGGAGAAAAGGAAAAGATGAAGGAAACACACAAAGATGAAGGAAACACACAGCCGCCTATAATATAAAATCACAAAATCATAAAATCAGGAGCAGTAATAGGGACCTAACTAAAAGTAGCCTTAACATTGTTGTTGTTTAACAAATGCAAGAATAGAGGGTGGCGTGTATATAATAAAACTATAAAAGTTATCCATCTTGCTTTCGTCGTTTCTTCTGTAATAAAAAATCTTTTGCTAACCAAACATGAAGATTTCGAGGTGGCCAGACAATGGGCGAGTAAACAATGTAAGTGGGCACCTTTGTCTAAATGACAAGGACATTGTCTATGTAATGTGCATTCTAGTTGGATACAAGAAGAAACGTTTTATCCTTGGCTTAAAAAAGAAAGCCTGCCGGCCCCCTACCCCTAAAAATCTTCGTAATCAACAATAAAACCTAGAAGAATTAGCTTCACAATCAAACCCCATTGGAAATTGGAATAATGGTATCCTTTGCCAGTGCTAAAGGCCTAAACTATTGGATAGGAATCAACTACCTGAGTCCCCCACAGCCCACAAGGGCCACACTCTGCTGTAAAATGATGAATTTCTCAAGTCCCAAAGCAAGTTGGCAGTGATAACTATAATAACATGAGCAGAGCTGTTGGCAACTAGTAAGTGCCAGTGGTAACGAACACCTATCAAATTAAGGATATACAGATAGATTGACATTAATATATGAATATAACAAACTTTGACGTATACAAATCAGATCATACTTGACAAGGCCCCCCAAACCCAACTGAACTCAACACTTCAAAATGGTTGTTAATTGGATGAGAAAGAACAGTTCATAGAGTGAGACAAATCTAGCTAAACAGCATATATTATATTATATGGATATTAGCAGCAACACATGGTTATGGTTACTGGGCATCCTCAAAGGGTCCATTTGGTGTTCCTTCCATAGTTGGTTGTTGTGTTAGCGGTGCTAGAGAATACCTAATGAAATTATTTGATGCATCGACAATATACCATGTTTCAGATTGGACTCACTAAGAGTTGGCTTCAAGATAGGCTAAGGGCTGTTAAGGGAAAGTTTGGACAGCTTGTCTGTTGGGAAGAGTCTTTCGGCAAGCTTGTTATTTGGCTAGGAAAATATATAACACATACCCAGCTTTGTATATATAATGATAAATTTAAACAAAAATAAAACCATGGATTTCATAGCATCAACATGGCTACCCAGCTACTTGTATATATAATGATAAATTTAAACAAAAATAAAGTCATGTATTTCATAGCATCAACATGGCTACCCAACTACTTGTGTGTGTGTGTATATATATATATATATATATATATATATATTGACAATATGGTAATTTTACATTAATGAAAAAATATACATACCATACGCAAACGATGCTCAGCAAAGTTAATTGTGTCGGTCGTATGCTTGGTACACGTCCCTGATGAGCTAGATCTATTTGTCTTTGCTCGATCAAACGCTTCCTTGGCAGTATCAGAGGCCCAATGAATGCAATACTGAGCCCACACTTCCTCAGACATGTACAGAGGACACCCTTTACCCTTAAGGAAATAATTAGTTTTTGTCTTATAAATATGTTTCCTATAATTGTCACTGCACATGTGGCCAAACGCTTCTTTGATTAAAGCGTCACTAAAGTCGGGCCAAGCATACGCCTCCTACAATATAATATTATTCAAATTATAAATAACGAAAACATTTGAACATTAAGCTAAGAATAAATATAAAAAAAGTAACAAAATACCGTAAACATTGTCCACCACGCTTTTTTTCGCTCTCAAGCACCTTATCATAGGTGGGTCAAAAGTTTGTTTCCTTACGGTGACGAAGTAATTGCACATACCAAATGGAAGATTGCGTGGATTCCGCTCCTATAAACCTGCCAGAAATATTCATGGATATATACAATTAAATTATGAATTTTATATATAACAAATAAGGAACCTAATAATAAATTGTGGAGTGACTTACTGTTTCATCTCGGGATCTAGGGCTACATAAATGCGACCCTGTGAATCGGTAAGAGTAGGAGGGGTCAATTGCTCATGTGTAGATGAAGATGAAGGTCAATTGCTCATGTGTAGATGAAGATGAATGATCGACATCCTCCACAGATAAACCTTTTGCCGAAAAAGTGAATTAGAAACATTAATTTAAAAATGGTTTAAAAGTGACACTTTTAAAGGCCAAAAGTGACACTTTTAAGTAAGAAAGTGATGCAAGTAGGCGATTTGAAGCACCAATACACACCGATTTATTAGGGTAGAAGCAGTGGTGGATCCGACATAAATTTCAACAATATCACAAATTGTAATTACTCATAAAAAAAAAAAAAAAAACGGTGTCGGATTGTAGCGTAAAAAAAATAATACTTCAACAGAACATTTGCCCCCTAAGTCTGAAGCATGGATCCGCCCGTGGGTAGAAGACTTGTTGTTGTACTTACAAACAGATTTGCAAAATATATCCAAAACAAATGAACACCGGTCCATCTGTGAAATACCATCCACATCTATCAAAGATTTTAAACAAGAAAAATCTATGCTATAGTTAGAACTTGGTGCCAAAAAACTTGCCAAGCTGAACAAAACAAACAGCCTTTCGAAGTCATCTCCACCTTCTTTAAAACGAGTCAAAAGCAGACTTCTCAAAAATGAAACACACATCATTATTAGGCATGAAGTAAACTCAAGAAGTGTTTAGAAATAGAAATTTAAAAAAAAAACAGTGCTCAATAACGATCAGATTTTTAACCCTTCAATACAACAAAGCTGTAGTTACACTTTACATAGTTAAACTACAAGGCAATATGAATTAACATATTTTCCATTCTACAACAAAAGCTTTCCTCCCAATCAAATGTGCTTCTGTGGTTTGTAACATTTCAAACAACTACGAAAAAGAAAATAAACATATAACCTCAACTTCAAAATTGTTTACGGCAGAGCATAAAAGTATGACCCAAAATGATTTACAGAGATGAAAAGGAAATCACAAATAATGCCAATTTCTTTGAAAGATGATCAAACCACATCATAACACAATCTTAACAGATGTACCCATCTACATAGCCCAGAAAATAGCATCGTAGAAATTTCTAAGTATACTGCTATGATACACACCAGAAAATCAAACAGGGAAGTGTAGTAAACAAGAGATTTAAAGTAAAAGGTTAAAGAACAAACCTTTAAACAGAGAAACCACGGTCGAACAATGATGGTTGCATTCAACAACACAAAATGGGGATTGATCGAATTTCATAAACATCAATAGGGGTTGATCATAAACCGCTCCATTACAAAACTCAGGCGCCATAAAACTCAGATCTGAGCATATCCAGCAAGCATGTCTCAATTTTGTTTGAAGGAAGAATAATACTGCATGGATTTTGAGTGCGGCAACAATGGAGAAGGGAAAGGGAGAAAAGGAAATAGAATACTACAGAATACGGACGAAGTAAAAGATTATATATACCCAGGGTAGAATGAAAATACTGAAAATTACCAAAGTGACCTTTTATATTGAGGATTTTACGTGTTTACTTAGTTTAGTGTAGGTCAGGTTTTTCAATTTGGGCTTTCAAAGGGTCAATAGGCCTAGTTTGCTAGTTCATCCCTTCACAAATTACTGTCCAGTTTATTTTAGAAAAAAATGCACGGTTTACTTTTTGAAACTTTTAATTGTTAAAATATATTTTTTTAATTTTCAATTAGAAAAAGTTATTTTTGTGGCAAAATGACTACGATACCCTTAATGAACCATAAACGCATTACGGAGGTCATTATTTTTGCACTAAGATTCATCAATTTTATCGCATTAATTTTTTGCACTGCGGTTCAATAGTGTAACTGCTAGTCTATTTTTGAACTGCGATTCAACAATTTTTATTGAATTAATTTTGCATTGCGCTTCAATAGTATAACTGCTAATCTATTTTTATATCGCGATTCATCAATTTTAGTGCATTAATTTTTGTACAGTGGTTCAATAGTGTAATTACTAGTCTATTTTGAATCGTGATTCATCAATTTTAGTGCATTAATTTTTACACCGTGGTTCAATAGTGTAATTGCCAGTCTATTTTTAAATCGTGATTCATCAATTTTAGTGTATTAATTTTTGCACAACGGCTCAATAGTGTAATTGATATTCTATATTTGAACTATAATTCGTCAATTTTAATGCATTAATTTTTGAACCACGATACAAAATCATAAAGAATCAGACCATGTCATCCACCTGCTTCTTCTATCTCTTCCGTCGTAAGCCTTCTTCTTCCTCCTCTTTCTCAGCCTTTGTCCCAACTGAAAAATTCTTCAACCCATCACGGATCCATTATAATTTCGTATTTTATGAATAAAAAAACTCGTTTATCTTTAACGCCCCTCGACCCCCGTTTTATTGCGCAGAATCGTTATTTTTGAATCCAAAGTGTGTTACCGGAGCTGTTGAAGAAGATGATTGCATTTTTGGAACAATATTTTGAAAAATAGTCTTTTGCAGTTGAAAAAAAAAACTATAGACTTTTGGGGTTAGAAACTTAAAAAAAAAAAAAAAAAAGGCCGGCCAAAATTTTCCCCTTTATTTCAGGGGTAAATTCGGACTGATCCATTTTGATAAGTTATCGATTGCTACAATATCCTATGTTTTTTTAATCGGGAAAAGTCACTTTTAGGGACGAAAAGACTACGATACACTTAATGAGTTTGAGGGGCGCTACGGATCACTCACTCAAATGACTCACACTTCATCAATTTTTGCATCGCGATGCATCAATTTAATTATCTAATCCAAATTTGCATCATGCTGCATCAATTTTCGCACCGCGATGCATCAATTTTAATTATTTAATCCAACTTTGCATTGCGCTGCAAAATCATTATGAACCAGACCTTCATGTCATATGCCTCCTTCTTCCTTCTCCTTCTCCGTCGTAAGTCTTCTTTTTCCTCCACCTCCTCTGCCTTCGTCCCTACTGAAAAATCATTCAACCCAGCGCAGATTCATTATAGTTCGTAGTTAATTAATCGGAAACATCATTATTTTTTAACTCCAAAGTGTTGGATGGAGTTGTGGAAGAAGATGATCCCGACATTTTAGGAACAATATTTTGAAAATGGACTTTAGCAGTTGATGTATACAAAAATGGTACACTGGGGTTGTTGGGCCTTAAATATAGTAGGATATATCGACTTTTGTGTGATCCAAGCCTCAAACCTGTCAAAATAACCTGAAACACTAAGAATTAAATGTAGAGATTGCCCCTGTAAAGGCACTCCGGTGTGAGAATTAGTACAACACACTTATAGAGTAAGCAATTTGACAGAGTTTAGGCTAGGAATTTTCGAACGTACCTTGATAACAAGTGTGAGAGGGGTTTATATACCCCATGGCTCTAACTGCCGAGTAAACGGAATTGACTGCCCCGCCATAACTCTCAGGCAATAACTAGGCGACATCTAGAACGTGGGGACGGTTTTCACGCCACTAACCCCCCACGTCCAGACAACTGTTACAATTCTAGTTAAGGAGATTCAACGAGCTCGCTTATGGAGATACAACCTGCTCGTTTTGTACTTGGCCCCCCAACAAATAAGGGGTGAATTGTCTGCTTATTCTGCTCGCTATATATCTCATCTCGTTGTTCATATGGTCGCTTGTCTAAGCCGAGCAGTGTGCTCTTGTGCCAAGCACGTGCCTTGCTCACGTCTCTCGTGTGGCGTCAGGCTCCTGCTCGTGGCACGTAAGGGCTATTTGGGTTTGGCAGCTCAGTGGCCCCCTTGTCCTTGTCTGGCGAGCACAGTTGCTCGGAGTGAGGATCATATTATCTGATGTTTGCTTGAGAAGCATGTAGCTTGACCACTAAGGACTTGATACCAATTAAACTGGGAGAGGCGGTCAAGTAGTAGATGCGTGAACATGTCCATTCTGGCAGTTAGAGACGTCAGCAGGGGCTAGGCACGTGAAGGGATAATAGGTGATTAGGCGTGCATATAGCCACCGTTTGAGAGGAATGTCGCAAGGGACCGCATCTTCCCTATACACCATTAATTCGATGCCTCGGGCGTCACTCCCCAATATGGAACTGCATGTACACCGAAGGAAAACCCCACGTCTGTCTATAGAAGCTTCACTTCTACCTATAGGAGCTTCACGTCTACCTTTGAATATAAAAGGTCCAAGGTTCCCCCTCTTTCACTTTTACCCAATTCAAAATTATGAAATGCATATCCAACGAAGTCTCTCTCTGAGCCAACTTCCATTGTAGCAACTTGATTTTCAAGGTGCTAACTCCGTCAAACACGTCAATCTTCTCTGAACTTTATAACAACATGTAATCTCGTTTGTAATTTCTACAAATTCAAACTCTCTTAACTGCATTTCTGATTTTCCCCCTTTCTTGCGCCCTTCGAACACGAACCCTAACATCCATGGTTTCTGGGTTCAAATTCTCTTCGCATGTACACTTTCTGGCCATGCACTAAAATATGACCCAACATTTAGATAGGAATCAAGGAATCTCAGGTCGATGCCCTGTTCACTGTCTAGATTGACCGATGAAACCCTAGCCACAGGGTTCGCTTGTATGCTCTTTTATGCTTATTGTCACATGCATAATCTAAACGTCTCTTCCTCGATTCATGTAAGATGTCTTCTCCATGTCTCTGCGATGAAGCCACAGATTCCAAAGGTGAAGCATTCAGTTATGACCATGGAGCCTCTTTAGAAACCAAAAGCTTTGACGTCGAGCAAGGAAGCTCTGAGCATACTGATTCTGATGTTCAAATCGATGAAACCTTCAGCACCACCATGACAGGGGCTGTCACAACTAAATCACACGAACAAGAGGTCCAAAGCTCCTCTGACTCCGGGCAGACTACACCCACTTCTCCCACTAAGGACCTCGCCGAGCATGTTGTATTAGCTATTCTCTCTAATGAACTAATATCTGCTGAAGAAGACCACCGTTCGGGGTCACTATCGTCGAGCACGAGTTCCCCTCTAGAGAGGAGGAAGAAAGCTACCCATCGCAAGGGCAAGAAACCTACTGCTGGCGAGGAGTGTGTGCCCATTGTGAAATGAGAGAACTTCACCTCCGAGGAACAGGCAGGAGCTTCGCTCCACTCGCTAGGTATAGACCCACACAATTACCGAGGGAAGGCCTTTGACTTAGAGCTTGATGAGGAAGACCACATTGACCAATGAGACACGATGGTATTTTACTTCAATTTTTTCCTGGTCAACCTCAAACTTCCCCTCGATCCCTTCATCTGCACGTTCTTGCAAGAGACCAACATCGTCCCTTGCCAACTGACCCTCACCACCGTGAGATTTTTGGTCGCATACATAATGGCGTGCAAGTTGCTTGAGTTTGAACCTGACATGATCCTTTTCCGCAAACTCTTCCTCTTCAAGATTGATGCCAACTCTGGATGCTCCAATCCACATGCCTTCAAACTTTTGAATGAAGCCACGAACAAAATAGAGGCTTAAGCTACGGTGCACAAGGCACTATTGGGCACCACCCATGGAGGGTCTGGGCGCCGCGCCCAGTATGCATGTGGGTGGCGCCAGGGAGTCTTTTTAGGCTCTTTTTTTGACACTTTGGCCCCTTGCACTTCACTGTTTACGCATCCTGCTTTTTCTTTGGCATTTTTAACTCTGTAACTTGACATTCGTTAAGGTTTAACAAGTCTTGATATTTCATGTCATGTTACATACCATTGGTACGAAATTGGGGTGTCTACACTTACCGTTTCGTAGGAGAAAGGTGAAGGGTTAGAGAAATGAAAAGAGGCGACGGTCGGAGCAGTGAAGTAGGAAAGAGAAAACTTAATTCTTAAAGATAGTCTTCTCTCAAATTTAATATATACTAGTATACGTGTTCGTGTCAAAGACACGATGTCGGTACGAGATCAGTTCAATAAATGATCAGGATAAACAAAACTTATAACTGACGGGGTAATTCAAACAAAACCCACAAGTAAAGGTTTTATATGTAATTGTAGAGGGATAATTCAAACATAACTCCTAACTAAAGGTTTATTTATAACTCACATACTAACGAATCAATTTGGACCGTCAGTTGTGTTTAGCACAATTCGATCAGAGTCACCAGTTAGACCCTGATCTGTTTTATAATATAGATTACTGATGGACCAGGAAAGATAGATAAAATGGGGGGAGAATGACACAATACATCCCTGAGCTTTGGGCATTTGCTATCTAGTTTTTCATTTTCATATATGGTTCCTTAAGGTTAGAAACTTACAAATATTCCTTAAATTCAAAATTCTTAAATTTTTTGTTTGTATATTTTGCAATTTCAATCGATTTTACAAATTTACGCATCATAGTCAATATGTTAAACAAAATGTCAAAAATAAGAATTTTGTAAAATTTCAAAATTTCAGTTTCTTTGATGTTGAACTACCCGGCCCAATAGGCCCAAGTCATGGGTCACGTGCCGGGCAAATGGACGTTATCCGAGCAAGCAAGCACGGTATTGACCTTTACCAAGTAAGATGTCAGCGAGCTGGGGGCTTAACCACCAAGCAGGAATAAGATGCGAACACGAGTTGCTAAGCTCGCTAATACAAGAGCTATTACCAGTTGAGGACGGTTGTGTCCGAGCAAGAGCTCTTGCTAAGTTGAGGACGGTTATGTCCGGGAAATTCCCCATTTAGGCCGTTGTAATTAATGGAGGAGTTAATAGGGCAGTTAATGTGCCTGCCATTTATGCCATGATCATTAGTGGACAGTTATGAACGGTTATGTGCAGTTATGCTCTCCGGCAACTATAAAAGCCCCGGAAAATGAAGGGGAGAGGTATGCAATTTGAACTCTCTAGCTGAAACTCTGCTAAAATACTTTCTCATTAGCTTTCATGTGCTAATTCTCACGCCGGAGGGATTTTGCAGGGAGTGCCCCTGCCTAGTTCACAGATTGTTAATCTTATTGCAAATTTGGGCTTTGAGAGTATAAGATACGTTGAAAGCCAGGTATCTTGATTGGACCGATCCAGTGCATCCAGGGAGATTTTGGACGCATCAGTTGGTTCCGTTGCCGGGAAACGAAAGTTTTGTGGTAGCAGTTTTTGTCAGTTGATAATTTTTCTTCGTCAGTCTTGACAATGGCAGAGAACGGAGTTAATAGAGTTAGTGGAAGTCGACGTGAGAAGGTGTAGCCTAGTCCTGGTTTAAATCAATTGGCTGGCAACAATGCTCCTCCGCCCCATGACGCTCGCCATCAGCTCAACCAGATGCGTGGAGTGGATTCGTTGGCTAGGAGTGATGTGGCAGCAGTGGGTCTGGCACATGAATTTCGAGAGGAGGCTCTGCGTCAAAGAGCCATATATCTGGGTCAAATGCATCAGCTTAATCTACAGTTGATTGCAATGGGTAAGCCACCTTTGCCCGTTGAGGTGGACCCCTTGACTTTGACGACTCAGAGCCGGTGGCGGTGTTTCTCGTGAGAGAAATCAAATGAATCCTTTGGTTATTCCTTCTCAACCACGAGCACAAGGATCGAAGTGCGTGGCGGTGGAGGCGATAAGGCCAGCCACAGAGTTGTGCCCAGTGTTCACTCGAGGCTAGGACCACGGGTTGGAGATGATTCGACTCAATCTCGCTGTCGGCGACGTTCACCTTCCCCACCAAGATCGCATGCTCGCGAGGCGTTCACCCTCGGCCACGGCGGTCTCACGCTCACGCGTCGTTCCCGATCGCCAAGGGGATCTTATGTGCACCGACGCAGAACTCCCTCTCCTAGGCGACCTCATGGGCATCTATCTCATCATTCCCAGGGAAAAAGGGATCCACATCAACCCCGGCAGCATGCCTCACTGGGGTGCCTCAGTTCTAGGTGGCGCAGGCCGTGGGGTTACTCAAGCCTTTGGAGCCATGGGTCCCCCACAGGTCCCTCCTATGCCTGTGGTACAGCCTCAGCCCGGGGGTGGTTTGCCTACAACCATAAATATGCAAGATTTCGAGGAGTTGAAGTCCCGAATGGAGGCTTGGGAGCAAGGCAAGGCTTTAGATGGGAATTTCTTGGGTACGTCAGCCAGCCCGTTGGTGCCCTGGATTGAAAATGCTCCACCAGAACAGGGGCTCATATTCCCAAATATCAAGGAATACATGGGCAAAACGAAGGCCAGGGATTGGTTGATGTCATTTGAATCGCAGATTGGCTTGGTAACTTCAGATGAGGCTTTGAAAATTAGAGCATTCGTTGGTGCGCTACAAGGGAAAGCCTTAGTCTGGATAGGGGCTCTGCCACGAAGATCAATTAATAATTGGGCTGATTTGCGAGCAAAATTCTTGGCAGATTTTGGCACAACGGGTACACTGGCTAAGACAAGGGCAGACTTGTCGAAGGTTAAACAGGGCGCTCAGGAGTCGACGGCTAGTTACTTGGAACGATTCACCAAGGTGTTGGAGCAAGTCCCTGGGTTGACCGAGCAGGAGGTTACCCTATGCTTTGGCTGGTTTGCTTGAAGGTGAAGGTGGCTGCTTGCGGTCGAGGAGTGAGCATCGTGAGCCAAAACGCAGCGGAAATGCTCATGCGAGCACAGAAATAGTGTGTCGGTGAGACGGCAAAAAAGGAGAAAAAGAAAGAAAGTACTGAAGCCGCTGGGAATTCCAAGGGAAATGGACAGACAGGAGGTGGAGGATATAACAAGGGAAAATCGAGGTACGATCGGCCAAGAGAGTTCTTACGAGAAGCATATCTCACCCCGCTCAACACACTGCGCGAGGATATCATGTATGAAATAAGAGACGAGCTTCCTAATCCACCTCGCATGAATCCAGGGACGGCTAGTGAACGGGATAAAACAAAGCGGTGTGCCTATCATGATGACTACGGGCCTACAACGTAGGAATGTTGGTCGTTGAAGAAGGCCATTCAGAAATTAATTAATGAAGGGCGGTTGGACCGCTTCAAAAGAGATGGAGGAAATAGGGGGAATGCCCCAGGAGAGATGCCCCGCCGATCAGAGGGGTAATCAATGTGATAATGGATGAAGAGCCTACTCCGACCCAGCTCGGGAAACAAATCTATTCTTTATCCAAAGTTATGGATCGACCTGCTGCTCTGCAGGATGGAGAGCAAGCTATACAATTTACTCGCAGTGAATTGGCGAGTAAGGTGGTTGGCGAGCAGTCTTTGATCGTCTCGACATTAGTGGATGGTTGGGTTGTGCATAGAATTTTGGTCGACACTGGAGCATGTCGAGATGTGATGTATTACTCCTGTTTCCAAGGATTGGAGCTGAGCGATGATCGGCTAAGGCCGTATGCCGGAACATTGGAAGGGTTTACCAACCATAAGGTCCCGGTCAAAGGTACGATTGAGTTGGAGGTGTTCATCAGCGAAGGGAGCAGGACGCGAGCTGAGAAGATCACTTTCATGGTGATCGATCTGAAGTCTCCCTATAACATAATCTTGGGTGTACCGAGTATGGCAAAGTTTCAGATGGTGGCATCAATCCCACATCAGCGGGCCAAGTTTTACACAGACCAGGGAGTGGGAACATTAAGGAGCCAGCCTAGAGCAGTGCTTGAGTATGTGCGCGATAGCCAGAGAAAGAAATAGAAGTTAACCTTGGAAGATGGTGAGCAGAAGATAACCGTCAGTACCAAGGAGACATCTCACGTGACTGTGGGGCCATCCGTGATTGCTATGGTGCATGAAGATCCTGAAGTCGATGCAAGCTCTATGCCGGCATTGAAGTCGGGGGAGTAGGGCGAGAATGAGGTTGCTGTGGGTATGTCTGCCAGCCAGATTGGTGGCGAGAACAATTCCTCCTCGCCGACATTGAAGTCGGGGGAGCAAGTTGCACAACAAGATGAAGCTGGTGTGGAGAAGGCTGTGGAGAATGTTGCTAATCCTTTGCCGACATTGACGTCGGAGGGATTGGTAGAGCAAGTTGAAGTCATGGAGGAAGACCAGCTTGATAAGGTTGAGGATCGAGCTGAAGAAGAGGAAAAGGTGGAGTGTGATACACTCCAAATGCGAGATGAACCAAAATTCACGGCTCAGGACGAGCTCGAAGAAGTGGTCATCAATTCTACCTACCCCGAGCAGAAAATAAAAATTGGCAAAGCTTTGTCAGTAGAGGCTCAAGCAAATTTGATCAAACAATTGCAAGATAGCTTGGATGTTTTTGCTTGGCGGCCAGAAGACATGCAAGGGGTGAGTGAAACTGTGGCCTTGCATCAGCTCAATGTAGATCCAGCTTTCCGACCAATCCAGCAGCGACCCAGGATTTATTCTGTGGAAAAAGATCAAGCGATCAGGGAGGAGGTTGAGAAGCTGCTTAATGATGACATAATCGAGGAGATACATTACCCAACTTGGTTGGCTAATGTGGTTATGGTTAAGAAGTCCAATGGCAAGTGGCGGATGTGTGTTGATTTCACGGATCTAAATAAAGCCTGCCTGAAGGACTGCTATCCTTTGCCACGAATTGACAAGTTGGTGGATGCTATAGCGGGGTTCGAGCTCCTTAGCTTTATTGATGCCTACTCTGGGTATCACCAAGTTAAAATGGATGAGCAGGATAAGGCTCTGACATCTTTTCTTTGCAGCAAGGGGCTATAATGTTATAAGATGATGTCGTTCGGTTTGAAAAATGCAGGAGCCACCTATCAGAGGATGGTGAATAGGATATTCAGCTCGCAGCTCGGGAGGAACGTTGAAGCTTACATCGACGACATGGTGGTCAAGACTAAAGGGCACGAGCATACAGTGGACTTGGGCGAGACCTTTGCCAATCTCAGGAAAAATAATATGAAGCTGAACTCGAGCAAGTGTGTGTTTGGGGTGAAGGCGGGCAAGTTCTTGGGATTTATGGTGACTGAGAGGGGCATTGAGGCTAATCCTGAAAAAATCAAGGCGTTGGTTACTATGAAGCTTCCTCGCTGCATTAAGGATGTTCAGAGGCTCAACGGCAGGGTGATAGCCCTTGGTCGTTTTATCTCCAGGTCGGCAGAGAGGTGTTTGTCGTTCTTTAAAGTTCTTCAGGGCAATAAGGGGTTTGAGTGGGCTTTGAGTGTCGAGAAGGCTTCGGCGATTAGTGAAATACTTAGGGAGTCCCCATTGCTAAGCAGCCCGTTTCGGGGAAAAACATTTGTGTATTTAAGCGGCTACAGCCGAGGCGGTAGCAATGTATTGATTAGGGAAGAATGTAATGTTCAGAAACCTGTTTACTATGCTCGAAAGCCCTTACTGATGTAGAGGGAAGATATTTCAATACAGAAAAGTTAGCTTATTTGCTTGTTGTTGCTGCTCGGAAACTTCGAGCTTATTTTTCTGCACATTCAATTGTCGTATACATGGACATGCCTCTAAGAAAGATTTTGCAAAAGCCAGATACTTCTGGTCGTTTACTCACTTGGTCGATTGAATTAACTGAATTTGATATTGATTACCAACCTCGGCGAGCAATTAAAGCACAGGCCTTAGCAGACTTTGTGGCTGAGACAAGTTTCAAGGATTCTAGCGAGGAGAAAGTATCTTCTGGCAAAGCATCGACGAATATTCCAAGTCCAAAACCCCGACCAGAGTACTGTTGGGAGCTACATGTTGATGGTTTTGCCAGCAGGTTTGGAAGTGGCGCCGGGCTGGTACTAGTCCCACCCGAGCAGGATGTAGAATTCGAGAAAGCGTTACGCTTTAAGTTTCCAGCTTCTAACAATCAGGCTGAATATGAAGCGTTGATCGCAGGCCTCGAGATCGCGCAGGATGTATGGGTTTGTGAAGTGATTGTGTATTGTGATTCCCAGTTGGTGGTAAACCAAGTCAGAGACGACTATGCGGTTCATCATCCGGTCCTGGTTCGTTATTGTGCGATGGTTAAGGAAATCCTAAAAGATTTTGATTACTGGGAATTGGTGCGAATTGCTCGTGAAGATAATATGCGAGCTGATTATTTGTCCAAGATGGCTGAAGATAACTCAATGTTGATGTTAGGTTGCTAAAGACTTGTTCCTTGTGATTTGTCATGGTAATACATGCCTAAATGAGATGTTATTGATGGATATAAATCTATGAAAGTTAGGGTTTGAACCCAAACGATTATGACTGGGAATATTGGAATAGCTATGGTTTAAGATTGATTGTGGTTGGGTTTAGAAACCCGGATAAATTGGAAATCCTGAAATTATGCCTTGACCTAGAGTTTGAGACTTTTAAATTTGGCTCAAATGGAATCGTTGAATTATAAGAGTGGCTATTCGAGTCTTAGGATAAACCCCGATGACTACTTGTACTCGTTGAATCTAAATCATGAAATCTTGAGGTTTGGTCGGGTGAGACCGAATTGGGGTTAAGATCGATTTGTGCCTTAGGACTCTAATGGATGACCTTTAGTGATATTAAGTACAAGATTATCGCTAGTCTTTGGATTGGGTTTGTGTGGGTCACAAATGCATGACTTGAATGAAAGACCTTTGGATTGGTTTGATTATGAATTAGAACTGTTGTTGCTTGTCGGACTTCAATGAAGCCCTGGAACTTGTAAGGATATGATCTATGCTTGCATGAAACCTAAGGAATCATGATTGTTGTTATTGAGTGCCGACTCTCTAAAGTCGCCTTGTGAATATTTTGGGAAAGACCAAGATAACGAAATTGAGGACCATTCTATGAGATGATTTGAATTGGGACTTTTCTTAGTACAATACCCATGGAGTTTACTTGTATAAGTCACTAGGATGACTAAGTTGTTATCTAAGACTCACCAGTACGGTTGACCTTACGAATGATCGTCACTCTAGTGTTTACCTAAGTATTGGACTACTATAGACCTTTGGGTTATAAAATGAAGTATTATTCCCGAAAGACTTTATTACCTACAAGTAAGTGTCTTTATGATCCTAGAACAACTATATGATGGATTGATGGTAGAGTCATAACTTAACTAGGTTTCACGTTTAAATACGGGATACTATGTACAATAGATATTATGGCTAAAAGCATGATTTCCTACCTTGTCATGAATTGAACCTTCTGCATGTTTCTATAATATGAATTATAAGTATATTGAATGTACTTGCCTCATGCTCGATATGTTCTTCAGTTAATGATTTATATTGAACTTGGATTCTACTATTAAGTGGAATTATGAATTGGAATTGAATTAAGCTTGACTTGATAATGATCAACTTAGGCTCCCCTTATATACTTGACTTAGTGACTTTGCACTAAGGTTCCTAATTGGAACAAGAACCTATCATGCTTCAAGCGAGAACATAGAAACGAGTCTTGGAACACATATAGTGTTCCCACTCTACTTGGTTGAAATTATAGAAATGACTCAACGGAGTCGACATTAGTGAGCTATTGAACAATACCGGCTCAATGATTAATCCCTACGACGTTATTACATGCGTTCCACTAGAAAACTAATTCTAGACTCTTGAAATGGATTGACTGTCATGCTTGTATCTTTATGACATAATAAATGCATACTTGATAATTGATATATTGAGTTCGCTCTTGTCGAGCTCAATCTTGCTTGTTTATTGATGAGATTATATACTAATCTTGAACGAGGACGCTCTTGTCGGACTCGTTCCATACTGATTGATTGTTGAGTAAATACTACTTGGCATTGCATAAGTCCAGCTGGCATACTTGTCTTGTCCTGTCTACCCTGGTTGACAATGCATTGCCGTCACGAATCGTAAGATTCGTGATAGTGATGGGTTCCGAATTGCACACACCTCCACCTGTTGGCCACAGTGGGGAAGAGCTCTCCTTGGCCAACCAATACGCGCCCATTGAGATTGACTACTGTTTTCCCGAGCATGCCTCGGAGATCGATGTATTATCACACCCATCGATTACCGCACACTACCGAAAGTGTTTGTTTTGCAGGTCTACGAAGCGGCCCGGCTTTATATCCACACATTATGTGAACTATGTGCAATAATGTGCATTTTGAATATATGATCACTATGCTCATATATACTTGTCCTTGATTGCTTGATAATTGTGATAAGTTTATACATCTCCACGTAATGATCCTACAAGAGACTTGATACATGTATACATGTAAATATGCATACTTTTACTTGAATATTCTATAAGATACCTGTGATGTTTCATGTTAAGACATAAGTCCCGAACTATACGATTATTCTTGTCACTTGCCTCCTGACTTACTTGATTGTTTGTGAACAGGGGATTCACCCTAGTTCATCTTGGTAGCTTTGTAAAGGAATGGTTACATGAGTACAACGACTTATGGTTCTTCGTCGTCGTAACCCGATTTCATTTCTACTTATGAAAATGTTACGATTATGTTATATTGATCTAGTGGTAGCGTCTTGGGTCATTATGACTCATCCGTACTTGTTTTCTAGTTGCGGTTTCGGCGTGTTGAGGCCGAGTAGATCGTAGGCGTAGCGGTTGATCGATAGATCGAGACTTGATCGTGTAGTTCGTGATTCTAGTAGCCGACTTCCCGGCGGTAGTTTGTGGCGTTTCTACTTCCTTTATCATTGTCTCTTGTTCATGTACCTTTCTATTCTTGTGAGACCGATATCTTGTAAAGTTATTTAGACTTTACGGTCGGGTAGATACTTGAGTTTACGTATTAGTTCGTTCTTGGGCCGGCGTGTTGTGTCGTGCCTTGTTCGTGTTTTCCATATCTATTTCGGTTGTCTCCAGCACGCGGTAGCCTTGGGGCTTTCTCTATTTTAGTCACTGTTATTGCTGTTGGTTAACCCGGTATGCCTTAGCCGTGGGTAATTGTTATCGGGTTTGTTCTTTGTTGAAAGCTTAGGCACGGCTGGAGTGCCGATGGTTTGTTCGGCGTCTGCAATGTTGCGCGACGCGAGTTTTGTTTTCCCTTCGGGAGAATATTGTCTCTTCTTGATTTCTTGACTTTGTTTCGAGCCTTAAGCTTGGGACTTCTTTCCCCTACCGCTTCGCATATTCGTTTCTTCGACCCGTATTTTTGTATACGGACTTCTCTACCTTTGTTGAGCTCGTTAGCTCAATTGTCGACTTCGCACTCTTGTTTTGCAAGTGCTTGTCCTCTTCTTGCCTTGTCCTTGCGGCACGACTTTGGGATTCCGTTCCGGAATCCGGGTCGGGTCGCCACAGTTGGTATCAGAGCTTTTGTTAGCTACGCCAGGATAGGTTCCATGGCCTTGGTTGGGTTTGGGATTGTCGTTGAGTAATCACCGTCGAGTGTTCTTGTTAGTGCCTATTCGGCATGTTCTTTTGTACAAGTATAGGACTTGGAGTACTAAGTTCGACTTGGTCTAGATTGCCGTGAGTGCAAGCTTGTGTCTAGGAGTATCATATTCCTCCTATGTTGCTTTTAAGCTGCTGCTGATTATACCAAGAGTGTGTGTTCTTTGCTTTGTAGAGCTATTGTTTCTTGTCCGTTGTGAGTGACCAAATAAGCTCAGGTTGTCGATCCCAAGCGTGATCGTCGTGGTGTCCACTAGTGTCTTTAAACGTTGTTACACCTTCTTGGCGGCGTGGCTAAGCCTCCGTAGTACCTAGTGTATTCCATGATTTATATATAAGTATATATAGCTACTGTAGTACCTAATCGTGAGTGCTTGGGCTGCCTAGTGTCGGGAATTGGAGGACTCTTTCCTGCTGCCTGTTATTGAGATTGGAGGGATACCCTAATAATCAAGGTATTGTTGTGGTTTCAAGTTGAGACTTGGTGAGTACCCGCTAGGTGATCGCGTGACCTATGATTGGATTGATCGTCAACTCGTTTACGGCTTGACCCATAGTGATTTGAGGTCTGCTAGTTAGTAACTATTTGCTAGCCGGGAATTATTAAGTTATTGTCTTGTACCGTTATTCGACTAATACGTTAATAGAGTATTAGCATTTTGTAAAAGGATTTATCTATCATTAATGGATCGTTAAGGGTATGAATGTTCCATACTTGGTATACTTGCATGGTAGATTAAAATACTATGTATATGATATTGATTTCCATGCCTATATGTAACTATATTATATGTGCATGAGACCTTCATAAAGGATGCTTTTATGTGATTTGCAACCCCCTCGCATCCTAAACGAAAGCTTTTGAAGTCACTTCAGAGGGCCCCTGACTTGATTATCAAGAGGTCTTCGTCGGAGAACTAGAACGGTATTATATGATATAGGAATTGACCGAACCCGTTACCAAATGGAATGAAATTGAAAGTGGTATCTTGTTTTGCTTGTGCATATATGTGCAACATGTATATTGAAATCATGCCATGAATGAAATGAACTTGTGACTTGATCAAATGAATTACATTGTATTGAATGTCCTTCTTGTTTAGCGAATATGTGGTCCATGATGATGATTGACTACTTGATTTTAGTGTAAGGCGTTAGACCACTAGAGATTCGATGTCGTGACCGGAATAATTTAGTTAGCCCGGAAAACTCTTTGTTGGGAAGTTTGTTAATTCGGCGCAACTATTGCACATGCTTATGAATTACTTGATTAGTTGACAAAGAGGAACTTTCACCTCAATGTCCACATTTGTTGGAACTTTGTAAGCCTTGATAATGTCCTTGAACCCCGTCAAGAGTCAAGATGACTCGACTTTGGAATTGATTGGAGATGATATTTAAGTATTTCTTCCCCTCGTGTTTTGAGGCACACTAAGGTGGTTTCCTCAACTTCATTTGTAGGCCATAGGATTGAACTTTGGTGGTTGTAGGACTGTGAATTCGTGGACGAATTCTTTTAAGGTGGTGAGGATGTAAGACCCCGAACCTTCGTGTAATTGACCTTCTTGCCTTGCGTGTCGTTTAATCGTGACCTTGCTTACTTGGATTGAGGAAAAGAACCTTGATTGGTGTAGGTAGGCTATCTAGAGGCCAATACCTTAGTTCCATATGTTCCATAGACCTTAACTAGTTAATGTTACAAGTCGCATACCGACGCTGTTCGTTACTTGACTCGGTTTAGAGTTTTCTCGCGTAGTTCTTTCGTGAGACCTCGATTGTACTCTTAGTCATTCCTCCACTTGTCTTGAGGGTTATTTGAGTCTCATAAGGCCTTGGTACACAAGTTTTATGCTTGTTGGAGTTGCATTCACCCAACCGGTGCATCACTTTCAGTCCTAGACCCATTCGGCTTCGTTTTAGACTTAAACCATCGTTCCAACGCGACAAACGAACATCCTGGGAGATGTTCGGCCAGCCAAACCGAACTCCTTGGGGAGTGTTCGGCCATAGCAACCGAACAAGTGATGAAAAGTTCGGTCCGGACAAAGCGGCGCTCAGACATCGACTTTGTCTTTGGTTTGATTTGGCGTGAAACTCCTATTCTACCCTTACTTAACCCTTGCCCTTTCACTTATTTGAGGGTATATTAGTCCTTAATCACCCTTATAACCCCAAACACTCCTCTCCTCTCTTCATTAGTGATCGTCTTCCGCGAGCGGGAAGGAGAGAGTGCGGAGGAGGTGAGCGTGCGACTAGTGCGTGTTCGGCGATTCAGGAGTTCGGTCATCCGTTTGACGAGCCGAGACCACCGTCGCGAAGCCCTTGACAGTAGATCATTTCCCTTGGGTTTGTTTCCCTCTTCCTAGTCGTTTGTGGCTCGATAAAGGTACGTTACCGAAACCTAGTTTCTCTCTCTAACTCAATGTTGATGTTAGGTTGCTAGAGACTTGTTCCTTGTGATTTGTCGTGGTAATACATGCCAAAATGAGATGTTATTGATGGATATCAATCTATGAAAGTTAGGGTTTGAACCCAAACGATTATGATTGGGTATATTGGAATAGTTATGGTTTAAGATTTATTGTGGTTGGGTTTAGAAACCGGATAAATTGGAAATCTGAAATTATGCCTTGACCTAGAGTTTGAGACTTTGAAATTTGGCTCAAATGGAATCATTGAATTATAAAAGTTGCTATTCGAGTCTTAGGATAAACCCCTATGACTACTTGTGTCGTTGAATCTAAATCATGAAATCTTGAGGTTTGGTCGGGTGAGGCCGAATTGGTGTTAAGATCGATTTGTGGCTTAGGACTCTAATAGAGGACCTTTAGTGATTTTAAGTACAAGATTATCGCTAGTCTTTGGATTGGGTTTGTGTGGGTCACAAATGCATGACTTGAATGAAAGACCTTTGGATTGTTTTGATTATGAATTAGAAGCTGTTGGTACTTGTTGGACTTCAATGAAGTCCCGAAACTTGTAAGGATGTGATCTATGCTTGTATGAAACCTAAGGAATCATGATGGTTGTTATTGAATGACGACTCTCTAAGGTCGCCTTGTGAATAATTTGGGAAAGACCAAGATAACGAAATTGAGGACCATTCTATGAGATGATTTGAATTGGGACTTTTCTTAGTACAATACACATGGAGTCTACTTGTATAAGTCGCTAGGATGACTAAGTTGTTATCTAAGACTCACCAGTACGGTTGACCTTACGAATGATCATCACTCTAGTCTTTACCTAAGTATTGGACTACTATAGACCTTTGGGTTATAGAATGAAGTATTATTCTCGGAAGACATTATTACCTACAAGTAAATGGCTTATGATCCTAGACTAAGCGTATGATGGATTGAGTGAGTTACAACCTAACTTGGTTTCACATTTAAATACGAATACCATGTACAATTGATATTATGGCTAAAAGCATGATTTCATACCTTGTCATGAATTGATTCTTCTACATGTATCTATAATATGAATTATAAGCATATTGAATGTACTTGCCCCCATGCTTGATCGTTCTTGATTAATGATTTATCTTGAACTTGGATTCTACTATTAAGTGGAATTATGAATTGGAATTGAACTAAGCTTGACTTGATAATGATCAACTTAGGCTTCCCTTATATACTTGACTTAGTGACTTTGCACTAAGGTTCCTAATGGAACAAGAACCTAGTCATGCTTCAAGCGAGAACATAGAAAAGAGTCTTGGAACACATATAGTGTTCCCACTCTACTTGGTTGAAATTATAGAAATGACTCAGCAATTCGACATTGGTGAGCTATTGAACAATACCGGCTCAAGATCAATCCCTGACGTTATTACATGCGTTCCACTAGAAACTAATTCTAGACTCTTGAAATGGATTATTTGTCATGCTTGTATCTTTATGACATAATAAATGCATACTTGATAATTGATATATTGAGTTCGCTCTTGTCGAGCTCAATCTTGATTGTTTATTGATGAGATTAAATACTAATCTTGAGCGAGGGCGCTCTTGTCGGACTCGTTCCATCTTGATTGATTGTTGAGTAAATACTACTTGGCATTGCATAAGTCGGTGGCATACTTGTCTTGTCTTGTCTACGGTTGACAATGCATTGCCGTTACGAATCGTAAGATTCGTGATAGTGATGGGTTCGAACCGGATATTGCACACACCCTCCACTATTGGCCACGGTGGGGAAGAGCTCTCTCGGCCAACCAATGCGCGACCATTGAGAATGACTACTTGTTTTCCGAGCATGCCTCGGAGATCGATGTATTATCACACCCATCGATTCTTGCACGTCATGAAGGTGTCTGTTTTGCAGGTCTACGTAGCGGCCCGGCTCTATATCCTCACATTATGTGAACTATGTGCAATAATGTGCATCTTGAATATATGATCTATATGCTCATATATACTTGTCCTTGATTGCTTGACAATTGTGATGAGTTTATACATCTCCACCTAATGATTCTACAAGAGACTTGATACGTGTATACATGTAAATATGCATACTTTTACTTAATTGTTCTATAAGATACCTGGGATGATTCATGTCAAGACATACGTCCCTAAGCATGCGATTATTCTTGTCACTTGCCTCGACTTACGATTGTTTGTGAGCAGAATTCACCTAGTTCATCTTGGTAGCTTTGCCAGTAAAGGCAGTTACATGCAGTACAACGACTTATGGTTCTTAAATCGTCGTAACCCGATTTCATTTCTACTTATGAAAATGTTACGATTATGTTATATTGTCTAGTGGTAGCGTACTGGGTCATTATGACTCATCCCGTACTTGTTTTCTAGTTGCAGTTTCAGTAGCTGTGTTGAGGCCGAGTAGATCGTGACTGTAGCAGATCGCGGTTGATCGATAGATCGAGACTTGATCGTGTAGTTCGTGATTCTAGTAGCTGACTTCCCCGAGCAGTAGTTTGTGGAGTTTTACTCCCTTTATCATTGTCTCTTGTTCATGTACCTTGCTATTCTTGTGAGACCGATATCTTGTAAAGTTATTTAGACTTTACGGTCGGGTAGATACTTGAGTTTCTGTATTAGTTCGTTCTTGGGCCGACGTGTTGTGTCGTGCCTTGTTCATGTTTTTCATATCTATTTCAGTTGTCTCCCGGGCACGCAGTAGCCTTGGGGCTTTTCTCTATTTTAGTCACTATTGCTGTTGGTTAACCCCGGTATGCCTTAGCCGTGGGTAATTGTTATCAGGTTTGTTCTTCGTTGAAACGCCGGCCTGGAGTGCCGATGGTTTGTTCAGCGTCTGCAATGTTGCGGCACGCGAGTTTTGTTTTCCCCTTCGGGAGAATATTGTCTCTTTTGATTTCTTGACTTTGTTTTCGAGCCTTAAGCTTGGGACTTCTTTCCCCTACCGCTTCCGCATATTCGTTTCTTCCTGACCCGTATTTTTGTATACGGCTTCTCTACCTTTGTTGAGCTCGTTAGCTCAATTGTCTGACTCGCACTACTGTTTTGCAAGTGCTTGTCCTCTTCTTGCCTTGTCCTTGAGGCACGACTTTGGGATTCCGTTCCGGAATCCGGGTCGGGTCGCCACAACTTCGACCTTTCTTTTTACTTTTAGGTTTAGGATTCACAACCTATATAAATAAGGGTTGTGGCTTTTTGTTTTGGACACAACTTTCTGATTATTGATTAATATAATTTTTGAGTGTTTTTCAAAACCTCCTTGTTCTTCATTGAACTTGTGATTATTTGGTGAGAGGCTGAGTAATCGAAACCCGAACTTATCAATAGGATATCCATCCCTATTGTGGCGTTCTTCATTATACCAAGGTTCGTGTTTGTCTTGTAATTGGATCACGGAGTACCACGTTCAATAACGGATTATAGCATTGGGTCAAGGTGTCATCTTCCATCTTCATCATTGACGTTCTTCGCTTGCCGTGCTACGTGGTCTTCGATTCCTCCATCGCGAGTACGCGTCTAGGAATCATATCATTTGGTATCAGAGCCAAGTTTCGTTTCCATAATCTATCTTACTTAAATTGTTCTTATTTTGTTCATCTATTTGATTCTCTTCTTCCTTCAAACTAGGATCATTAATCTTAGTTTGTTCTTTAAAAAATTCGTGTTTTGTTTGTTATTCTAAACCCTAAAACTTCTAGGGTTATAAATAAATAAAAAAAAAACTACTATTACTCTTCATGTCACTGTTTATAGGCTGATTATATTTTAAAAAAAAAACTGCTTTTGTTATTGTTCACAGCAAGTTTCAACAAAAAAAAAGAGAGAGAAAACAACTTTCAGCCTATACAAAAAGGAATTCGAAAAAACAAAAAAAAATGTTGCTACAATTCACGTCAGTCCAAAAAAACAAAAAAAAACTTTTTTTGTGGTATTATTCTTTTAGGACAGCCCATCTAGATTCTAAAGTTAAAAAAAATTGAATTTTCTTTCAAAATAATCGTTGAGCCAATCATCCTTGAAATTCTACTCTTAATTTCCTTTTCTCTACACGTGATTCCTATTGGTTAAGTTTTTTGGTTTTGTTTGCTTTGTTAATCACTATTTAATTGTATAGTTCTTTTAGAATTTGGAGGAATTGAAAGTGAGGGAGAGTAGGTAAACACGAGAGGAATGACATTAATTGAGCGATACACGTAAGGGAGTGGGTGAGGTGATTTTGTTAATAAAATTTCTTGCAGGTACACCTTGTCTAATACAAATGAGAATGATGTTCCAACCTTTGATATGAGACTTTATATGGAAGGGTTTGTGAGAGATTTGCATAAAACTATGAGGGAGCAAAAGGAGAATCTAATGGAGGAGATTGAGAAAATTCGTAGTGAAAGAAAGAAAAGAACAAGAGAGGGAGGTAATAAACCTAATGATGTGCCAAGACGTAGACTAGATGAAGAATTTAATTTTGAGAAATATTGGGAGGATTTTCAGTTGCAAATTAAAAACTCAAAATTAAAACAAGGGGAGGTAAATAAGGGTGACAGAAATTATTCGAATCATTTACCAATAGGTGATAAGAAAGAAAACAATATGGTAGTTAGGAGGATGTTAGAATTGAGAGTTCCAAGTGTTGAAGAGATTGAAAAGGAGAAAATTTTCTTTACTAAGTGCAAAGTGCAAGAGCGAGTTTGTGGGGTGATCATTGATGAAAGTAGTTGTACTAATGTTGATAGTGTGACCATGGTTGAGAAATTAGGGTTACCTACAACCAAACATCCTAAACCCTACAAGTTGCAATGCTTGAATGGAGGAGGTATGTTGAGGGTGAACAAGCAGGTGCTTGTGAAGTTCAAGATTAGAAGATATGAAGATGAGGTGATGTGTGATGTGGTGCCAATATGACAAACTCATTTATTGCTAGGGCGACCTTGGCAAATTGAGAGGAGTGTTAATTATGATGGCAATACAAAAATATATTCATTTGTACACAATCAAATAACCATTAAACTTGTACCATTGACTCCAACACAAGCTTATGAGAATTTTATGATGTTAAGTTCAATAGCTAGTGAAGAGAGAAAAGCTAGTGAGGAAAAGAAAATAGAGATGCCTTTAAAAAAAGAGCTTGAGAGAAAATAAAGAGAGTTTGGCTAGAGAGCAAAGTGAGGAGAGTGAGATAGCCAAGAAAAAAGAGAGCTTGAGTGAAAACAAGAGTGAGAGGTCGGTTTTAGAGACTAGTGAAAGATGTGAGATAACTAGGTAAAAGGAGAGGAAAATTAGTGTGTGTGAGAAAAAGAAAGAGTCTGAGGAAGAGAAAGAAATTGAGACAAATTTTGATACTAATCAAGTTAATGTTGTATTACCAAAGTCTATTGTTTATTTTTCACAAACTTTTCAAGAGGCACCACCAAAAGAAATTGTGAGATTCAAGATGGAATACCAACAAGGAAAGGAGATTGTTGTAGAACCTACATTTTCTCAAAGGTATGATCATAATCTTTATTGGAAGAATAAGTTGTGTGGTGAATTGTTACATGTTAAGAACAATGGCATTGAGAATAAGCTCAATAGAGTTGTTGTTGAGTTTGAAAAATTAAGTGGTCTTGTGGACACTTGTGTCATGGGTGAAATTATTAAGCCACCTAAATTATTGCATATTAAACACCATAACTTGGGTGAGAAATTCAGAATTTTTAAAAGTGTTGCTTTGAAAAATTTGATTAGTCTTATGAGTGACTTGTTCATAAAAGAGATTGTTAGACCATATGACATGTGCGAAAAGTTTCAATTGCAAAATTTGGTTAGTCATCATGGTCTAAGTGATTGGAAGAAATGTGGTAAGCACATTGGTGATAAACTTGGTTTGCCATTGCATATTCATAATCATGTGTATGTAGATTCATTCATGGAGAATACGTTGGTTGATAATTTGATAGGGTTGCATTGTTCATTAGATGTTGAGAGGAAATCTCTTTATGCATTAGATGATAATACTAGAGTTCATCCTGTTAAGATTTCTATGCATAATAGTATGAATATAAATCTGAATATAGGATACCATAAGTCATATCATGAGATTGACCATATATGTCATGATGTCTTATTAGGTGTTGAATTGGAAGGTGTGCACGGTGTGTCTAGATTTTGTTATTACATGAGTCCTACAATCGTGAAAGTGCATACTTTTTCATTGATTAATTATTTTGGTGCATATCACAAAGTAGATGTTGATTTCCATGTCGCATTATTCTTTCATAAGATTTATGGGCTGCATGAGTTACATATGTATTCATTGAAAGAGACAACTCGTGGGAAGCTTGTTAAACCTTGTAAAGGTGATGAAATTCATATTGTTGATGATTATAAGCATGTTTTAACACATGATCTGATTTTTTAGCATAAAGGATGTTTATCCTTGAGATTACACTCTGGTTGTAATTTCTTATCGTTGTATGATTTATTATTGATAAATATGGATATGTAAAGGATGAAAGTTGTTAGGTTGATCTTTAAACTTGGTGAAATCAATTGTTTGTCTTATATAATGATTTTATTGATTTGCATGATTAATACTATATGCTTTGGATTGCATAACGTTTTGATGTTGAGCATGGTTATGCTAAAAAGGGGATTTATTAGGTTAATGTTTAAACCTGGTGATTGTGGTTCTATAAAGGATTTTCATGAGGGAACGTCGAGTTGTGATAACTTGATGAGTGAGATTATAAACCTTGATGGATTTACTTGTCATGACGGATTTGGATACATGAGTTGGTATGACATATTGCATATTATCTTATTATTATACTTATTGATATCTTTCATTGGCATTCCTTATAATGATCTCTTTGTGTTTAATGTTGCATATGTGATGTTGTCATTCATGGAAAGTCACCGAGTAATACAAGTGAGATATGTTAGATTGGTATTTGAACTCGGTGATAGGGTTTGGATGTGTTTAATGGTGGGTCACGTTCCTACACCAAGAGATGTTTGTGCTAAATTGTTACATAACCCATTGTGTGCTAACAATGTTGTTCATGTGGTAGTGCATAGTTTTGTTGTGTTTCTTCTACAATTAAAGGAGGAAATCTTGATGGAGTACCAAAGTGTACTGATGGAAAGTCAAGCAAGAATGGTCTTTGATCCCGGTGATTGGAGATACATGGACTTGCATGGAATGGTTTGTAAACATGGAGAGTCTGAGGAAATCGACGACATGAAATCATATGATAATCATAATTTTAGAGACTATATCTTGGTTACTAAATTGTGTCTATGTGATGTAGGTCTTGATTTGAGGACAAATCATTTCCAAGAGAGAGGGAATGACATAATTCTAACCACCAACTAAGAACCAAGATTGTCACAAGCAAGGGAGAGGCATTGGAAGCATGTAGATCAAGGTTCAAGGATTCATATAAGCATGGATCGAGGTTCAAGGGTTCTAAAATGCATAGAGTATGATTGGAAGATTCAAGAGTTCTATACAAACTTAATTCGTGTATTTATTGGAGATTCATGCTATTACAATGGCTACTCTACAAATTCAAACATGTCTTGTGAAGCCTTATATTTCATGGAAGTTGACTTGAAGACTCCAGAAATGTTCATTAATGTCATACAATGACTTTGGAAGCTTTTAACGCCTAAAGGAAGACTTTAGGGGGCCAAAATGCAACTTTGAAAATTAGGCCATTATATAAAAAAATGAGATTTATAGATTTTCCTTAATTTTGGGGGATTTATGTTTCTTAAATAAATTAGACAACTTACCTAATTGTTGCCTACATAGATTAGGTAAGTTGAGTAGTTTCCTAAGTTGAGTTTATTTAGTTTCCTAAGTTGATTCTAAGTAGTTTCCTAACCAACGAGCTCTAGCTCAACTGGTACTGCTCACTTCTCCTAACGGAGAGGTTGGGTGTTCGAGTCTCACTAGAGACACTGGACTTTACAACTCTCATTAGAGGTCGGGTGTTCAAGCCTCTTCAGGCATCGTTGTTGTTAAAGCCTTATCCAAAGGCCTCATTTAGCTACTCACTTATCTTAATGGAGAGGTTGAGTATTCAAGCCTACGGAGGCACCAGGACTTTACTACTCTCAATCGAGAGGTCGGGTGTTCAAAGCCTCCCCAGAGTCACCAATTGTTCGAGTCATACCAAAGGCATCATATATATACATATATAATTGTAGCCTTTCAAGGCATTAAAAATAATATTAAAAAAAATTAAGGGTTGGGGTACGGTCTATGTCCCCTCCAACCTTTTAAAAAAAAAAAGTAGTTTCCTAAGATGATTCTACTTAGACCTTTCCTTTTACTTTTAGGTTTAGGATTCACAACCTATATAAATAAGAGTTGTGGCTTTTTGTTTTGGACACAATTTTATGATTATTGATTAATATAATTTTTGAGTGTTTTTCAAAACCTCATTATTCTTCATTGAACTTGTGATTATTTGGTGAGAGGCTAAGTAATCGAAACCCGAACTTATTAATAGGATATTCATCCCTATTGTGGCGTTCTTCATCATACCAAGGTTCGTGTTGGTCTTGTAATTGGATCGCGGAGTACCACGTTCAATAATGGATTGTAGCATTGGGTCAAGGTATCATCTTCCATCTTCATCATTGACGTTCTTCGCTTGCCGTGCTGCGTGGTCTTCGATTCCTCCATCGCGAGTACGCGTCTAGGAAACATATCAGTAGGATTGGAACATGCTCCATGATTTGTTGAATCAACAATAAGCGAGATACTTGAACTTGTAGATACCTGAACGTGTGAAATGTGAGTAGGTATAGAAATTGTTCTATTCGGTATTGTGTACTTATGTAGCAGCTGGAAAAAATATGTAATATTTTAAATATATATAAATAAAAATAATAATAAAATTTACTTTAAAAATAGTATAATATATCTTACCATTTGTGATATCTGATAAAGAAAGAAATGAAGTATGATGCAACACATTTTGATTAGAACCTCAAATATTATACCAATGGGAAGCAACATTTTCTGCAACCTAATTTATATAAAATTATTAAATTAAAGAAACAAACACCAAAAAATCATCCTGTCATACTATTATTTTTATATGGACTAAATAATTCAAAAGACTTTAATGCATCTCTTTCAAAAGACTTCAACAAAATTATCCAGACAAAATATTATTTTCTTATGACCATTTCCAAAATGATAAATAAAATAAAAAACTCACTCTTTTGAAGGCATACTATATATGAAATCCATCCCATTAACATCTTACATCCGCCCTTAATCTCTAGGCAAAAACTTGGGTAAAACGGTCTTACGGATATTTTTGTAAGACAGATCCTCTTTACCCGACCCACCGTGTGTTTGTGGGTTGAGATGTGAGAGAGAGGAGATTCATCTTACAAATAAGGATCCATAAGACGGTCTTACAAGAGATTTACCCTAATCCATATGACATGTGAGTTGTCCATTTTAATTTTTAACCTATTAATATAATACAAAAACTTAGAAAATACGGTATTACGTGCATTTTGTATAAGACAGATCTTCTTGACCCGACTCATCGTGTGTTGGTGAATTGAATTGTGAGATAGTGTGGCTCCGTTTTACGAATTAAAATCTGTAAGACGGTCTGTTAGGAGAGCTACTCTTAATATAAACAATACACCACCTCAACACTTAATCAAATTCAGCATCCGCCATCTTAAAAATATAAACCTTCATTTAGATCCATTCATCTAGAATCCTTCACTTGACGTATATTTTTTCACTTTAAAATTTCATCCACTTAACATTCGGTAAGAAATCCTAAACTTAATGACTAAGAAAGGAGAAACAAAACCAAAATAGGTCATGCCTATTTTACCTTTACAATCTCCCCCTTTGTTGAACCTTTCTGGTCAAATCAAATGACAAGTGTTTATTCAACGCCAATGAAACCATCTAACATGCATTGCTTTGTAAATCTCATCTCCCCTTGAATTTGTGCAATGTATATGAAGGATATATCATATATATATCATACAAGTTCGCTAATAAAACAGTAATCACGAATTACCTTTATGCGAATCGGAGCCTGTATGCTAGCGGAAGAATTACGCTGAGCTACATCTTCGTATACCAATATCCACAGACCTGCAAGTCTCTCTCGTCGGATTGATATCACGGAGCACGGATATCAATACTAGTTCACACCGCAAATCCAAGCCTCTTGATGGTTAGGCTAGAGGGAGTATTTTGGTGAGATAGAATTTAGGAGAGAGGAAGAGGCGCCACTTTCTAGGCGTGTAATGCAATAGGGTTTTATCCCCTTAGTTGCCCTATTTATATTATTACAAGAAACCTATTTCTTGTAGGTTAAGTAATCTAAACCCAATTGGATTAGGATTCTAATTAACCAATAAATAATATAAATATATTTCCATGTGGGTGGACTAAACATCGGGCCGCAAGCCCAATTACCAACATCTCCCACTCGCACACATGGACACACCTCTCTAACCACATCGTATCATCAAAACCCGTTAAACACCGCCTCTTCATACCGGAAGTGAAGCTGCGACATGACGAGAAAGATAAAGGGTGGAGCGCTATACCAAATCACCATCTCGACCAAAGATAGAACGCCCTCAAGAGAAACAAAACTCGTCTATACCCCTGCATCGTATATATGCATCAATTTAAGCATCCTCAATCCTCAAGAGCGGTGCTTAAAACTCAATATGTTTGTGTATCAAGATCAACCTTTTGAACCGTATGTTCAATATGATCGCCATGGCATTGAAACACAAAAATAAAGATGCATATCATACTATCTTCCTTAGACACTCATATTAATCACTCTTGGTCGATCGCTCAAAGAATGCTCCGTAGACTGTATGTGCATAGCCCGTCGGCATGCCAAAGTAGCATCATCAACGTCCAAGTTCATGATATAGTTCTAAGTCACATAGGTATAATTGTGATCCGGTTTGATCACTAGAACTCACACGCTGATGAAGTGGATCATTCAATCACTTTCTTAAGTCGCATTATAGTCACATACAAGATGAAGTGTATGTTATGATGAACTCCCACACAAGCAGGCATGTCATGCTCAAACGTCATACGGCTAGTCTAGCCGCTCTTCTCGGGCGTCTAACTCCGAGTACTTAAAAGCGCCACTCTTCTAGTGACTCTCTCTTTAAGATCTCACATTCGGACTTTCTTTGGGATAAAGTCGACCTTATAAAAGGTCTCTCATCTTGGCCGTATGCCAAGCGATAAATGTAACGTCATTTGTATACCCCCTTTGTAAGTACCAAAAACTTTTACTATCTCAACTGCCGCTTCACTGGCGACAAGGTGAATTACCCGTGTGAGAGGGCCAATTCAATATCCACGACATCTTTTTTAATCAAAAGTATATATATGCCACAATTTCATATTAAAATATCCAATTAACATATATAAAAGGAATGAAATGAAACCGCAATTTATTCAAACGATAATGAATAATAATAATCAAATGTCAAGCAA
>CM028381.1:78742198-78781940 GCA_013146195.2 Codonopsis lanceolata
TTTGAGGCGGGATGTCGAAATGTATGTTCGCCGGTGACAAGTGTCAACGCCGCGCTGACATACCACGCCCGTCTCTACCGAAAGGCACTCGTGATTGCATCAGTGGCCATTTGATATGTGGGGGTAGATCTTATTGGCCCATCGCGGGCTCGGTCAAAGTTTAAATACGCCGTGGTCGCTGCGGGATTATTTTACCAAGTGGGTGGAGGCTAAGCCTTGCGACCATTAGCGAGGTCAATGTGATCGACTTTGTTCATGAGCACATATGGTGTCGTTTGAGTTCCACGAGCAATTGTGTTCGATCATGGAACCCAATTTTTCGAAAAGTTTACTAAAGCATGCGAGCGATGCGGGTTAAGCATTGGCAATCGCCGGTGGCATATCCACAAGGTAACGGGCAAGCCGAGGCCGCTTAACAAGCAAAGTCTGCATGTCCTCAAGCGAAGCCTCGGGATAAGGCAGAAGATGGGTAGATGAGTTGCCTTCTCCCTATGGGCGGTTAGAACGACAGTCAGAGGTCCTACTGGAGAAACACCTTTTTCTATGGCTTATGGATCCGAGGCTATGGCTCCAAAGTGGAAATGTACTTGCCCAATCATAGGGTGTGCGATTATAACGCCGAATCCAATAGTTCAAATTCGGTACGATCCGATTTGTTAGAGGAGAAAACGCTTGAGGCCAAAATGAGGATGGAAAATTACAAACATCGAGCAAAGGCCCACCACGATAAAAAGCGGTTCGTGGGTCGCTCATTTGCTGGGCGACCGGGTTCTCGAAACGTGAAGATTGAAGCGACAGGTCATCGAGCTGAGTGGGGGACGCTTTCGCCAAATTAGGAAAGGCCTTTTCAGATTGTTGGAATTGTTAAGGAGGGCACTTATATGTTAAGGACATAAGATGGAAGCGAGCTGAGACATCCATGGCATGCAGATCACCTGAAGAAGTATTATCGGTGATTGGCAGTATGTAATTCATTTATCTCTTCTTTTTTATTTTGCAAGTGATAATGGATTGAGTAAGCAGATGTGTTCAGCTTATAATGTTTAATGCAAAGCTCAATTATACTTTCAATTGGAAAGTTGGTGTTTGAGTTAGTTGTTTTTGTTATCTCTCTCGATTATTCTCTTTCGCGAGCACAAGTTATTTATGCTCGCGTAAAGGGTTGGTGTTCGAGTTAAACTGTTTATTCTCGATTATTCTCTTATACGAGCATAGGCTATTTTATGCTCGTAAAAAGAGTTGGTGTTCGAGATGTTGCTTTTCTCTGCTCTCGATTATTCTCTTTCACGAGCGTAAGTTATTTATGCTTGTAGAAAAGAGTTGATGTTCGAATTGGTTGCTTGTATAATTTTATATATAACTTCTCTTTCACGAGCATAAGTTGCCTTTGCTCGAAGAAAGAGTTAGGTAGTTAAATCAGAAATTTATAGTTAAAATTTAAGAATGCAAGCAGGCATGACGAAATAAAAGCATCCATCAAAACAGGCAAAGAAAACGAGTAGCAAATATTACAGAACCACAAATGTATACTGTTTTTGAAACTGAGGCGCGCAGGCCAAGAAAGTATCTAAGAATCTCCAGTGGTGATTTGGTTGGTGTTGGCTGCTGGGTCAGGATCAGTGGTTTCTTTGGAGGCGGCCTCGAGGATAACTACGTCATCATCATCGACCTGGTCGGTGTTGTCTGCATTTTCTTGAGGTTTTGCTTGAGATTTCCAAATCTGAGTCATGAGCTCGCTAACATTGGCTTCGGCAACCGGAGGGGGGTTCCATGGAGACAGGCCTTTTTCCGCTTCTGCCTCAACTAGAGACTCTAACTCATCTTCGGTGTATGGCACAACAGCATGACCAGGGCGAGCAGAGGGACAAAAGGTCGGGTTGGTACCCCATTCTAAGAAGCTTACTCCGAATCTCCAACTGCCGCATGAGATTTGCCTTAGAATGTGGTTTTTTCCCTGGAGGAAGAAAGGGTAAGCCTCACTTTCCACGCAGGCCGCAAAGTCCTCAGAATTTTTGTAATCTTCAATGATGTTTTGCCTGTGCTCCTCGCTTGGTAGAAATTCTGCTTCCTTTAGTTTTCCCTCCAGGTCGGCAATTGTGGTTTTGGCTTCTTCAAGTTGAGCTTGGTTGGCTCGAAGATCTTTCCGTACCCCAGCGATGTTGTTCAAGGCCGCTTCCTCAGATTTTTTGGAGAAATCCAAATGGGACTCGTGGGTTCCCTGGATGGTGCTCCCGCCCGCGCCCTTCGATGGGTGCACGTCCAAGGTGCAGCGGATGCGGTGACATCCATCGCCCGCTCCACCCTCCCTTGTCTATGGGAGGACGAAATCAAAAGTGGCGGGAGGAGGTTGGCTCTGAATAAGCGCTTGGAATGCGCCTCGGTTGCCTTTTAGTGGATTTTGATCCAATATGGGAGCTTTGGATTTTCTATGTCAAGTTATCCTTTTTAGGGGATACCAGATATAGGAAAACATCACCTTTCCATTCCCATCCTCCCTTGTTTGGGAGAACGTGAAAGTGCAAAGAAAGAAGTCATAGCATGCCCTCACTATGGATTTTATGAAAATAGCCTTATGGCCTATTTCGGATCGCTATGAGTGCTTTGGGTTTTCTATATATGTCAAGTTATCCCTTGTTTAGGGGATACCAGAACATAGGAATACATCACCTTTCCATTCTCATTCTCCCTTTTTGGGAGAACGTGAAAGTGCAAAGAAAGATGTTGCGAGGCCCCACCGATCCAAAATGTTTTTAGAGTCGCCATCTTTATTTTAAGGCAAAAATAAAGCAAAACCGTAAAAAGAAAACCGTAGATGAAGAAAACGGGTTCGGAGGCTAAGTTACGAGTCGAAGGTGCTAGGCACCCAACTCGCCTCTTTCGGTCTCAAAACGGTTTTTGGCTAAAGTATGCTTTTTGTTATATTTATTAAACGATAAATAAAGCATTAATCGCCTACAAATACATCCGTTACATCTATATTATTTACGCACTTACAACAATCTCTTTTACAAACAATTACAAATATACTTGGAAATATTTCGTCATTATAATGGCTACATTTAGTATTATTTCCTAACAAAATCCGGGGAGCATAACTGCTTATATATTTACATTAGACCGGATTGGAAATAATACTATTACAAATAAAGACTTTAATGAATAGATAAAGCAAATAATTACAAATATAATCGAAAATATTTGGTCATAATAACGCTACATTTCGTACTATTTCCTAATTAAACTGGCAAAGACAACCGCTATATGACTACATTGGGCCTGACCGAAACAATACTATTACAAACAAATGAAAGACTTAAAATAAAAACTTACGCATGTACTCTAGGGTGTGCTCGCCTCATCCTCGGAGAGAGAGCCTTTTTTTTTTTTGAAGTTGTGTGTTGTGTGTTGTGTGAATTTGGGCATATGGATCGCCTTCGAAGTTACTTTTCGGCCTCGGACGGGCAGGTGGTAACTGCTTGTTTTTGGTTGTTTGATTGATTGAAGTAGTCGAATGAGGCGGCGAGTAACGGCCACTATCGCTCGATTGACCTTTAAATCGCAGCAGCAACCGCTTTTCCACGATTTTTGGACCGAAAATAGGGTGGATACCTAGGGGGCTAAGGTACACTTTTATCGGTTGGATTTGTGTTTGAGGAAGTTTCGGTGGTTTCGAGGCTTTGAGGTGATCTCTCACTATCTCACACCGCTTTCTAATTCTCCAACAGAACGAGAACGCTGAGAAGCTTAATGAAAGTGTGCCGAAAATGATCGATCGAAGCCTCTATTTATAGGTTGAATCAGGGACACTGCAGAATTAAAATTCCTTCATCAGCATCAAATGGTCGTACATCAAGCGCCAAGAATTTGCACTTTGGCAAATCGCTTGAAGATCAGGCCGAGGGAATCGGGCGCCATCCCCTATCAAATTGGGCGCCATGCCCAAATACCATGTGAGCCACGCCCATTTTCCAAATATTGCATCGAATGAGTGTACACCGTGCTGGAAAAGTTGTGATTTACTGAAAAAATGTGATGAACAAGGGTCGAATGAAATTTGGCGCCACCCTCATTATATTTGGGCCATGACCAAATAAAAATGGGAGCCACACCCATTTTCCAAACTTTGGCTTTTTGAGCATCCGTGTCCCCTCAGCTTGTCCTTTTGCGCATCCCGCTTTGTCCTTTTGCACTTTGACCCTCAGAATTGACATTTCTTAATGTTTTAACAGTCTTGATATTTTATGTCATGTCACATACTGGGTACGAAATTGGGGTGTCTCATGACTCCAAATTCTTTTTTCTCACCTCAACCTCGAGAGCTCTACACTTTGTTTGTGAGGGTCTCTTCGGTCGCCTTCAACTCGGCCCGAACAGAATTGATAGTCTCTTCCAGAGAGTTCTTTTCCTTCAATAATGTGGCATTGGAGTTGATGTTGTCCATCAGTCGTTCATACATCATCTCCGTTTTTGTAGCGATCTGCAAATAAAGATGTAGTTAGCATTTGAGGAGTGTTAAAAAGGATGGATTGCGAAGAAAGTGTTTACCTCAGACAGGCACATCCCGACCTCACCCACCATAACCGAGCTCGCCTAGTCGGCACTCTTCTTTCTAACCCCACCATGACGTAGCCTTTTTACCAGGCCAAGTCCCACGGTTGCTGGGTACCCACTACGCTTGAAGATATTGATTTTGTCAAGGTCGGGTACATTGGCGATTTCAACAATGAGGGCCCCGGCTGATTCCCGGTCATTGGGCATGAGAAAATTTTCCTTGTGCCAGGATGGTGTGGAAAGGGTAGCCTCTTCGAGCACAGCTTTGTCTGCTCGGCGTGTACTTCTGTCCCTTCTAGGGCTTTGACTCGGTTCAGTGATATTGATTGTGGGCTGGGGAGCCGGTTCAACCTTTCTTACGGCAGGAGTTGGGATGGTGAGCGTAGCAGGATGGCTGGGTTTTGGTTGGTTGCGCTTGGTACCTCGACCAGTGGTAGTGGTCGGGACATTGGAAGGGCAGTAGCAGGTTGGGTTAATAAATGTTTGTTCCGTTTGTTTGAACCTTTTTTGGCGGCTTGGAGGAACTTGGTGACATCGGTCAATTGCTTCATGTCTGCAAAGAGTTAGAATAAATAAGAGCATAAGAACAGTAAAAGATAACAAGTGTAAGATCGCCAAGAAGAGCGTAGTTTAAAGAATAGACCAAAGAAGGGTGGTCTCTGCAATGAGTTCAGTTCACAAGACACTCAATGCATTCGCTGGGGAATTTTTTGCCGTGACATTGGCCCCAATATGGATGTGGAAGTTCAGGTTCAATGACAACTCGGGGCTCGACTCCTTCCATGGGCCAATTGAAGACTCCAGCCCGTCGGAGAAGAGTTAAGTCAGAGGTGAGAGCTCGTCAATCAAGTACGAAATCCTGACCAGCTCGGCCATCTCGTCCTTCCCTCACTCTGAGCAGTGATCTAAAGGCCTTCGCTATTCTAGGTTCACCAGCTCGGTAAGCATTTTTGTCATAGTCGAGGAGTCCAAAGTCGTGGAGGTAAGGGGCAAAAGGCCGTCCAACGCTTGATTCGATCAGTAAGGCCATGCTATCCAAGTTATCTACTTTGTTCGGGCCGTCACTGAGAAACTTAAAATAGTTCTAAGTTTGAGCGACTGCGGAGACGCCTTTGTATTTTTTGTCCAAAGAAAAGAGAAAGAATTTCCTAAATAAAGTCATATCGGGTTCGAACCCGAGCAACCTGCAGGCTATTGTATAGGCCATCAAAAACCTTACTGTTGTAAGGGTCAGATCGCAGGGAAGGGCGTTGGTTTCGTTTAAGAATTCTACAACAAAGGGATCAAGGGGAAGGGTCAGCACACTGCACAAGCATGGCTATATTTTGCTTTTCATAAAAGTTATAAAGTTTTTCATCCAAATATATTGACTAACTTATGAAAATGGGTATTTATTTTAAATAAAATGATTAAAGTGTAAACGAATTTAAAAGGAAAAAACACTTACACACCACATATAATTATTACTCCTTCCGTCCTTAATTTATTGTCCTGGTTGATCCGGCGCATCGTTTAAAAAAATCTATTTGACTGGATTATTAATATTGATTCAATGTGTAGTTTTCTTTAAAGCCCATGTGTATGTGGTCCATAATTAAAGTAGGGTGAAAAAGTATGGGCAAAGTGGTAAAAGTGATGTTCTAAAAAAGTAAGTTTCAAAATGGACAATTATTTTAGAACGGACGAAAAAGGAATGGAGAACGATAATTTAGGGACGAAGGGAGTATTATTAAGTTGAATAATTATAACAATGGGAAGTAATCTTTTTGTGAGGCCAACTAGTAAAGAGAGTTTTTTCTTCTTAGCTAGAAATAAAAAAAATATCTTCCTAAAGTATGTGTGTAAACGGTTTGGGTGGTTAAATTTAACTTTTTAATAAAAATATTATAAAATAAGAAGATATATTCTTAAGTGTGTAATAAGAAGAAAGAATATATATGGTACCTTCATAGTAGACTTCAGCTAAAAAGATATACTCCCTCCGTCCCTAAATAATCGTCCTGGTTGACCCGGCGCATATTTTAAGAAAAAACAATTGACTTGATTATTTATATTGGTTTAATGTGTAGTTTCTTTTAAAGCACATGTGTATGTGACCCATAATTAAAGTAAGGTGAAAAAGTAAGGGTAAAGTGGTAAAAATAATGTTCTAAAAATGTAGATTTCAAACTGGACAATTATTTTGGGACGAACGAAAAAGGAAAGGAGGACGATAATTTAGGAACAGAATGAGTATAAGAATAATTAACAATATAGATGCTCAAGCATCACCACTATTCAAAAAACCTCAATTCTTATCTAACTTCTTATTAAGAACGAGATATTAATAATGATGCAGCACTTCCTATAATACCAGGTAGAAGTGATAAAAATAAAAAACTTCCAATTTAAGAAGTTTACTATTGAAGCTTGGGAAAGGAAGCTGGATGTTTGTATGTGAGAGGAGGGGGGGGGGCAGCTTGACTTTTTTGTTTTGGGGCGGGGGAGGGGGCCTGCTTTGGTTTTTAATTTTTTGAAACTTTTTTTTTGTAATTTTTTATAATATATGTTTTATAGATAATTTATTAATTAAATTATAAATTATAAAATTTAAAAATAATAATATAATAATTATTTTTAAATTAATTTATGTCTTAATTTATAAATTAATTATTTATACGAAATATTTAAATATGAAATATATTAAATAACGTGAAATAAATTTATATTTTGATAAATATAAAAATAAGAGTGAAATGTAAAGTTTATAAGGTGACAAAAAGACCCAGTTAAGAATATGTTAAGAGTAGTATATAATAAAAATATATATTTTTAAGTGGATAAAAAAAATATGTAATTAAATAACAACATGATTCAGTTAAGAAATTGTGTAAGAATATTTGCGTCAAAAACCAACAATGGGATGCTATTATTATATTATATATTATATTATAGTGATTAAAAGGGAAGGAGTACTAGAGCAGCATGCTGGTTTATTTATTATTTTTTTTATTTTTTATTTTTAGCATGCTGGTTTTATAACTCTATATATTCATACAATTTTCATAGGAAACACAAACACACTAGCTATGGTGTCATCCAACATGGTGACCGTCCTTGAAGAAAGCCAAATCTCACCACCACCCACCGTCGCCAATTTATCGCTGCTGCTTAATTTTTTCGACATTCCATTTCTATACTTTCCTCCAACCCTCCATGTTTATTTTTACGAGTTCCCCCACTCTAAAGCTCATTTTATGGAAACCATTGTTCCTAATCTTAAGAACTCGCTATCCGTTGCTCTCAAACACTTTCCCCCACTTGCGGGTAACCTAATTATATACACTGATTCAAGTCGTACTAGTACTAGCAAGCACGAAATTCGTTACGTAGAGGGTGACTCGGTTTCTCTAACATTTGCCGAATGTTCCAAGGATTTCAATTATCTTACTGGAAATCATGCTCGAAATGCTGAGGAATTTCGTCATCTTGTCCCTGATCTATTGCCCCAGCCTGTTTCCACGGCCTCTAACTCAAAAATAATCAAGGTTTTGGCTATCCAAGTGACACTATTTCTAAATGGTGGCATCTCTATTGGAATTTCCAGTCACCACACTGTGGGGGATGCAAGCACCTTTCTCAATTTTACAAGGGCATGGGCATCGATTACAAAATTTCAAGGAGACGAGTCATTCCTAGCAAGCGGGACTCTACCATTTTACGATAGAACTTTGATTAAAGATCCAAATTCTCTAGCAACAAAATTTTGGAACCAAGTTTGGGAGCCTCTGTTTGCCAAGTTCGATTCACAACCTTTGCATCGTTCTCCCAACTTAGTTCGGACAACGTTTATCATAAGCGAAGACCAAATCCAACGACTAAAGGAATCAACCACGACTCGACTGCAAAAATCAGCACATTCACATTTATCATCATTCGTGATAGTATGTGCTTATGTATGGAGTTGCATTGCAAAAGTACGTGTCTCCAGTTGTGAGGCGGCGGATGATGTTGATGAGAAAGAGTACTTGTTTCTTTGCGGCGCAGATTTCAGGACCCGTTTGGATCCACCTATTCCATCAAGTTATTTTGGTAACTGTGTATTGCCTTGTTATGCATCTTCAAGGGTCAGTGACATAGCGGGAGAAGACGGGTTTTTCAAAGCGGTTGAATTGATTGGAGAAGGGATTTCTAAAAGGCTTAATAGCAAGAACGCAGTCACGGAAGGTATGGAAGAGTGGATTGAAGCCATATGTAAGAGAGAGAAGATAATTACTTTGGGGGTTACTGGATACCCGAAATTCGACTTCTATGATACCGACTTTGGATTTGGAAAACCCAAAAAATCCGAAATTGTTTCCACCGAACGGTCAATGTCTATCAACCGTTGCAAGGAATTGGGAGGCGGTGTGGAAATCGGTTTGAATTTTTCCAAGACTGAAATGGATGCTTTTGCGATCACCTTCAACAACGGATTATGATCTAAGTCTAAGCCATAATTGAAGAAAAGCATACAGCGAGTTTGTCGTTTGTCTTGAGCCACTTTTATTTATGTTTTTTATTTATCTTGCTGAAAATAATGCTCGAAATGCCACTATTTCTCAATGGTGGCATCTCTATTAATATCTGAAATACTATTGGTCAATTTGGTACGTTAAATGTTAATTAAATTGATCTCGTTTTCAATTTTTAAAAATACCACTGCACTAAGAAAAAGATTTTATTACTCATTTACTTCTTTGTCTCAAAGTTCCAAAAACCCAACAAAGGGGATGCTATTAGTGATTAAAAGGGTAGGAGTACTAGAGCAGTATGCTGCTACACACACTAGCTATGGTGCCATCCAACATGGTGACCGTCCTTGAAGAAAGCCAAAAGCCAAATCTCACCACCACCCACCGTCGCCAATCGATCATATAAATATGTAATTGAAATATTAAAATCTATGAGAATTGATAAAATCTATCCGTAAAAAACCATTTTTACTATGAAAATTTGGAGTCATAATCAAGTGAAACGCGTCTAAATTAAATGTGATAAAATATATCTTGTACTAACCGATTTTGATAACAAAAAATATTAAAAAAACTTTTACCATATATAAAGGAGGTACCGGTTTTAAAATCTATCTGCTATTAATTTTAGGCACAAATTTTTTATTTTTACAACTTCACAAGAAGGTGTCACGTCAGAGCACATAAATCTTTTAAAACTTTAAGCATTCAACAGAAAGTCGTCATGTGACAGAAACGACTTCTGTTTTAATAATAGTTAATAAATAAATAATAGATTATTAATTAATAATTAATAAATATAGATGAGTAGAAAAACAAATAACATAAAAATGTCACGTGGATAGTTTATATAAATTAAATAATAGGAAAATGAAAAGAGATAGAAATTGAAGAGTTTCATTCAAAATAAACTTGTATAAATTACATAGGATAAAATCTCGTTTAATTAAGTGATATTTGAAAAAAAAAATGTTAAATCTCTATTAAAACTTTATTTGGTAGTCGGACAACGATAAACAGTATTATTAATCTCAGTACTATTAGTACCCTCGCTATTAATCCTCACTTGTATATCGGGGGTAGTTTTGAGATTACAAATGTTAATCATAATTTTTTTTACTGAGGGCGCTAATAATACCACCCTCTCTCTGGTGCCGTTTGGTAGTCAGGATTAAGGTCAGATAAGATTAATAAGCCGAATTGCCTAATGTTTGGTACGCAATAGGTGGTCGGGACTAATAACACGAGTTATCCGGATAAAGTCATTATCCCCTCACTATTAATATCAAGGGGGAGGGTGGTATTATTAGCGCCCTTACTAAAAAATATTGAGATTAGTATTTGTAATCTCAAAATTACCCCCGATATACAAGTGAAGATTAATAGCGAGGGTACTAATAATATTGGGATTAATAATACTGTTTATTCTTATCCGACTTCTAAACAAGTTTAGATTAGTATTAATAGTGAGAGAATAATGACTTTATCTGGATAACTCGTATTATTAGTCTCGACCATCTATTGCGTACCAAACATCAGATAACTTGGCTTATTAATCATATATGACATTAATCCTGACTACAAAACGATAACTTAGTTTTTCACAAAAAAATCACAATATATCAATAGCGATTTCTAGTTTAGTAATAGTTATAGATTTTAGTTATTTGTCTCACAGCTCCAAAAATTTCCGCATAGGTCGCCGTCGACGGTTCAGATCTGATTTTATTGATAAATTTAGTGGAATAGGTTGACTCTTTTTATTAATTGAATAGTTTGGGGCAATTAAAAACTAGGATTTTTATTGGTTTTAGGGAAGGGTTGAATTTGGTGATTTGAGGTTTCGAGATCTGCTACTTGACCCGGGGGAATGAAGTTGGGGGAATTGGTTGCAAGCTGGAGGAGAGAAGCGTCAATGGACATAATTTTATAATATCTACGTCACTCTCTAATTTAAGTGGAATATATCTTTTTATTTGATAATAATAAAAATAGTTTTTTATTTTAAAGAAAATCTTAAACTAATATCTATTTATATATAATGAGATATATTTTTTCTCTTTTCTTTTATTAATGATAAAAATATAAGTTTTTTATGTAAAAACTTTTAAAATTAATATCACTTTTTAACCAATGTAAGATATATATCTTTTATTGGTAACTAGATCTTCGTACCCGTACCTATGGCACAGTACCAGTATATCTGATTTCGTCAATTGAAACGATAACGTCTAAATAGAAGATGCGATTTAAAAAAAATGTTACAGTTATATGGTACATTACTTTAAATGGTAGTTGAGGGGCGCTATTCGAACTCGACTCATAGTTGATGGGGGTTATTTGTAAGGAGTTATATGTAACTGACCTATTAACGTTTGATTTTGCAGTAGAATGTAAGATTGATGTTTTAAAATGAGTAATTGTTCAGAAGATTAATCTCATGGTGTGACTTCTCATAATATTAATTGTATGGGGTGACTTTGTAATAGGGTGAGAGAAAATAGAGACTTAAAAGTGGATAACTACTCTTACACATGTGAATGTGAGAGTGAATCTCAATCGTTACATTTTTTTAAAATAATTTAATTTCAATATTTAAATAGTTTTAGTCAATTGCACATGTGTAAGAATGAACTCTATTGTAAAAATTTTAACCAATCTATTAACTATTACTAAAATAGAAGCCACAAATGCCATGTGGCAGCTTTCTGTAAAATGACTGTCACGTGTCATTTTCTGTAAAATGAGAATAAAAGTTAAACAATTTACAACTTATTTAATAATTTTTTTTTTGCGGATAAATGTTATCACATTGATTTATTGATAAAACCGTTTACTAATAAAAGTTTAAAATTGGGAATATGATAGTTATTTTTGATCACGTGTGATTTCATATGGTTAGTTTTGGATAAAAAAATTTGTGATAAAATCGTTCACTAATAAAAGTTTAAAATTGCAGGTATGATAAGTTATTCTTAATCATCTTCAATTTTATACGGTTAGTTTTGGATAAGTAAGTTTGATTTTAGGTTAGTATAAGATATTCTTGATCACATTTGATTTTATACGGTTAATTTAGAATAAGGTTTTTTGCGGATAGATGTTATCACATTTTATTTACTGATAAAACTGTTTGCTAATAAAAGTTTAAAATTGCGTATATAATAAGTTTGATTTTATGTTAGTATAGGATATTCTTGATCACATTTGATTTGATAAAATCGTTTACTAGCTAATAAAAATTTAAAATTGCGGATATGATAAGTTTGATTTTACGTTAGTATAGGATATTCTTGATCACATTTGATTTGATAAAATCGTTTACTAATAAAAATTTAAAATAGCGGATATGATAAGTTTGATTTTACGTTGGTATAAGATATTCTTAACACATTTGATTTTATACAGTTCGTTTAAGATATTTTTTTTGCGGATAGATGTTATTGTATTTGATTTACTAATAAAATCTGTTATTGATATTAAATTAGGTTTGAGAAACAAAGTTACCTCTTAATTTTATTTTTTTTGGTGGTTTGAGATTTTGTGATGCTATAGTTTATCACAAATTGAGTTTTTTATATTCTATTTTCACGCAAGTTGAGTTAGTTTGCTTTTGTTCTACGTGTTTTGTGTGTGTGGGCGCGCCCGTGCGTGAGTTTAAATTGCTTTAAAATGTTTTTACTTTGTTTCCAAGATTAATGATATTCTTCTTTTTCATTCTTCAATAGAATTCAATAACTCTTTTTCTGATACGGCTTCATCTGTTTTTGTTTTGTTTTTTTTTTTTTTTGTGACAAGTTTGTTCCCTAAACTGATGTTTTTGTAAATATATGACAAGTAAACCATGGAATAATTGGTGAAAAAGGAGGTTGAAGAAGAGAAGAACAAAGTTATGAAAATGGTAACTAACATTGACCAATCCAATGTTGAATCTTCTCATATGAGTATATGTTTATATAATAATTGTTGTAATAGAGTGTACACTGTGGTATAGTCAATGGTTTTTGTGTTGTAATGAATGGCTACAACCTACCCAATATTTTTGATCTATGTTCTTAAGAGCTTCATGATGAAGGCAATAGACATCCTCTGTGGCGACCCGGCCCGGGCCCGAGATGGGACCGCGGGTCAGACCGCCCAAATAAGGAGGGAAACAAGTAGACAAATAACATGCAAGGACTTGATTTATAAAAACGACGTGACGCAACATTAGAGACGTAGCACGCCTCGGCACCAAAAGGCCGGTATTTTTAAAACTTTTCAAACCTGATAAAACAGTTAAACAATATAACCAAGTCATCGGCGACACTACATGCCGGAACCCAAGCTAACAGTTTCTGGACAAGAATTAAATAAGAGCTAACAACATGCTCAGCGGAAGACTAATACGTAGTGGAACACTAACAAGGTAACCAATGCTCGGCTTACACAATGCCGGCACAAAAGGGATTACAAGTACTACTAGTGATATGACTACTAGCTAACAAGAGTTACAAATCAAGTTCTACACAAATACCCAAGCATAGTCTAGTTGACTTGCTTAAACCCGTCGTCCTTACAAAATATAAACAAGAGGAAGAGGACAACTAAACCACCTCTTCAAATAGCAAGCGGAACAAAAAGGGACAAAGCACGAACACGGCAATCTCAAGCAGTGGACTGTCTTGCTAGGATCTAAAGCAGTAAAGGGGAAAGGGTAAGTCATAAAGACTTGTAAGCTATCAATCATGCATGTCATGGCATATGCAACATACAAGGCAAGTTATAGTCACATAAGCATAGAGATCATATATCCAAGATGCACATTGTTTCACATAGGTGCTTGAAATTAAATCACATAGGATAAGGATATATGGAGAGCCGGGCCGCTCAGTAGTTCCCGCATACAAGCGTTATCTTGAGCGTGCATGTGGATGCGTGTAAGTACATCGACCTTCCGAGGGAATGCAGGGATAGACACCAATGGTGCTCGTATTGATTACAACAAGGGAGCTACTTCCCCACTGTGGCCACAGTGGAGGCGTGTGTGAACAAGGACAGGATGCCAGCTGGACTCATGCAAATGTCAAGTAGTGTCTACTTAACAAAATATCAAGTAGTGAACGAGGTCGACAAGAGCGATCTCGTTCATGACAAGTAAATTATTCTCATCAATAACCAAGTAGGATTGAGTTCGACAAGAGCGAACTCACATGTCAATTAGGCATTCTATAATATGACATTCAAGATCAAGCAAGGTAATCAATCCAAGTTCAAGAGTCTAGAATTATTATTCTTAGGGAAACGTGTTTAGAACGTCGTAGGGATTGATCGGTGAGCCGGTATTGTTCAATAGCTCGCTAAACTTGACTCCGTTGAGTCGTCTCTAACAATTCATCCAATAGAGTTTATATGCTATATGCATCTTAAACCCTTTTCTAAGTTCTCGTATACGGTAGACTAGGTCATTAATCCTCTTAACAACCATAGTCAAGAATTATCAATAATTCAAATTCAAGGGGACCTTAGAATCATTATTTCAAAGGTTATTAAAATGCAATGGTCCAAGGACATTAATTATTCATAGGAGGACATAGAACACAATTAACTCTAAGCATAGGACCCAATTCAATAGGATGAACAATTCATGGCATATGAAACCCTAGAAATCATAGTCTCTAAAAGTTGTCAAAATCTATTAGTCCAAGAACAATAGTTGTTCCTAAGGGGGCATAGAACACATTTTATTCTAGGCATAGGACCAAATTAACAAGATGAACATATTACTCAAAAATCTCAAAAGACTAATTCATCAACAATCATGGCATGGGCATGGTAGGAGCATGGGAATTACAAGAAGAGGGGGACATGGCATTTCTATCATACATCCTAAGGGGAATCGATAGCTTACCTTACACCCAAGAAAAAGATGGAATGTGCACAAACTATTCGGATGGAAACGTGCTCCTCGACGATAGCTTCACTTCGGTGGTCTCGGTTTGACAATCGGAGGTCGGGAGCTCAATCTATGGAAGCAACACACACTAGTCTCACCTTTTCTCTACACACACAAAGCTTGGCAAGAGAGAGAAGAAGATGATCTGAATTTTGAAGGTTTAAGTTTGATCAACAAGGATGAGCTTTTATATCTTGCATGAAATGGGTGGAAATCCACTTGGCACAAGGAGAGGGCTTCCAAATCCACTTGTCAAGTGGAGGTTGATTTAGGTTAGGCTTAATCCCACTCAATTAGTGTCTAATAGGCTGGTTTAGGGTCACTTAGGAAGGGGTTTAAAGTGTCAAAAGTCGGGCATAGCAGAACAGGGGGAAAAATTCCCGTAGCAGAAATTGAGCTGAGGCGGGCGCCTCAACCTTGGCCATGCGGCCGCCTCAACTACTGGGGCTGTCTCACTTTTTCAATTGCTCTCAGCACTTGGGGCGGGCGCCTCACTCGAGCCATGCGGCCCTGGGAGCTCCAAAACTTGACTTAAACATGTCCTAAATGGTCCCAAACTTATGGGCAACCATTCTAGGGTCTAACACAACTCAAAACAAGTCAGAAACACACCCGAACAACACCCGGAACAAGGTAGGACAAGGCTCGAATCATGCGACGATTGGTTGACGAGTCAAACCCGAATCAAACGTCAATAAAACTAAGATAACTTGGGCATGGAAATGGCTTGTTTAAACATGGTTATGACTTGAATACAAGGCCGGGAACTCAATGAACACATCGCACGACGAAATACAAGCAATACGGGAGACGAGGGAAATCGCTAAGGCCAAAACAAAGCAAGAAAGTTTCTAAACTTCCAATCAAGCTTACTATGATCAAGGTGGACGTTCTAGGTCTATGAATCTATGAAAAACAAGACAATAGAACTCTAACAAGTCTTGGTTGAGTGCTAAACATGCTAAGGCAAACACTCAAAGCACAACGGCAAGGCAAGTAATGCATAGAAGGTATTCAAGCAACTAGGCACGTAATACTCAAATGTGAGCATGACATGGACAAATAGAATATCTAACATGTTAAGGCATAATACAAACAAGTTATTAAGGTATAAAACAAGTAATGGGTTTGGGTTCTCACATCCTCCCCTTGCTATTCGATTTGAATAAGAAAATATCATTCTTTATTTCTTACTTAGTGTAGAATTTGTTTTATAAGAGTATATTGTTCAGTAAAATTAGTTCAAGTGTCGCATTTAATAGGGGCATTTCCCTTGGAAAAAATGATAAAAATTGTTTAGTAAAATTAGTTCAAGTTTTGACTATGTTGTAAGATTATCACTTATTTGTTATTTTGCTTTGACACTCTTTTTTATTGTGGTAGTTTTTTTAAGTCTATTATTTTAGTTCTATATGACATCATCTATATTTCCACACCATTTGGTATAACAATTAATGACTTAATTATATTATTTACATTTAAGCCTCTAATGCTATCAAATCAGCTACAAACATTGATTATATTCACAAACTTAAGAAATAAAAGAGAACAAAAAGATATATCTTAACACTATCCAGTTTTGACTGTGATCAAAAAGAGTCGTAAAAATCTAAGGGCAACCAGAGCCTTAATTGTTTCAAGAGCAAGGAAAAATGTCAAGTGAAACGTAATCAATTTAACCAAATTTCATCTTTTCTGATTTTTATAATGTTATTTTGTTATTTTTTGGCCCCTTTTTTCATTCAACAGTCATGTATAAATTCTTTTAAAGAAAATGAAGATTTGGAATGTGTTTGTGTTGAAGGTTATTAATACTGATGTCTATAGCATTTTTAATCAAACAATGCTGGGTTTACAACATATTGTACAACTATCGCTACCACTATCGTTGCGCTACAATAATGTTATGTTTAAATCTGTTTATACAACTATTGTTACAACTAAGCCTGTTGGTGTAAGTGGAAAAATGTTTTGAAGAAAGAAAACTTTGCTATTTACTAAGGTTTAGTTGTGGCGATAATTAGTTGTAAACCTAGCATTGTTGCTTTTTAATTGATGTAATTGTATAATTAAATTCAACTTTTTTATCTTTACATTTTAAATATTTATTTACTTTTTATACATTGAAGTCTCTAAAAGGTTTGTATTAATATAAATTATGTGCATTACACATGTGAATTATTAGATTAGTACCCGTGTGATTTTAGTCATAGAGAGAGAATTGATTGATCACTATGAAATCAAAATTACTGAACATAGTTTATCACTCTATGGTGTACTATTATCATTTTATCGGTGTCTTGTGGAAAAATTACATTTATTTTTTGATCTTTAAGTTACTTTTTACTTGCAAACACAATAATTAACCTAAAACACAAAACCCAAGTTGAAAAACTGTGCATCGCACGGGTAATAACCTAGTGTATGATACATCGCTTCTATTAGTAATTAATTATAGTATTTTTAAAATCAACATCAAATTCTAATCAATGTGGGATATATCTTTTCAATTGGTAATAATAGTAAAATATTAATGGACGTCGGAATTGTCCCTAGGGTTAAGATAAATGTTACTGCTACTTTCTTTCCAAAACAAATGATGTTATAAGATTTCAAGAAAAAACTTATCCACATTTTATTAAAATTATCCTTATTAATATAGTACTTCCAAGCTAAATATTGTATTGTGAATGAAAAAATAGGATGATAAAAAAAAGAAGAAGAGATGTTATGAGGAAAGAGAAAAATAATAATTACATTTATTAATAATAACTAGATTATTACCCGTACGATACACGGTTGACTTAGTATTATTTCTTAAACTTATTTTTATATATATATTAAATTGAATACATAAAGAAGACTAGAATCTATTAGAAGATTTGTTGAAATGAACATTGTGTTTTAATATAGATATACTTTAAAATTCAAAAATAGATGTAATTTTTAAGGGGACACTGATAAAGTAATGATATTACACTACAAAGTGATGAACTATTGTTCTAACACTTTTGTTTTCATAGTGGTTGAACAATTTTTTTTCTTTAAGACTAATTTCATGGATTTGCAATTTATGATTTTCTCTTTTGTAGATAATTTGTTAAAACTTGAAGATTTTCAAATTAATAGCAAATAAGTTTTGTTATGATTTAGCGAAAATAACAATGTTATAACTTGAGAGTTTTATAGTGTTGCTCTCACTCCTTAATTATATCTTATGTTATTATGAAAATATATAGCACTCCCTTTGTTTTCAAATAATTGTCCTCTTTAACTCGACACATTGTTTAAGAAAAAGTAATTGACGATATTATATATATTGGTATAATGTCATGTTTTCTTTAATAGCCTTTAATATGTTGCCAAAACTAAAGTAGATTGAAAAAGTGAGGGTAAAGTGGTAAAAATATTTTGGAACGGAAAAAAATAGAAATGATGATAATTATTTAAAAACGAAGGAAGTACATAATAATAAAGATATGTATGGATATTAATTTCCAACATAATAAATATATAAAATATTAAGTGGAGTATCAAAAAGCTATTTTGAGCAATTTTGAAATAGAGACAAGTCCAATGATAGGGGTCAAAACCAAATTTTGATATCTATTTAAGAGTATTAGACCATCCAATAATTAAAGTAAAAGATATCAAAATTAGGTGTGGTAATTTGATACAATCCTTTAGTACCTCACCTAAGAGATAATCATTTGATACTCATGAATAATAATCAATACGTATCAAAATTTGGTTTTGATACCTATAGGTAAGTACCAGTGTACTACCATTGGACTTGCCATAAGTTTTCTCAAGTCTCAAAGCTCCAAAAATTTCCGCATATGTCGCCGTTGACAGTTTAGATATGATTTTATTGATAAATTTAGTGGATTAAGTTGATTCTTTTTATTAATTGAATATTTTGGGGCAATTAAAAACTAGGATTTGGTTGGTTTTAGGGAAGGGTTGAATTTGGTGATGGATTTGAGGTTTCGAGATCTGCTACTTGACCGGGGGAATGAAGTTGAGGGAATTGGTTGCAAGTAGGAAGAGAGCAGCGTTAATGGACGTCGGAATTATCCTGGGGGTTAAGATACATGTTACTGCTACTTTCTTTCCAAAATAAATTATGTTATAAGATTTCAAGAAAAACTTATCCACATTTTACTATAATTGTCCTTATTAATTCTAGCTAAATATTGTATTGTGAAATGAAAAAAAAATAGGATGATAAAAAAAGAGATGTTATGATGAAAAAGAAAAATAATAATGACATTTATCAATAACGAGGTTACTACAAATGCGATGTACGGTTTTAATAAGTTACTAGTTATTTAGTCCGTTGATAAAAGCACAATTGTGTGATATTGTTAGTTGATTTTGTGATTAATTATAGAGTAAATATTACACTTTTGGTTGTTTTGTGCTTGTTAATGATTGTAGGTGTGATGAGAGCTGACAAAAGAGGGAAACTAAGCAAAAGTGCTGGATTGCAAGAAAACGAAATTATGTGGTGTCGCGTGGGTATGTGCTGTTTAAATTCCGAAATTGAAGTTGATGTCAACTTGCTGAAGGACTGTCCATCTCAACAGTTACAGAACTGTTTTCTCTTCCTAACTTATTTCTTTGTAAAAGGAAAACTACTTTGGTAGTTATTTAGTAGTTTTAGGAAATTAATGGTAGTTTTTAGGGATAGAAAAATGCTAAGTAGTGGCTTGAGTGTGGGGAAAATGAGGTCATATATAGACTGGGACTTCCTGGAAGAGGGCAGTAACTTGGGAGTAACTTTTGGAGGAAAGTACACAAAATTGTTGGGAGAGAAAATATAGAGAAAGTGGTATTCTTTCTTTAGTTTAACATCACTTGCTGGAGCATTTTATTCTTGGTATTTGTAAGTTAATTTAATTATGTTTAGTAGCTAATTATTTTCTTCCAGTCAATGAACAATTTTGCTGGAGCATTTTATTTTGATATTTGTAAGTTAATTTAATTATGTTTAGTAGCTAATTATTTTCTTCCAGTCAATGAACAATTAAATCTCCAACATTTTTACTTCTGTGAGATCTAATGGAATTAATCCTTATTTCGTTACAAATATTTGTTCGTTCTCCTTTGAGCATGTTGTATGACTATTGTGTTTAATTGATGTTTGTGGCTAGAATATTAATTAACATAATAGTTTAAGGCTAGTTAACAATGTTGATCCGTAATTATCCTCAGTTTTAACAAAATGACGAGTAATACACCTTTTAGGCATCACAAGTATAATCGAACCGTGTTACGGGAACGAATAATCTTAGTTACATGATATTGCTTCAATATGCATGACTTTGAATCGGGTCTCTCTCTTCTTAATGCAATCGGGATTATTAAATCTTACGAGCATCCTGGAGGTTGTAATTCGGTTAGACGATAGTTAACGAGCTTCTCTTGATTATCAATACGGTGAGGAGAGATTTGGTGTTAGGTGTTTGTCGATACTTATAACCGGTTTATTTGTTATTAAATGAGACATTTTTGCATCTATAATCAGAAATAAAATGCGAGATGAAAATTGGTTCATTGACTGGACTTTTACTTTATTGATTTAATCAAGTTTTTAATTTGTTAGTTTAATTAAAATCTTTAATTTTCAATTAATTAGTCTGTTAGTCAATTATTAATTAATTAAAAATCTCAATTCACATTTTTATTACTTAGTAAAATTCTAAAAGGAATAAGTACAATGTTCCATGTGGATACGATCCCGACTTACCTTATACTCGTTATTAGAGAAGTATGAGAATTAACTTAGACGATTTGACACACGTCAAATTTTGGCGCCGTTGCCGGGGAACGGTTTTGCTATTTATTTCCTTTTAAGAATTTTATTATAATGTTATGGCTGAAAATGCTCAACAGTTTGGAACAATTCAGTATGATCCGAGCAAGATTAATGAGGTAAATGTTTTTTCTATTGATCGTACAGTAGACAAATTAACTTCTGCTTTGGAGAAATTAGTCTCAGAGCAAGTTCAGCAAGTCAAGGGGTGTGGAATCTGCACGAATGTTGGTCATCCAACTAATATGTGTCCAACTTTACAAGAGGATCCGAATAAGTAGGTAAATGTTGTAGGAGTGTTTCAAAGGCAACAACAAAGAAAATATGATATGTACTCCAACAGTTATAATCCTGGATGGTGTGATCATCCGAATCCGAAGAGTGGATTGAAGCCATATGTAAGAGAGAGAAGATAATTACGTGGGGGGTTACTGGCATGGATCCCCGAAATTCGACTTCTATGATACCGACTTTGGATTTGGAAAACCCAAAAAATCCGAAATTGTTTCCACCGATAATGTACGGTCAATATCTATCAACCGTTGCAAGGAATTGGGAGGCGGTGTGGAAATCGGTTTGATTTTTACCAAGACTGAAATGGATGTTTTTGCGATTACCTTCAACAACGGATTATGATCTAAGTCTTAAGTCATAATTGAAGAAAGAATACAGCGAGTTTGTTGTTTGTCTTGAGCCACTTTTATTTATGTTTTCATTTATCTTGCTGAAAATAATACTCGAAATGCTGAGCAATTTCGTCATCCTGTCCCTGATCTATGACATTATTTCTCAATGGTGGCATCTCTATTAATATCTGAAATACTATTGGTCAATTGTGGTATGTTAAATGTTAATTAAATTGATCTCGTTTACAATTTTTAAAAATACCACTGCACTAAGAAAAATAATTTATTACTCATTTACTTTGTCTCAAAGTTCCAAAATTTCCATATATGTGGCCGTTGACCGTTACAAACACTCTCAGACTATGCATAAGCCGATCATCGAACATTGAAATGCGATCAAGTGTGTTATTTGTTATCTACATTTTGTATCTTGACAGTTATATTTTCACCCGTGTCTACATTTTGTATCTTGACAGGAACTTGATCTCTTAAAGCTCCAAGAAACAACGTATTGTTTCTCGCTCCTCAATTGAAGCTGAATACCAAATTGTGGCCACCTTTGCTGCCAAGGTCCATTGGATTGTGTTCCTCCTTGGCAAGCTGGGCATAACCTCTTCAATATTTTTATTTCCTCCTAAGATGGGCATGGGAAGGAATCGAATCGAGGCACCACCATGCCACGTTTATAGGGTAACCTCCTCAACTCAACTTGTCATTTACTGTGATAATGTGAGTGCCAATAACCTTTGCTCCAACCCGGTCTTCTATACTCGCATGAAACAATGGATTTTCACTTCAATCAGCAACAGATGGCTCAAGATGGGCTCCTACAGATTTCCCATGTCTCGGCTGATCAGTTAGTCGATGCACTTACGAAGCCACTTGCTCACCAACGTTTCCAACAATTACTTCACGTTATTGGTCTTTATCCATAGTCGTCCATTTTGTGGGAGCATATTAGAGAATAATAGTTATTATTATATTTGTTTGTAATTAATGTTTCGTAGGTAACTACCTTGAATTGTTCTTTTTTATGTATAGTTCTTTTCTTATTATGTCTTATTCCTTTTAAAGGTTTCTTGTACTCCTTATTCTAATGTAACTCTAATTATAATACCATATAAATAGATGATTTAATCAATGAAAAAATTATATCGTTATTTATATCAATTATGGATTTCTTCAAAATTATGGCTCTTCCACCGGCTATGACAAAGACATATCATCTTGTCTTTGTTCAGACCCATCCTTTTCCATTTTCTCTCTCCCTCTATGTTTAATCTCCATCCTCCCTCCCTCATAAATGACAATAAGTATTTTACACTATAAAAAACCGTCACAAGGAAAAGTAGCTGCCGAAAAGAATAACAATGTTTGGATATGATAAGAGGAGGGATGGGAGAGGTAGCGTCAGGATTTTATGAAGAATTTTACGAAAGTGGACGAGGAAAATTGAAGAATCTATATATATATATATATATATATATATATATATATATATATATATATATATATATAATAATAATAATAACAATAATAATAATAATAATAAGGGTGAATTTCTTCCTCTAAAATCTCATTTTTAGATAATTGACTTTTTAGTTATTATTTCACTCTTTCTTTCTCTTATCTTATCTGGTTGTATTTATCTTTCTCTCTTTCGTCTCCTCTATATTTTCTCTCTTATCACCACCATTTTCTCCCTTTTAAATATATTTAAACATTTTTCTCTCTTTAAACATAAAAAATAGTAACTAAAACAAAAATAATAGTTCTGGAGTCAAGAAAACAAAAATATATTAGGTTAGTACATTAAAAATAATTTATTGAACAAGCCAATATAAAAAAAATTACAGAATCAACAAAACAAAAATAATTTAAACTAAGGTTACTAAAAGAATAAAAATAATTTACAGAATTTTTTTTAAAACAAATTCTTAAAAATAGCTATGTAAAACAAAAATACATTAGTTAAATAAAAATATTTGATGAAACATAAATAGTAGTTACGGAGTCAATAAAACAAAAATAATTTAAGCTGAGGTTAGTAAAATTATAAAAAAAAATTACGGAACAAAAGTTTAAAACAAATTCTTAAAAATAGTTAGGTAAAAAAAATACGTTAGTAAAATAAAAATATTTGATGGAACAAAAATAATAGTTACGAAGTCAATAAAACAAAAAATATATAATGGAAGTTATTAAAATCAAAATAATTTACAAAAAAAAAATTTGTTAACGGTAAATTTTTTTTTGTTATTTTGATTTTAGCTTATTTTTTCTCAGAAATTTATTTATTCATAAAATATAAATATAATTTACTAAAAGTAATCATTCAAAAGGAAGAACTTATTTGAGTTCATATTCTATTTGAATGATGTAAAAAACAATGTACAGAGTTTTTGAATAATATAAAGTGTTCAGGGTTGTCAGGCCATAAATTGACACTTAAAATTAGTGTTCCAGTAATGCTATTGAGAAACATTGATCATGCTGCAGGATTGTGCAATGGAATAAGACTAATCATCAAAAATCTTGAGGATCACATTGTTGAAACAAATTTTTTGAAAGGAAGCAATGTTGGAGAATATGTTTTTATCCCAAAATTGTCATTAACTTATCTGATGTAAGATTGCTTTTCAAGTTCCAGAGAAGACAATTTACATTGCTGGTATCATATGCAATGACAATTAACAAGTTTCAAAGTCAATAATTGTACGCATGTCTCTTTTAGAAAAAAAAAACCAGTATTTAGTCATAGACAGTTATATGTCGTAGTTTCTAGAGTAACAATTTATTTTGGTTTGAAGATATTGATATGAAGTGAAGATAAAAAAAACCAACTAATAAGATAACAAATGTTGTGTATAAGAATTTTTAAAAAAAATCTATAATGAATAGTGATATACTTATGTATAATTGTTAATAAAACCCTACTTATTTTGTTTATGTATAATTTTATTGACGTACGTTTAACGCACGGGTTAAAAAATTAGTTAGTCTTAGAAGAAGAGTCGGCTAGTTTGGGTCTCTCCCTCTTCCTCTCTCGAGACGAGGAAGAATTTGTTCAAGGATGCATTTCATGCTTTAATTGGCTCATTCCTGCATTTTGGTCAACAAATTTTTCCTTTTCAGTTAATGCCAAGACTTGTATTGGGGCAGATTATCTTTTCATCATGAGACTTAATTTATTATTCTTTTATGCAATGTTAAACCAACAAATTTGTTTTCTACTTAGATGTAGACTTACGAAGTTCGCATAAGAAGATGGCTAGGCGTGGTATTTTTAAGCTTTGGACGGTGATTGATAGCTTTTCCAGTGGTGTTTTCTCTTCATCTCGAAAAATCTCGCATGAAGACAACGATGCTCGTATCGGAAGCAACGACGTCCATATTAGAGACAACGATGCTCACATAAAAAATGTCAAAGAACCAAGCAACATAACATAGAAAATGAAAGAAGAGGTGGAAATAGAAAAAATATTCACAATTCCAGGTACGTTCCTCTCCTCTTCTTCGATACCCAAAATTTTGAGCCCTGCCCAATGTTTGAGCAATGCCCAAAATTTTGAGTTATGCCCAAGTAATTGATTGTGGGCGAGATTGCCCCAAGTAAAATCTGTGTAATTAAGATGGATAGAAGCTGGGTCCGAGCAATGGAAAGTCACAATTGTAGGATATATTAATCAATTTTTGCATTACATGATGCCTAATTTTTCCGATGCCTGAATTTGGGTGAGAGTTTCTGTATTGACATGCCTAAATTTGGACAATTTCAATTGTGGATTACGATGCCCAAATTTTGGGCAGGGGCTTTGTGCGTATGTCTTTTATTCATTAAGGGTATCTTCGACATTTTACTTCCAAAAGGGTACTTTACCGGTTGAATAAAAAGAAAGTTGACAGGAGAAGTTATAATTTATCCAAAAGGTACTGGCCTGATTATCACCCTTTCCTCTTAGGTAAAAATTTAGGAAATATAGTCTTACGCATATTTTATGTAAAAAGATCATTTTCGCCCGGCACAATTGTATTGGTGGATTGCATTGTGAAAGTGTGATGTTTTGTTTTACTAATTAAGATCCATAAGACAGTTTTACAAACACCTACTTTATTTGTTAAAGTATAATTATCTCTGCTGTTCACAACACATATTTTTCATTAGCTTTTAATAAATGAGATATTAATATCTGAAATACTATTGGCCAATTGTGGTATATTAAATGTTAATTAAATTGATCTCATTTTCAATTTTTAAAAATAGCCACTGCACTAAGCAAAATAATTTATTACTCCCTCCGTCCCTAAATTATCGTCCTCCTTTCCTTTTTCATCCGTCCCAAAAATAATTGTCCAGTTTGAAACTTGCCTTTTTAGAACATCACTTTTACCACTTTACCCTTACTTTTTCACTCTACTTTAATTATGGGCCACATATACATAGGCTTTAAAAGAAACTACACATAAAACCAATATAAATAATCAAGTCAATTGTTTTTTCTTAAACTGTGCGTCGGGTCAACTAGGACGATTATTTAGGGACGGAGGGAGTAGTACTCATTAGGTCATTATCCGCGCGATGCACGGTTGATTTAGTATTGTTTCTGAAACTTAATTTTGTAGATAGAATCTGCAAACTATTTAAATGAACCAACAACAGCAAGATGTTCACATAATTAATAAATTTTGAGAAAAAAAACGTGAGATCACACCGAATCATTAAACCAAAAATTCATGTGAATTATAAAATCGAACTAATATTCTTAGGGAGGGGAGGGGAAGTATCACGAAGACAGACTCGTCAAGGAGGTGTTTGATGGAGGGGAAGTATTTCACAGTGATTGTTTGTGGTTTTGGTGAAACACGTTTAATCAAATTAGATAAAATATATTTTTAATTGACTGAGTTTTGGCAAAATAATAAAAATTAAAAATTTTCTACCATGACAATTGAGGAGTACTCCTAATCAAATGAAACTTGTCTAAATCAAATGTGAAAATATATCTGGTACAAACCGATTTTGGTAGCAAGAAGTTATAAAAAGTAAATTACCATGAGAATTATAATAAATAAAAATAATAAAAATAAATAAAATAATAATAATAATTATTATTATTAAGAATAATAATAAATAATAATAATAATAATGATAATAATAATAATGAATAATAATAATACTAATAATAATAATACTACTACTACTAATAATAATAATATTAATACTAACGATGTAAATCACATTTTGTGATAATATTATTTTAGTCTTAATATTTTATTTTAACATTATTTGAATTTATTAATCAAAACACATACATTAACTTATAAAAGCTAATTAATACTTTTAAAAAACCCACTGGAACCCACCCAAGAAAAATTATTTACTCCTATGCCTCAAATTGTCAATAGTATCCCACTGCCACACTCCATGTGTCTCCCATGCAGATTAACAAATTAATTGATTAATTAATTAATCTAAAAAAAGGGCCAGCACACTGCACAAGCAATACTATATTTTGTTTTTCATAAAAGTTTTACTAAAGTTTTTCATCTAAATATCTTGACTAACTTATGGTATTTATTTTAAATAAAGTGATTAAAGTGTAAACAATTTTAAAAGGAAAAAACACTCACACATCACATACAATTATTATTATTATTTGAGCATTCATATTGTTAATTATTCTTATATATCTTTTTAATTGAATTCTACTGTCATATATATACTTTTTTCTTCTTACACACTTAACAATATATCTTCTTATTTTATAATATTTTTATAAAAAAAAATTAAATTTAACCCCCAAACCGTTTACACACATGCTTTAAAAAGATTCCTTAATTTTTTTATTTCTAGCTAAGAAGAAAAAACTCTCTTTACTAGTTGGCCTCACAAAAAAATTACTTCCCATTGTGATTCCTCAACTTAGTAAAAAGAAGACTAAGAAGTGAGAAAAACCCAACAAAGGGGATGCTATTAGTGATTAAAAGGGAAGGAGTATTAGTGATTTATAACTCTATATATTCATACAATTTTCATAGGAAACACACACACACACTAGCTATGGTGCCATCCAACATGGTGACCGTCATTGAAGAAAGCCAAATCTCACCACCACCTTTGCTTGAGTGATGCCTACCATAGCATCCATGTAATCTTCTAGAGATGGAGACTCGTCTTCTTCTTCTGGCATTTGTGATTCCCCGGCCAAGATAACAAAATTTGATCCTGTTTCTGGTGGAGAAATTGGTGTTAACTCTGGTTGAGAAGCAAAAAATTGCTCCTTCATGAATTCTAATACCTTGAGCTGACACTCAATAGGAGTTAGTCCTGGATGTTCTTTTTTAACCATATTCATCATATAGGTGAATACATTTTGGATTTCAGGCTGAGCTGATTGAATCTTTTTAGTGGCTTCTTCAAAAGCTGTGACATAATTTAAAACTGTTTCTTTTAATTTAATAACAGTTTCCTCAGTATTAAAACCTTTCCACCATTTAAAATGGAATGTTCTGTACAGAACTGAGATTTTAAATTCATCAAAGGAGACTTCTAAGTCCCATTTCCAGATCCAAGTGATCTGTAATTCTGTGAAAAACTATAAGGTATTTCTACCTATTGGTGGGTCAACGGTAGTCTTGCCTTTTAATTATATATATATATATATATATATATGTGTGTGTGTGTGTGTGTGTGTGTGTGTGTGTGTCTTTGTTTAGTTTTGTGCGTGTAAAAGTGTGTGTGTGTGTGTTTATGTATTTTTGTCTAATTTTGTGTTTTTTTTTGTATTGTGATTAGTGAATAATAATATATGAAGGAAACTAATAGCCAAAAACAAATTAAAATATTATGTTTCTTATTGGGTATTATCCGGATAATATCCATTTATTAATGGATAGAATTGGATATTATCCAATAACACCCATTGAGCTTAGTGGGTGTTATCGGATAATATCCAATAACACCCATTAACTATATTGGATAGATAATGGTTTTATCCAAATTATCCGGTAACACCCGATTGCCACCCCTAGCCTAGGTAATCTAAAATTAATAATTTTTAGTCAAAATTTGCATCTTTAAAATAATAACCCCTATTTATAACAAACATTTAATGAATCTTATAATCAAATAATACAAATTCAAATACTTATAACTCTTTAAAACTAGAGCCTAGGAACTAGAACCACTACATTCATTGCTTTGTTATCAAAACACAATCTTTTAACCGTTAGTTTTATATTGTTGTCAAATAAACTTCAGAAAAATCATAGATGACTTTGCACAAGAAATTTTACTAAAATGAATCACAAATACTCACAATTAATTATAAATGAATGACTAATATATATATATATATATATATATATATATATATATATATATATATATATATATATATATGATTTTATTTATGATTTTTTTTGTCTACTTCACCAGATTAAAAGTTATTAAAACAAATACTTTCAATGAAATCATAAAAAAACTCACAACTCATTATAACTAATTGAAATATATGAAAACTTTTTTGTCTATTTCATCGTATGAAAGTTTTTAAAAGAAATATTATGAACAAAATTACAAATACTCATTATTGATATTAAAAATTTTCTACCATGACAATTGATGAGTCTAAATCAAATGTGAAAATATATCCGATACAAACCGATTTTGGTAGCAAGAAGTTGTAAAAAACAAATTATCATGAGAATTATAATAAATAAAATTAATAATGAATAACAATAAATAATAATAATAATAATGAATAATAATATTAATATTAATAATGATACTAATACTAATAATACTAATACTAATAATACTAATAATAATACTAATACTAATGATGTAAATCATATTTTGTGATAATACTATTTTAATTTTTATATTTGATTTTAATACTATTTTAACTTATTAATCAAAAATACATGTACTAACTTATGAAAGCTAATAAGTACTTGGAAAAACCACCGGAACCCACCCAAGAAAAATTATTTACTCCTGTGCCTCAAATTGTCAATAGTATCCCACTGCCACACACTGACACACTCCATGTGTCTCCCATGCATATTAACAAATTAATTGATTAATTAATTAATCTAAAAAAAGGGCCAGCACACTGCACAAGCAATACTATATTTTGTTTTTCATAAAAGTTTTAAAAATTTTCATCTAAATAAATTGATTAACGGGTAAACAATTTTAAAAGGGAAAAACACTCACACATCACATACAATTATTATTATTAGAGCATTCATATTGTTAATTATTCTTATATATCTTTTTAGTTGAATTCTATTGTCACTTATATATTTTTCTCTTCTTACACACTTAATAATATATCTTCTTATTTTATAATATTTTTATAAAAAAAATTAAATTTAACCCTCAAACCGTTTACACACATGCTTTAAGAAGATTCCTTTTTTTTTTTTTTTTAATTTTTAGCTAAGAAGAAAAAACTCTCTTTACTAGTTGGCCTCACAAAAAAATTACTTCCCATTGTGATTCCTCAACTTAGTAAAAAGAAGACTAAGAAGCGAGAAAAACCCAACAAAGGGGATGCTATTAGTGATTAAAAGGGAAGGAGTATTAGTGATTTATAACTCTATATATTCATACAATTTTCATAGGAAACACACACACACACTAGCTATGGTGCCATCCAACATGGTGACCGTCCTTGAAGAAAGCCAAATCTCACCACCACCCACCGTCGCCAATTGATTATATCAATATATAATTGAAATATTAAAATTTATGAAAATTGATTAAATTTATCTGCAAAAAAACATTTTTATCATGAAAATTTGGAGTTCTAAACAAGTGAAACACGTCTAAATCAAATGTGATAAAATATATTTCGTACTAACCGATTTTGGCAACAAAAAATATTTAAAAAGCTTTTACCATATATAAAGAAGGTACCGGTTTTAAAATCTATCCGGTTTTAATTTTAGGCACAATTTTTTTTTTTACAACTTCACAAGAAGGTGTCACGTCAGAGTAAATAAATCTTTTAAAACTTTAAGCATTCAACAGAAAATCGTCATGTGGCAGCAACGACTTTTGTTTTAATAATAGTTAATAGATAAATAATAGATTATTAATTAATAATTAATAATTAATAAATATAGATGAGTAGAAAACAAATAACATAAAAATGTCACGTGGATAGTTTATATAAATTAAATAGTAGGAAAATGAAAAAAAGATAGAAATTGAAGAGTTTCAATTAAAATAAATTTATATAAATTACATAGGATAAAATTTATTTTAATTAAGTGATATTTGAAAAAATATAAAAAACATATTCTAAATCTCTATCATAAATTTACTTGTAAAACTATATCCTAAATCTATCTTATTAAATTAGTTTTAGGATTTTTATCTTATCTAATTAGATTTATGATTTTTATCTTAAATTAATCAATTTTTTTTTAAAAAAAAAGAAAAAAACTTACAATTTCAAAGGTGATACGTGGCATCATCGAATTCTTTTAAAACTTTTAATTTTTTACAGAAAACCGCTACATAACGATATTAACTTCTGTCTCAGTAATAGTTATAAATTTTACTTCTTTGTCTCAAAGCTCCAAAATTTTCCGCATATGTGGCCGTTGACAGTTCAGTTCTGATTTTATTGATAAATTTTGTGGAATAAGTTGACTCTTTTTATTAATTGAATAGTTTGGGGCAATTAAAAACTAGAACAGTAGGATTTTTATTGGTTTTAGGGAAGGGTTGAATTTGGTGATTTGAGGTTTCGAGATCTGCTACTTGACCCGGGGGAATGAAGTTGGGGGAATTTAAGTGGAATATATCTTTTATTTGAATATATCGTCTTTTATTTTTTGTAAAATAATAGAACATCTTTTACCATAAAAATTATGGGTTGAACATTAAGGGAAACTCATTAAATCGATATAAATAATCAGTAAAACTTCTTAAACGATTATTTAAGTATCTCTTTTTATATAATGAGATACATCTTTTCTTTTTTCTTCTATTGATGATAAAAATATAAGGTTTTTTATGTAAAAACTTTTAAAATCAAAATCACTTTTTAACCAATGTAGGATGTATCTCTTTTATTGGTAACTAGATCTTCGTACCCGTGCATATGACACAGTACCAGTATATCTGATTTCTTCAATTGAAAATTTAAAACGATAACGTCTAAATAGAAGGTGCGATTTTAAAAAATGTTACAGTTATGGGCTACATTATTTTAAATGGTAGTTGAGGGGCGCTATTCGAACTCGACTCATAGTTGATTGGGGTTATTTGTAAGGAGTTATATGTAACTGACCTATTAACGTTTGATTTTGCGACGGAATGTAAGATTGATGTTTTACAAGGAGTAATTGTTCATAAGATTAATCTCATGGTGTGATTTCTCATAATATTAATTGTAGGAGGTGACGTTGTAACATGGTGAGAGAAAATAGAGACTTAAAAGTAGATAACTACTCTCACACATGTAAATGTGAGAGTGAATCTCAATCGTTAAATTTTTTAAAATAATTTAATTTCAATCTTTAAATAGTTTTAGTCAATTGTACATGTGTGAGAATGAACTCTATTGTAAACTTTCTAACGATACATCGCTTATATTAGTAATTAATTATAGTATTTTTAAAACCAACATCAATTTCTAATCAATAAAGGATATATCTTTTCAATTGGCAATAATAGTAAAATATTAATGGACGTCGGAATTGTTGCGAGGGTTAAGCTAAATGTTATTGCTACTTTCTTTCCAAAATAAATGATGTTAGAAGATTTCAAGAAAAAACTTATCCACATTTTATTAAAATTATCCTTATTAATATAGTACTCCCAAGCTAAATATTGTATTGTGAATGAAAATATAGGATGATTAAAAAAAAGAGATGTTACGATGAAAGAGAAAAATAATAATGACATTTATTAATAATAACTAGATTATTATCCGTGTGATACACGGTTGATTTAATGCTGTTTTTTAAACTATCTATGCATATTAAATTGAACGGAGACTAGAATCTATTAGAAGATTTGTTGAAATGAGCATTTTGTTTTAATATAGATGTACTTTAAAATTCAAAAATAGATGTAATTTTCAAGGAGTCAGTGATAAAGTAATAATAGTACACTACAGAGTGATGACCTATTGTTCTAACACTTTTGTTTTCATAGTGGTCGATCAATTTTTTTATTTAAGACTAAGATCATGGATTTGCAATTTATGATTTTTTCTTTGTAGATAATTTGTTAAACTTGAAGATTTTCAAATTAATAGCAAATAAGTTTTGTTATGATTAAGCGAAAATAACAATGTTATAACTTGAGAGTTTTACGTTGTTGCTCTCACTCTTAATTATATCTTATGTTATTTGAAAATTATAGCTCTCCCTTTGTTTTCAAATATGTCGATATTGTGAATATATATTGGTATAATGCCATGTTTTCTTTAATACCCTTTAATATGTTGCTATAACTAAAAATTGAAAAAGTGAGGGTAAAGTGGTAAAATATTTTGGACGGACAAAAATAGAAATGAGGATAATTATTTAAAAAACCAAAAGTACGTAATAATGAAGATTTGAATGGATATTAATTTCTAACATAATAAATATATAAAATATTAAGTGGAGTATCAAAAAGCTATTTTGAGCAATTTTGAAATAGGGACAAGTCCAATAGTAGTGATCAAAACCAAATTTTGATATCTATTTAAGAGTATTAGACCTTCCAATAATTAAAGTAAAAGATATCAAAATTAGGTGTGGTACTAGGGAATGTACCAAATTTGATACCTCTCTTAGTACCTCAACTAATTTTAATACATATGGTTAGAGATAATCATTTGATACTCTCATAATAATCAATAGGTATCAAAATTTAATTTTGATACTATAATACCGCGTACCATTGGACTTGCCATAAGTTTTCTCAAGTGTCAAAGCTCCAAAATTTCCGCATATGTGGCCGTTGACAGTTCAGATCTGATTTTATTGATAAATTTAGTGGATTAAGTTGATTCTTTTTATTAATTGAATATTTTGGGGCAATTAAAAACTAGGATTTGGTTGGTTTTAGGGAAGGGTTAAATTTGGTGATTCGAGGTTTCGAGATATGCTACTTGATCGGGGGAATGAAGTTGAGGGAATTGGTTGCAAGTAGGAAGAGAGCAGCGTTAATGGACGTCGGAATTATCCCGGGGGTTAAGATAAATGTTACTGCTACTTTCTTTCCAAAATAAATAATTATGTTATAAGAATTCAAGAAAAATGTATCCACATTTTACTATAATTGTCCTTATTAATTCTAGATAAATATTGTATTGTGAATGAAAAAAATAGGACGATAAAAAAAGAGATGTTATGAGGAAAAGGAAAAAAAATAGGATGATAACTAGGTTACTATCGGTGCGATGTACGGTTTTAATAAGTTACTAGTTATTTAGCTCGTACTCCTTACGGGTAAAATATGAGATATATTTTTGTAATAATAATATAATTTTTCGACATTATAATGTGATTTTTAATCTCTTCCATGATTATAATTTTTTTTATATTGTAACTAATATTAAACGATTTTTTTACCTAAATACTTTTAAAATTAATATAAGTTTCTAGCTAACGTGAGATACATATTTTGTATTAATAATAATAGTAATTTTTTTTATCTAAAGACTTTTAAAATTAATATCTAACTTGATAATAATATTAGAAGTCATTTTGTTAAAAAACATTTAAAATCATAAGTCATTTTTAAACAATGTGAGATACTTATTTTATATTTTTATTGGTAATGAAAGTTTAAATCTTTTATCTAAAAACTTTTAAAACCAACACTACATTCTAACCATGTGGTACAGATATTTTCTATTAGTAATAATAGTAGTAAATAAAAGACTTTTTAACCAACACCTATTTCTAAACAATGTGCATACATATTTTCTATTGGTGATAACAAAAGATGTATTTATATTTAATGATTTTTATAATCAATACTCATTTCTAAATAATGTGAGATACATTTCTTTATAACGAATGTGAGATATATCATCTAAATTTTTTTAAAAACCAATATTACTTTTATAACCAATGTGAAATACTTCTATTCTGTTGCTAATAATTGTAAACTTTTAAAATCAGCATCACTCTCTAACCAATGTGTAATACATACCATCATTTGGTAATAATAGTAGATGTTTCTATTTTAAAATTTTTATAACCAACATCTTTTCTTAAATAATGTGGGATACATCTCTTCTATTATATTGATAATAAAATAAAAAAGTCTTTTATCTAAAGACTTTTAAAATCAACATCATTTTTTTAACAAATGTATGATATCTCTTCTATTAGTAATAATAATAAAAGTCTTTTATCTAAAATTAAAATCAACATCACTTTCTAACAAATGTGAGATATTTTTATTTTATTGATAATAATGGTAAAAATCTTATATCTAAAGACTTTAAAAATATAATTATAAACTTTTAAAATCAGCATCACTCTCTAACCAATGTGTAATACATACCATCATTTGGTAATAATAGTAGATGTTTCTATTTTAAAAATTTTATAACCATCTTTTCTTAAATAATGTGGGATACATCTCTTCTATTATATTGATAATAAAAGAAAAAATCTTTTATCTAAAGACTTTTAAAATCAACATCATTTTTTTTAACAAATGTATGATATCTCTTCTATTAGTAATAATAATAAAAATATTTTATCTAAAATTAAAATCAACATCACTTTCTAACAAATGTGAGATATTTTTATTTTATTGATAATAATGGTAAAAATCTTATATCTAAAGACTTTAAAAAAACCAAACCACTCGGTTTGGTTTGGTTTCGTGGTTCGACAAAAAATTAAATTAATTGTTTGTAAAAACATTTAAAATTAGACAAATATATTTTAATCGGTAAATTAAGCTAAATTACTAATTAGCATCAAACATTAATAGACAAAAAATCAAACTTTTCTTACAAATATCATCAAACATGGTAATTGAAAATTTGAATCCAAGGTAATTGAAAAGTGAAAACATTAAGAATGAAACAATAGTAGCAATATATATAATAAACTTATAAGCAATTAAACAACCGGATATAAAATAAAATATATATATACTTATAAGCAATTAAACATTAATGGTATACTTAACCCTATAAACAATAACAACTCGTCTTAATACTTACATACTCTGATATATTAATCTTGCCCAATTATGATTAAAATGAAGATGAGGTTGAACACGAATGATAACACGGGAAAAAAAAACCAAAGGCATTTGTTGTTAGTTTTAGTTTCGACTTCAACTGCCTTTAGAAGAGGATCAAGCCAGAGGAAAAATCGACATCCCCTTTCTAGCTACAAAAACATAAAAAATAAAACAAGTAAATAAATAAAATAATTTTCTAGAAAATTAAAATTTTAAAAAATCAATAACTTATCCCATATTTTTCACAACCCAAGAATTTCTTTCCTGGATTTTAATCGGTCCATGATGTTCGTATGCCAGCCGTCCTTCCACAACTACAGCGAAATATGTTCATTGTAAGATAACAAATATAATTAATGGAATGAATTGTTAGAGAATGAGATGATTTTTTTTTGGATGAAATTGGTATTTATATAGCCAAAATCTGCAATTCCATCAAGGTTTATATTGCAAAAAAAAAAAAAAAACAAGGTTTACTTTGCAATAAAAAAAAAGTCGGGAGCTAACAACTAATTTGATCAAGGTTCATCTTGCAAAAAAAAAAGTATAAGGTTTAATTTGCAATAGAAATGGCGGGAATTAAAATCTGATTTGACCAAGGTTCATTTTGCAAGATAAACAAATGTACATGGTTTAATTTGCAATGAAAAAAAATAAGAAATATAAGTTGGATGCCACCAGTGTCCACGTCAGCTACCAACATGGCAGCCAGCTCACCATCCTCTTAAAAAAATTAACACCTCTTTGATGGAAGGTTTGAATTGCAAAAATGAAAATAGGTGGAGGTTCAATTTGGTGAAAATCAATACAAAACGAGGTTAATTTTGCAAAACATAAAATAGGTCAGGATTTTTTTTGTAATTATCTTAATAGTATACAATTAAAAACTTTAATATGAACAGAATAAACAAAAATTAATAAACAGTGCAATTAAAGATGGAAAATCACATAAATTTAAAGAGATTATTATAAAATTTGAAATAGTTCTTTATAAAGAACATTTATCGTTGAATATGTACGACTATTACAAAGTGACATACAACTAACCATGACTAAAAACATGTATTTTTTTTTTCATAAGAAGTAATGCGTTAGATAATGACTAACCCTGACTTTTCTTTATAAACATTGCGTAAGGCACCAACATCAAAATATGTCTTATTTGGAATTTGAATGAAATTCTATAATCAGATGGTGTCAGTGACATTATTGGAATCAAAACAAGACTCATCGAATGACCTTTGAAAAAATTGACCTTCTAAAACATTGTTTCCCAAATCTCGGGTCATTGCATAACCCAAAGTCGATTACTTAAGCAACATTACCGAGTTCCATGCTACAAATTCAACTCATGATTTAGGATTTCAAAACATGTAATTCATTCAAATTTCAAAAGTATGTACATCGTTCAAAATATCAACATTTCTATCAGAATAGCACGGAGATTCAAACCTCAAATATAGTTTTCCTTCTTCCTTCTGAATTGTTCATTAATACCATGTAATTATTTAATTTATTGAATGAACAACATAAGTGTTGGACCCAAAATAGTTATCTTTCAAATATGCGGTTATTGGATCGATGAATTCTTTAAGCAACAAATGATGAGCCCCATATACTTGTAAAAAACATTTAAATATTCCTTTTTGTTCTATTTGTCAATATAAAAAATAATCCTTCAAAATTATTGCATAATTATTAGTTACCATACATTACAACAATAAACTAACACAATCTTTTTTTTTAAAATATAATTAATAAAAAAAGTGAAAGAAAGCACATTTAAAAAGTACAAAAATAAATACTCTCTCCGTTTTTAAATTATTGTCAGCTTTGACCCGACACACTATTTAAAAAAAGGTAATTTATTGTATTATAAAGGCTTAAATCACAAATTGGTCACCCTACTTTTCAGATTTTTGCATTATGATAACTCTACAATTTTTTTTCTATTTCATCATTGTACTAGACCAAGTAATACATGCAATCACTCCATCTTTAAATTTTACAAAAATTGATGGCTTTTAAAATTTTACACAACCCCAAAAACGTGTCTCTTTAAGTACATCACTTTTACGTGTTCAGCCACTCGACTTTGCACTTTACCTCATTCGAAGAAAAGAACATGGTCGACGAAGAAGTAAGGTAGTGAGGCGGGGGGAGATCGCATAACTCCATTGAATCAAGAGAAGAACATGGTCGATCGAAGAGAAGTGTAGTAGGCGGGTGGAGATCGAAGCAACTCCATACATTCTCATCTCTCTCGGCAAAGTTCCTCGCTCTAATTTGTTCATCTCTCCAAAGAGCGAAGGCCATGAGCAAGGGAGCTCGAATTCAAGTTCAAGTAAAGGTAAAGGAGCTCGATTTCCAGCTCAAGTATGTTCAAATGATTTGATTCAAGAAAGGTATTGTGATTGCGGTAATAGGCTCGCATGTGGACATCATGGACCAAGAACATCTCGGGTATGAGGTTTTTGGATGCCCAAACCGGAAGGTACGTGATTTGCTTATATGAATGTCTGCTTTGATTTGGTTCAAAATAGGAAATTGGTATGATTAATTGGTTAATTTCAGCTTATAGTGCAATTAGGGTTTTAGTAAATTGGTTAATTGGTTAATTGGTTTGCTTGTACACGGATCTTTGTGAGGAATGCCTTCCCTGGTCGGTTTATGGATTTTACGGACATATATCCGAGATAATTGGCAATAAGAGAGTAAAGATTGAGTATAGCATATAGGATTCAATTATCACTTTGTTTGGTTCCTATGGAAAAAAAAGTGTAATTTTTGTTTATATACTCGTTTGTTTCTTAAGTGTTTGGTTTATTTTTTGCTCTACTGTGATGATGATAGAAAATGTAATTTTTGCATGGTATGACCCTCCAATGACTCAAAGAGCAAGAGAGCTACTCAATGAATTTAAGAACAAAGAGGCCGAGATGAAGACAATGTCAAGCAAGCTTGCAAGGAAAAAAAGACAATTTCAAATTTAAAAGAAGAGGTTTGGAGATTGAAGGAAGAGAATGCTATCTTCAAGTCAAAGTTGGTTGCCAATAGTTGGAAGGAGAAGATGATATGTCTATTTGTTGTAATTGTCTGGGATTCTTAGTGTATAAAAAATGTTAAAATGACTCCCAATTGATGTTGCCTAGCCGAATTCCATAATCTATTGGTTATGTGATAGTGTATGTTGGGATAATGTTTTACTTCTTGGTATGTAGTATCAATAATTATGTTAATGGAAGTTATGTAAGGTTATTTACATTTCTAGTGTTTTCACTAAAAAGCAAATGACAAGATTTTGGCTTGATTTGTCTATTGATGTGGTAGTGTATGTTGGGACAATGCTATGAGTTGTCTATTTGTTGTCATTCTTAGTTGGGCTCTAGTGTATAAAAATGTCAAACATGATTACACAATCTACTAATAAATAAAGTGACATTACATGCCATCATACACCAAAACTTCATGCCATGTCATACACCAAAACATGATTACACAACCAATAAATAAAGTGACAAATTAATTAACAAAAATGTCAAACATGTCAAATTTACTTCAATGTTTTACATGCCATCATATACCAAAAACTTCAACTTGTTTTACAGCCAATTAACTTCATAAATGTACCAAAAAACCCCATGTTTTACATGCACATTCAACCATTAGCAAAAACTAGACAAATGTACCAAAATCCAACCCTTGTTTTACATGCCATCATACACCATCTCATAAGCAAAACCGCACAAATGTATCAAAACTAACCCCTATGTTAATTCCCATCATTGTCAAGTAGCAAAAACTAGACATTACTAGCTAAGCAACATGTCTAATCAATCTCTATTGTGATTCCATTTAACTCCTTGCTCTTCTTTCTTCCATATTGCAAGCTTACCCTTTTCTCGACCTTCTAATTTGTTCCCCTCTCTACTTTTACTCTCTTGATTACACTGCTAGCTGGCACTTTTGACTAACAACTTCATTGTTCTTTGTTCACTCATTCCTCGCAGCTTGTAACTTGTTGACTCACAACTTCGCCACTCCCTCGACTCTAACAACTTTGCCACCTCTTTTCATTGGTGAGCCCTTTGG
>CM028381.1:78782040-78820608 GCA_013146195.2 Codonopsis lanceolata
AATTACAACTGCTTGGAGAATTGATTTCAACTTCGACATGCTCAGGAATATTTTGATCAACCGGGGAATTTTCAATATGGTCCTCTTCTACATGGCAGCGACCTTTATTGTTGTGATTAGGCTGCTTGGTAGCCGTACCCACAGAAGCATTAAATAAAGCATTCACATCTATATTAGGGCTTGTAACTGCAACAGGAGGAGAATTCGCTATGTTGGAACCTTCTATGCCTTGAGGGGAGGAAGTTCCTTGATCTCAGCTTTAGTGCCATCTGGGCAATGATGTATTTACAAAGAGCATTTTTGGGACTCGAACAGGATGGTATATCCTTTGAAGGCACACTTGTATTAGCGACATCAACCGTCGAAATATTAGGTACTTTAGGCTTCCAGATCGCCTTACTCCCACCTATATTACCTTGTGTCTCCTCTGCGGGGGAAGTATTAGGACCAACAGAACTTGTTCATTGGGTTTGTCTACTTGAGGTTATAAACTTTGCAAGAATCACCATCGTGGCCTTGCCTTTGGCAAAAACGCACAATATCTGGAAGACGCTCAAATTACCGATAGGTCGCCAAAAACCTTCAGACAATCCACTATCAATCCAGATGCGAGTTGGAATAGTTTTAGTGAGATTGATTTCAATGCAGATTCGGGCTACACTAGGGCGAGAAAGGTTTGCAGTAGGGTTGTCAATAAGAAGAGGCTGCCCAATCATGCTAGCAATTGAAAAAAGGGTTTGCTTGTTAAACAAGTAGATGGGGAGGCAAGGAAGAGAAAACCATACAGGAACAATAGGACTTTCCACCTCCATCAAGTCCGGCGTCCACTTAAAGACTCGCATTGATTGGATACCGATCCGACAAACCATTGGTCCTTGATCCATAGTCTTTGGAAATCAAACTAGGTGGGTAGTTTGGATAAGCACATGTTTATGGTCTAGATGGCCTAATGTTACTCCCCGATTTGAGGCGTAATGTATGGAATTCTTTTGCGCATAATGTCAAGAGAAGGGCGGCCAAGTGAAAACTTTCCCACCAAGGCATGTTTGAAGGGTTTTGAGAGGGTAGCAACTATGTCTGGGGTAAGTTTGAGAGCTGGTTCACCTTTATGAGTGGAAGGAGGTATTAGATTAATGGTATCAGTAGAAGGAGATGATTTGAACAAGGAAGCGAAGGATTTCTTAGCAGTGGGGGATGGCGGCGCCGGAGGAGGGTCTTCCATGGTGGTGGCAGCCCATGACGGCACAAGCAAGAAAAACCCTAGTGTAGGAGCCGGCAACCCTAGAGAGGAAACGAAGCTAGAGAGAGAGAGCTCCTCCTATTTGCTTAAAACCATTTACTTGAAAGCAGAGCAATTGAAGAGTTTATGTTCCCGCAAAATAGATGTTAGTAAGCAAGAGATAAGAGACAATGACAATAAAACCTCCGTAGAAGGTAAGAATTTACTTGTCTACTACAAGTAAAATAAAAAACCTTGTCTAAATAGTTTAAAAGTTTAGAGAAATGAGTCTCGTTGTCACCGATGTGGGATCCTTCAAAGAAGCTTGCACCTTTGAGTCACAGATGATGGCCCAACATCAACATCGTTCTTTCTGTCTTTATCTCCGCTTCCTTTTCAAAGATCATCATCTTTTCGCCTTTCCTTATCGCCTTTAGTTTCGCCACTAACAGAAAGCTGTATCAAGTCTTTGTCTAAGAATTCTCACCAAGCACATGCATCACTTCGTGCTTTTGTTTCTTCTCCTCCTGAATGGTTTGAAGCAATGTAGCTTTAGCATTGAATGCCATGTTTGCCCACTCTTGTTGATAAAGCAGTATTCTTCTCCAGTCATCCAAGTGAGCCTCTCTAGGTGCACCAGTAGCAATGGCAGCCTGGACTTCAGTTGTGATGATCTGGGTAAGATTATGGAGAAGAGAAACAACGTGTTGCTGAAGAGTAGAAAGCTGATGTGTGTGATGAGTGAAGGCTGCTTTCATTTGGAGATGATGTACATAGAGCAGATCCAACTTTGCTGAAGTAAAAAGAGTGCCTGGAGGAGAAGGGTTTGTAGGCTCAGGGGCAGGTGTTTGAGAAAGGCACAGAGTCTTGAGAAGAGCTGAAATGTGTGAATGTCTGCACCCTCAGGGCCTGGAGGGAAGAAAGTGGACATAGGGTAGGCGGGAGCTTGAGTTGTAGGCTCTAGTTCAGAATCAGGTATGACATCTGGGAAGATAATTTTCTTTCCAGTGGGGTGTTGAAGAACCTTAGTGATGATTTCCTATTGTCTCTTTGCCTTTTTGGAGGCTAATTGAGAAGGAGAGAGGAGAGACTCATCTATAGATGTAGACAAGGAGGAGTCAGATGAGGATCCCATAGAAGATTCATCAGTTGATTCTTCAGCTGACTGATGATCAGAATCAGCAGCTAGGTCAGGTTGTTGGGCATCAATGGGGTTGACTGACAAAGGAAGTGAGGAGTGTAAAGATAAGTCAGGCAAAATGGTAAGAGGGGAAGCTTGATTTGGGTGAGCAGGTAGGTTAGTGTCTATAAAAGTAGAAGATTCTAAAATAGGAATCACAATGTCAGCTGGAGCTGAAGGAGAGATAACAGCAACTGGGGGTTCAGTTGAGATGATAGGAGTAACTGACAAAGGAATGGCTAACACATAAGCTGGGATGGTTGAAGGAACAACATCAGCTGAAGGGTCAACTGGAGTGATAGGTGTGGCTGACACTGGAGTTGGTGCAGGAATGAGAGCAGTGACTGGAAGGACTAAAGATATGGCTTCAACTGATGGTACAAAGGTGGGTACTGGAATGGTTTACACGGTAGAAGTGAAAGTTGATACTATATCAGCTTGAGTAGTAGCAGGTAGAATGGTAGACGAAACAGTAAAAGGGATAGAAGAGGGTACCATAAAGGGGGCTGTAGGGATTGACTCTGAGATTAATACGCCAGGATCACTGCTGAAGGCATCAGGGAATGTAGTGGATTTAGAAGCTCCTCTTGGCATGAAGGCCATCTGTCTGTGGAGCTAAATGTAGGCTTGGTTGGCTGAATTAATAGCATCTTGAACATATTTGTATGCAGCCCTCTGAATTCTTGCCAAGTTTGCTGGGTCAAGTGAAGGTTGTTCCCAGTCTTGATGGAGCACATAACCATCTAGCACTACAGCCCTCCCAACTAGATATGGGTCATCATGTGGTAAGGCAGGGAGTTGATGCACCTTGTTGTATATGGTCCAAGCTAGGAAAATAAGCTCATCCTGGACAAAACGATCATTGGAAAGATAAAATCTATTCTAGACAAGAGGAAGGGGGTCAAAGTATTTGCCATAATTGGCCACTAGATCTTCTTGTGATAGGTTTGGGGTAACAGGATATAGGACATAAGGTCTTCTCTTCAAGTTGTGGTCAATGCACTTGATTGGATTAATAAGAGGTTTTTCATTTTTCTTATCTTCATGGAAAGAGAGAAGAAACTGGACAAAATAAGGAAGATGATCAATTGGAAAAACCCAATTTGGAGGAATGGGGACAGGATTTGCTTCGTAATATGAGTGTCTGAGATGGAAGGTAGGATTCCTAATAGGAGGGAAAATTTTTATTGGAGCCGTGTTTAGGGATCTAGGATTTGAGGGAGGAGAAACTGGTGAAGTATCAGTGATTGGAATGTCTGGAGTTGGGGAAAAAGGAACAAAGTTACCTGGATTGAGGTCAGGGTTTCTTCTTTGCCTTTTGGGAGCAAGTTTTGCAGCTAAGGTCAGTCTTCTTCTTTGGGTTCTTTGAGGTACATGGATTTGAGGGATGTCAGCTGCTTGCCTATCAGTTGACTGACCAATGTCATCTTGTTGACCAACTTGTTGACCAATTTCGGTGGGCACCAATTTCAATTTTTCGACTAGAAGATACACCAATGAGAGATGTGGTCCTTATCCTTCGAGGTCTTTGGCCAGATTCTGCTGATGGAATTTCTTGACCAGACCGACTTGAAGCATTAGCTTGCTTGATGTTTGCAACCATATACTTCTTGATTCTTACAGGCTCTAAATCTCCAACAGAAGGCGATGTTGAAGAGCAGGAAGGGATCGAAGCAATTGGTTGATAATGAGATGGTGAGTAAGCAGAGGATTGCCTGTCTCCATGTTATCCTTGTACATGGTTATGTTTGCCTTCACGCACTGTACCAGAACAGCATTCCAGTTCATTACAATATTTTCAACAATAGCTTCCATTAGAAAGAGTTGAGATTCAACAATCTTGTCATGTCCACCCGACTTGATGATGAGGCATTTATCCAACACTGTTGCAAGAGCATAGTGAAGAGGAGAGAATTTGTTCTTGTGCCTATCAAAGGCAAGCTCTACAGGTACTTCGCCTCTCATAGTGATCCACCCAGCCTGTTGAGTCTCTTCTGGGATAGTGTAGGTGGTTGAACCAACATCTGACAAGCCAAGGATGACCGCTGTGATAGTTTCCGCATCAAAGACAATAGGAACTCCTTTGATTGTTCTAGTAAGAGCGAAGGGGTTAGTTGGGGATTCTTCCCTAGACATGAAGAATTCTTCAGTTAACTGACAACTGAAGGTTCTGATGTTGAAGGAGAAAAGAGGAATCAACCCAGAGGCAGTTAAGAGGTGGATGAGCTCAAGCCCAATGGGTTCGTTGTTAAGAGATACCACATCCAAGAGACATCCTACAACCGTATTAGATGCCATTTTCTTGAAATAAAAAAAAAGGTTAAAATGAAGTAGAGAGAGAAGATAGAAAGGGAAAGAGTGAGAGAATGGATACCAGACAAGCTAGGGTTAGGGTTTAAACAAAGTAATGAAAGTTCGAAGAAGAAGCAGAAGAAGAAGTGAAGGAGCAGTTTGCAAAGGATGATTATATATATAGGAGGTATTTTATAAGTACGGATGCTTATAAATGTGAGTGAGTGGGTTTTAAAAGTGAGGATATGGAGTGTAGTGAAAAGTACACAGAATATTGGTTTTTGTGATAAAAGGGTGATTTATGACAGAAGGTTATTATCACAATGATGAGCCGTTTTTGTGTATACACGTCACTTCAACTGCCAAAGCTGGTAGGATAGTTGAAAGGTCAATTTGGCTTCTCAAGGAAGCTTCGCGAGTTCCAAGGAGAAATAAAAAGGCAGGAAATAAATAAGGGGATTTATAATTATTTTAGAATAAATCTCAGCTGAAATACGATCAGCTTTGATTTAGGGATCAGAGGCTACCTGAACAGTGACTATAATGTCAGTCACTGTGTTGTCAGCTAAGAGATAAAAATTATGTCAGCTATATCTCTTTTGTCAGCTGAGAGATGTCAGGTGATGGAAATTTGAAGATGTCAACCGAAGATTTGATTAAAAGCTTAGTCCCAAGCAGATACGTAAATCAATTATTTTCAGCTGATGAGACTCGGCTGACAAATCAAAATTTTAACGCTGATTTACTTTGTCAGCTACTGACTGCCCATATTTGTCAGTCTTTGCAATGACAACTATTGCCTCGAAGACTATAATCAGAAGGTTAGAAAGTGTCAATTGAAAGATGTCAGCTGATATAATTTTGTCAGCTAGTTGAGTGTCAGCTGACAGACTGAAGGGCACTGCTAATTGTCTTTTACAGCTGATCTAATAAACAAACTTGACATAGGCCGTGAATTGGTTACATTGCTCACAAATTCTGGACTTCTTCCCCTTCTTACCTTCGACATAGGCAAAACCTACAGTCAAACTTTAACAGAGTTATTCTTCCACCAGATGCAACCCACACAAAATATACCAAACTCCCTTTCTGGAAAGATCAATGGGATAGATGTAGTGTTTGATACCCAAACCATTCTGAATGCCTTTCCCAATATCAGCACTGCAGGTTCGTCTCTATCTGAAATTAGCAAGGAAATTGTGTCCAATGGATGATTTGTTATGATGGGAAATGTCCCTGTACCTATAGCTGCAGATAGAAAGAAAAATATCTTTCAGCCCCTTTATTATGCCCTAGCTTTTGTTTTAGACAAATGCCTAATTGTCAAATCTGGGGCAAAAGACAAGGTTATAGAAAAGCAATTGGCACTGATGGCTGCCATTGTGTTGGGAGAAAAAGTCAACTGGGTTGTTGTTTTAGTTAAACTCATTTATGAGAATATGAATAGACATAGGAGGAACCCAGTAAAATCCAAAATCACTCACTACCTCATCATTACCCACTTTATGAGACAGATACCTGCTTTTGTTAGGAGTGTGACACCTATTGATGTGACTAAACCAGTGAGTTGAAGGAAGTATGGGTTAGCAGATATCACCTGGGCCACTAACTCAAGCAAGTTTGTGGTAACTGCTGCTCCAAAAAGAAAAAGTAGAAGGATAAATCTGGCAATTAATGAGGAGGAGAGAGATGAAGAAGTAGCTGCACCAACAACTGCAGAAGCTACAGTTGCAAGACCCACTGGTGATGCACTTGCCAAACCTGTTGCCAAAAAATATGCTAGGAAGAGGCAGAGGACAACTGCTGAAACAAACCCTGAAAACTTCATTCCCTTCCCTGATACTTCTGAACCTCAAAACCAACCACCTTCATCACCTACTGCTTTACCTACCTCCAACCCAAAACAACCTCACAAACCATACTTCCCACCTATTTTCAACCCAACCTTTCATCCCAGAAATGATCCCTTCTCTGGCAATCCAGCTGATATTCCTACTGATTGGGCCTTCCTCATTGACCATCTACCCTACTTCATTCATGCCCTTCTATCCTTTCATGATGTGAAGAAGGAGGACAAACCAAGGGTAGATCCCATCAAATATGCGGACTCAAATTTGAACAGGAAATTATGGGTTACCTACAAAACCCCATGCAAGAATTGTCCACTACAGAAGAGATTGCCATCAATTACGTCAAATGTTTTGACCTAATGCTTGTGGAATGGAATGCCTTCTATCTTGCTCAAGACATGTTTGTGCAGGATGAGCTAATAGTTGATGTGTTGGAAATTTACAACGCTGAGTATGCTTTACCAATGATTAGGGTTGATGATCCTTATCTTGTTGGCAGACCTGCTACTGATGAAGACCAGATAGATAGAGAAGCAGGTAGACTACCTCCAATGAATAAAGCAAAACTCAAAAATATTCAAGATAAAGCCATGGAAAATATCAAGCTTAAGGTTGAAATGGCTACTGCCAAATACGTGTCACTTTTTGGCAGGAAATCATAAAAGGCAGGAGGAGCATCAGTATCTACCCAGCCATCTGCTGAGCCCCACCAAACCCCATCTTCATCTGCTGCACCTAAATCAAAACCTACCATTCCTTCTTCATCTACTTCACCTCAAACAATCAATGTTCAACCTATATCCTTCATCCTACCCCCATCTCCCTAACCCGAAGTTGACCTACACCAAACCCCTTTCACTCCATCTACATCTATTTCAGATACCCAAGAGCCCTCTGTAGCAACTGGTATAGATGAAGAGGTCAATAGACCTGCTGAAAATAATACCAATAGATGCCACTCCTGCTGAAGATATACCAACAGATGCCACTCCTGCTATTCAGCTAGTGAGTTACAGCTCCAGCTCTTCTGAGCAGGAAGCTGAAGAGGAGGAAGATTCTGAAGATGTGGATGATGATGACAAATCAGATGATGAAGAATAAGAAAATGATGATGATAGTGATATTGCTGTTCAAATATTGTCTCCTGCCAGGCTAGCATATCAAATGAGACAGAAACAGAAGGAGATCATTAAGGATGCACTTAACAAGCCAACTGGACAGAAGATCATATTTCCAGATATTACTCCTATATCTTTTCCAATTGATGAAGTGTCTGCTGCACCCTCCCCTCCAACTACTTCAATAACAGAACCTATTGCATCAACTCCAACTGCTCCTACACCAACTGTTGTTCCTGATGGTTCTACCGATGTCCCTTCCACATCAACTCCTACTGTCACTACACATGTCTTTCCTGAAGGTTCAAGCTATTATCAAGCCCTGGACATGCTAAAGATCACTCAGGTTTATATCAAAGAAGACCTCAAGGAGATGAACCTGCAACTGAATCAAAAATTGAAGGAGTGAAACAACAGATGAACGAACAGGTTATAGGATTACAACAGCAGATTGAAGCTCTTCTACCCTCTATTAAGGACTCCATCTCGGTTGCAATTCAAGCTGCATATACTGTAGGTGAGTCTTCTGCGCTATGGGTTTGAGGGGCAGTAGGTAGGTGGAGTAATATTTTTATTTTGTTTTAATTCTAAACTTGGTTGGCTTACTGCAGGTGAGTCTACAACACTGAAAGCATACAAGGAGCTGGAAGGGACATATAGAGCAGATCGAGCAGAGCTAAGAGCTGAAGCCTTAGCTCATAAGGAAGAGGAAGAAAAGCAGAAGGCAAGAGCTGAAAAGGCTGAAGGAAAGGCTGCTAATTACAAAGAGAAGATTGCAGGCCTTAAATTTAAATTAGGTAGAGCAGCTAAACAACTAGGTGAAGCAATAGCAGCAGCTGCTGAAGTCGCTGAAGAAAAATCGTTTGATGATGATGTCGATGAAGCTGTACATGATTGATTGTTTTTAGTTTAATAGAATTGCTGCAACATGAATGATTTAGCAAGTTAAAAAAATTTAGCAAGTGTAAAAGTTCTTCCTACTGAATATGAGCAGGTAGGCTTACAACCTTGTTTTACTCAATTGTTATAATATTGGGTTGAGTAATCCAGCCTAAACTATTCAAAACATAGTTTGGTTATTAGTGAAATTGATTAAACTTTAGCAAGTGTAAAAGTTCTTCCTGCTGAATATTAGCAGGTAGGCCTACTTCCTGTTTCATCAATTTAAGCATGACTCAAGTCAGTTACTTGACCCATCTGTTATAATATTGGGTTGAGTAATCCACCCGACAGTATTCAAAACATAGTTTGGTTATTAATCAAGTTGATTAGACTTTAACAAGTCTAAAAGTTCTACCTGCTGAATATCAACAGGTAGGCCTCCTTCCTGTTTTATCACTTTAAGCATGACTCAAGTCAGTTACTTGACACATCTGTTATACTATCGGGTTGAGTAATCCACCCTACACTATTCAAAACATAGTTTGGTTATTAATCAAGTTGATTTGACTTTAACAAGTCTAAAAGTACTTCCAACTGAATATCAGCAGGTAGGCCTACTTCATGTTTCATCACTCTAAGCATGACTCAAGACAGTTACTTGACCCATCTGTTATAATATCGGGTTGAGTAATCAACCCTACAGTATGCAAAACATAGTTTAGCTATTAATCAAGTTGATTAGACTTTAACAAGTCTAAAAGTTCTACCTGCTGAATATCAACAGGTAGGCCTACTTCCTGTTTCATCACTTTAAGCATGACTCAAGACAGTTACTTGACCCATCTGTTATAATATCGGGTTGACTAATCAACCCTACAGTATTAAAAACATAGTTTGGTTATTAATCAAGTTGATTAGACTTTAACAAGTCTAAAAGTTCTACCTGCTGAATATCAACAGGTAGGCCTACTTCCTGTTTCATCACTTTAAGCATGACTCAAGACAGTTACTTGACCCATTTGTTATAATATCGGGTTGAGTAATCCACCCTATAGTATTCAAAACATAGTTTGGTTATTAATCAAGTTGATTAGAGTTTAATAAGTCTAAAAGTTCTTCTTACTGAATATCATCAGGTAGGCCTACTTCCTGTTTTATCATTCTAAGCATGACTCAAGACAGTTACTTGACCCATCTGTTATAATATCGGGTTGAGTAATCCACCATACAGTATTCAAAACATAGTTTGGTTATTAATCAAGTTGATTAGACTTTAACAAGTTTAAAAGATCTACCTGCTGAATATCAACAGGTAGGCCTACTTCCTGTTTCATCATTTCAAGCATGACTCAAGTCAGTTACTTGACTCATTTGTTTTAATATTGGGTTGAGTAATCTACCCTACCCCATTCAAAACATAGTTTGGTTATTAATCAAATTGATTAGACTTTAGCAAGTCTAAAAGTTCTTCCTAACTAATATCAGCATGTAGGCCTACTTCTTGTTTTATTATTTTAAGCATGAGTCAAGTAACTGAAGTCAGTTACTTGACTCACCTGGGCCACTAACTCAAGCAAGTTTGTGGTAACTGTTGCTCCAAAAATAAAAGGCAGAAGGATAAATCTGGAAATTAATGAAATAAAGTTGTTTTACTGAGTTAAAATCAGTTTTTAAGATACCAGTTGATCTAGTTGTAATGTCAGTATGGTTTACCAAAGATGTTGGTTAATGATCCTTATCTTGTTGGTAGACTTGCCACTGAGGAAGACATCATCCATAGAGAAGCAGGTAGACTACCTCCAATGTGGCGACCCGACCCGGATCCCAAGACGAGACCCTGAGGTCGTGCCGCTTCCAAAAAGGCACATAACAAAAACAAGTAGCAAATAGTGGGTAAGGCCATAACGGCGGCACGCCAAAAACTTTAACACATGCGGAAGCGTATAATAATTAAACAGTGGCGCCCGAGCTAACAAGCTCAAACTAACACAACCTTAGAGATAATGAATCTCTTGGTCAAAAAATAAAATCATGTGACGCCAATAGGCACATATAACAATTTATAGCAATTATATATCAAGTCATCGGCGACGCTATGGCCGGAACCCAATATTAAACTAAGTCTACAACTCTAGTCTAACATGCTTAACGCTAAAACATGCCGGATAACAAACATAATAAACAAACCAATATATGGTTAAAACAACTAAAGCATAATCATCATAAATACACAAGGCACAACTAACACATGTCGGCTCTCAAAACATTAAGTACTAATTAACATAAGTTCAAATATCACACAATTAAAGTCTTGCTACCCCACATAAAGTTTATATAACTTTATGTCCCCGTCGTCCTTGCCAAAAGAAAAGGTACTAAAATTTACAAGGTAGCAACCTCGTCACAAGCTTCACCAACGTATCTTGATAATCACTTTGAACCACTTGCACGGCTCGGATCTAGGGAAAACAATCAAAAGAAATAGGAGTAAGTCATAAAGACTTAACAAGTTACTAACATAACTTCCTGTCATGGCATCATGCTCAACAATAATAGTTCATGCAATTGGCATAATATACATTTCATAAATAATTATGTCAAGGTACTCATACTTATCAATTTCAAGTATCATGTTATCAACAAGTATAACATTTCATTAATTCATTCAACCACCATTTCATATCATATCATATTCACGTAGCACATTATTCACATATAAGCACTCGTGAGTCAATTCATATAAAAGGGATATGATATCGTTACCCTTTTTCCGCGCATGTCGCTCCTGCAAAAACATGTGCAAAACCTTTATGTGTCCTCGATATCCCTTTCGTGGATATCGACGTTCCCGAGACATTTCCCCACTCGAGTTCCGATAGTTATCAAAGTCATGTTTCCATACTACAACTAAGATCAACTACTTCCCTACCGTGGCCATCGATAGAGGGGTGTGTGCAATCCGGTGCGGCGATCCATCAAAATCACGAATCTCACAATTCGTGAAGATGATGCATCGTCCCGCCCCAAAGACTCAACAAACCGATTCCAGCTGGACTCAAACTTCAAGCACACGTAATTCATATTCATATGCTCAAATAAGTAGGCATGTACTCTACAATCATCTAGTCATGCTTTTAATTCACAACTAGCACATAATCACATTAGAGATAAAATCAAGACTCTAATCATCAAGTGTTATTCATACACTTTAAAATGCTTGGAGGCTTAACCTCCATTAATACTACCCCAAAATTCGTAGGACTTAGACATATTACTCCTTAATGTCATACTAACCCAATGGTCAACTCCGTTGAGTCATAATCAATCTTTCAAAATTAGGGTATAGAAGCCATTGGCCTCAATACTCTCCTATGTCCATACTAACGTAATTAAAAAGGTTACTAAGGTCATTAAACCCATAAAACCCCAATCAAACAATTAAGTATGAAACATAGAATCAAAGTCACAAACTAGGCATATACATTCATTCTTGCCATTTCATCAAATATGAGTCTAATCATTTTATCAAATATGCTCCCAACACTTAAACAATAAGATAGGGTGATTTATCATAGATTACCACACATAAATAACATCATAAACATGGTTTATAACCTGTTTATAATCTGATCATACAATCAAAAATGCAACATTTAGCATATACGTGAACATAGCATCTCTACAAGCCTAACTATTTCATCAAACATGCTCCCAATGCTTAAACAACAAGATGGAGTGATTTATCATACATTATCACACCTAAATAACATCAAAATCATGATTTACAATCTGATCATAATCTGTTTATACAACCTAAAATACATCATTTAGCATATACGAGAACATGACATCTCTAGAAGGTCCTAAGTGCTCTCATTGACCTCATATAGCAAGATTGTTTTCCCTAGGGTCAATGAGGCTAAAAGAAATAAGAAGAGATGTTGTAACTCATCTTAAACAAGCCCTACAAGATGTACAAAACGTCCATGCAAAGGTGGGTATGTGATCTCCTTGCCCTCCTCTTCACTTCTATGGTTGGGTTTTGCAAATGGCTTCCTCAAGACTTGGCCACCATTGATGAACACTCAAGAACCTTGAATAAACTCTCTATAACTTGCATGAAATGATCAGCCACGAATTTGGAAGAGAATGACTGATTAGGATAGGTTAGTGGAGGTATTTGGTCACACAATGGCTGAAGTGGGGTGGGAGAAGGTGTCCAATGCATGGTTGTGCATGTTGGAGGTCTTTCTTTGCCAAGTGTTGTACATGCATCCAAGTCTCCCAAAACTTGTCAAGCATGCAAGAGAGGATAGGTAGGACGAACTAGGGTGGGTTAGGTTGGGTTTGGGTGGGGTTTAGTTGGTCAAATGTTGACAAATGCAGAAAGTCCCGTAAATCTGGAAATAGTATGATGTGGTCGCATGGTCATGAACCCATGCGAGCGCTTTGTCCTAGACTACACTTCTTGTCCAATTTTGTTCCCTTGTTCGGTTTAGGTCTCTCCCGCATGCAACCTCGGGTCCTCCAAAGCCAAAAAGTGTCTACAATTCACTCTTAAAGTCCTCTAAAATATAACCAAGGCAAATCAATGATCAAAACTCAATCAAACATGGCTAAGAACTTAGGAAAAACACTCCCGAACAACAACCGAAAAGGTCAAACGGAGAAGGGTTAACCCTAGAATCAAACTAGCAACCAAACCGACGATGCAACTAGCATTCAACCAACATCTAAAGCGTGTTAATGATGTTATGAGTGGTCTCTAACATTGATCCATGTGTTTATAACATAAAACACAAACCCGAGTTTCAAAGCAACTCGTGAAGGAAAGGTGCATACAAGCATCTCAAACGACGTCAATGAACATGCTATTGACTTTAAACATATGAGTGAGCTAAGTTAACATACAAATGATGATTATGAATGTATGAACTCATGCAATAAACAAGCAAGCAATAAACTAGGGTTTTACATCCAATAAGCAAGGCAAAAATTAAAAAGATTCAAGATAAAGCCATGGAAAATATCAGGCATAAGGTTGAAATGGCTACTGCCAAATACGTGTGAGTTTTTGGAAGGAAATCATCAAAGGTAGGAGGAGCATCAACATCTGCCCAGCCATCTGCTGACCCCCACTCCTGCTATTCCTCTAGTGAGTTACAGCCCCAGCTCTTCTGAGTAGGAAGATGAAGAGGAAAAAGATTCTGCACATGATGATGATGATGATAGTGATACTGCTGTTCAAATATTGTCTCCTGCCAAGCTAGCATATCAAATGAGACATAAACAATAGGAGATCATTAAGGAATGCACTTATTAAGCCAACTGAACAGAAGACCGTATTTCCACATATTACTCCTATATCGTCTCCAGTTGATGAAGTGTCTGCTGCACCCTACCCTCCAACTACTCCAACAACAGAACCTACTGCATCAACTCCAGCTACTCCTACACCAACTGCTGTTCCTGATGTCCCTTCCACATCAACTCCTGCTGCCACTGCACATGTGTTTCTTGAAGGTTCAAGCTATTATGAAGCCCTGGACATATTAAAGATCACTTAGGTTCATATCAAAGAAGATCTCAAGGAGATGGACCTGCAACTGAATCAACAAATTGAAGGAGTGAAACAACAGATGAATGAACAGGTTGCAAGATTACAGCAGCAGATTGAAGTTCTTCTACCCTCTATTAAGGACTCCATCTCTGCTGCAATTCAAGCTGCATATACTGCAGGTGAGTCTTCTGCACTCTGGGTTATAGGGGCAGTAAGTAGGTGGAGTAATATATATATTTTTTAATTCTAAACTTGGCTGGCTTACTGCAGGTGAGTCAACAACACTTAAAGCGTGCAATGAGCTGGAAGAGACATATAGAGCAGAACGAGCAGAGGTAAGAGCTGAAGCCTTAGCTCACAAGGAAGAGGAAGAAAAGCAGAAGGGAAGAGTTGAAAAGGCTGAAGGAAAGGCTGCAATTTACAAAGAGAGGATTGCATGCCTTAAATTTAGATTAGGTTGAGTAGCTAAACAACTAGGTGAAGCAACAGCAGCTGCTGAAGAAAAATCTTCTGATGACTATGTCGATGAAGATGCACATGATTGATTGTTTTTAGAGAAACACCAAAATCTCTTTTGTATCTCTTAAACTCAATTACATTTAAGTACATATGTTTAATATTTTATCCAAAGTGATAAGTTTAATAGAATTGCTGCAACATGAATGATTTAGCAAGTTAAAAAAATTTAGCAAGTGTAAAAGTTTTTCATGCTGAATATCAGCAGGTAGGCCTACTTGCTGTTTTATCACTTTCAGCATGAGTCAAGTAACTGAAGTCAGTTACTTGACTCATTTGTTATAATATTGGGTTGAGTAATCCACCCTACACTATTCAAAACATAGTTTGTTTATTAATCAAATTGATTAGAATTTAGCAAGTGTAAAAGTTCTTCCTGCTGAATATCAGCAGGTAGGCCTACTTGTTGTTTTATCACTTTAAGCATGAGTCAAATAACTGAAGTCAGTTACTTGACTCACCTAGGCCACTAACTCAAGCAAATTTGTGGTAACTTCTGCTCCAAAAAGAAAAAGCAGAAGGATAAATCTGGTAATTAAAATAAGACTATTATTTAAAAGATAGATCCTGGGATTTCATGTTATCAAGGAATGTTCATGCAAAAGCAGATAGACATGAAGTAAACATGGTTTGAACAAGTTCTCATTTTGATCAAAATATACTCGAATACAAAGAGGATCTAAAGATTACAAGATTCAATACAACTTCTAGTGACTTAACTACTCCTGTTAAATAACTAATCTAAACACCTGATACATATCTAAAGGTAAGGATGTTACAAGGAGAAGTCTATGAAGACCATGGACCCAGATCCTTTTAATTGGTTGGAAAAGAAAGTATAGGTCCAGATCAAGGGAATCAAAGTGGAAAGAGGTTGCCAAACGGAATCTCTACACTGTGAAAAATGTAGATATATGATCCTGTCGCCTGCTCCTCCTTCTCCCTTCAGCTAGCTCTCAGGCAGAGGAGACCTTCACAAGTTCGCATGACTTCTTTTCGAAAGTCCGCTGCTGTGAAGTGAGCTAATCTTGAGAGAGAAGCATGTCAGCAAAGGAATATGTAGAAGGTCTACAATACCAAGACGGAGCGACTGACATGAGCATGGTCACTGGAGTCTGGGAGAGGCATGCTAAATAGTTGATATAGAAAATCTTCATACAAGAGGAATCCTCAAAACTAACCAAACAACTTTTGATGGATAGGAAGAGTAATTCCAAGTTGTTGAGAAGGAACCTTGATCTAGTGCTAAGAATTCTCCTAGGTAACATAGTGTTTGGGGTAGTTTGTGAGTGATAGAGAAGAAGGAAGGAATGTCTCTATAAATACTCGCTGAGGCAGGACAATGGACGGATTTAATAAATTTTATTAAGAATGAACAGTCCTTTCAACCACTCTCATTAAAGTTATATAGGGAAGTGTGAGAGATAGTTTTAATTCCTACATATCCAGTAAAGTTTCTTCTTTGGAAAGCTAAAAGATTTTGAAAAGACAATACAACTTTCTTGGGGAATGTGTATGTTTGAATTTGAGGGGGACGGGGGCGGCTGGTGTAGTGGCCTGACACTTTTTTGGTGTGTGTGGTGGTGGGGGGAGAGTTTTGTATTTATTATGTGGTATGGTGTTAAATTTAATAATTTTTGTGTAAGAAGATGTGTAAGAAGATTATACAATGGGAAGATATCAGCTAGTAGGCCTACTACCTTGTTTTATCACTTTAAGCATGAGTCAATTAACTGATGTCAGTTTAGTTGACTCATTTGTTATGATATTGGGTTGAATAATCCACCCTACACTATTCAAAACATAGTTTTGTTATTAATCGAATTGATTACACTTTAGCAAGTCTAAAAGTTCTTCCTGCTGAATATCAGCAGGTAGGCATACAACCTTGTTTTATGACTTCAAGCATGAGTCAAGTAACTGATGTCAGTTACTTGACTCAAGTCAAACATAGGTGTAAACTGATTCATTTACCCTACCCTCTGCAAGTTTAATCTACACTATGCAAATATGAAAGGGATATACAAACTGTCTGAGTAAAATACAAACAGATAGTTTCAATTGACATATATTTGCATTTACAAACTCATAAAAGTAGTACCCAAAATAAAACAAAAACAGAGCAATTTCATTGTATTAATCAAGGTAAGCAAGGATTGTCATTATCATAAACAAGTGTATTTTACATGACCTCTGTGAAATAAAGAAAATACATGACCAATGTCATCTCCGAATTCCTCATTCAAACAATTACAAGCAGAAGTAGCAGTAGCAGCAAGTAGATGCACATTTCAAGTATCAAGTTCCTAAAAAATGGCAAACATAAACAACATTGCCAAAACTAAAGTACCAATCCCCCTGCCATCATCCACCAAACATATACAACCTTCCCAAAAAATAACTCCATGTTTTACATGTGATCATTGTCAACTAACAAAAACTGGCAAACATATACAACCTTGCCATCATTCACCAAACATCAACAAAACTACCATACCATTCCATCATCCACCAAACATCAACAAAAACAAGAAAAATAACCATACTATTATATGCATTAATCTATCTCTATAGTCATTCCATTTGTTTCCTTACACTTCTTCTTCCAAATGTTCATCTTATTTCTTTCTAATTCTTTTTATTAATTATGTTTCAGTAGCATTCACTTGATGAGTTGTGGCAGGCCTCTCATACACTATATTTCCAGCAGCCTTCACTTGAGGCCTCTCTTGCACTGGATTTCCAGCAGCCTTATGACTTGCAGCAGGAGTCTTTTGTACTGGATTTCCAACAGCTTTCTCAGTTGCAGCATGCCTCTCTTTCACTGCATTTCCAACAGCTATCTCAGTTGCAACATGCCTCTCTCGCACTGCATTTCGAACATCCTTCATCGTATCGTGGTCAGGTGGTGTCATCATCGTATCATGAAGAGGTGGTATTATCGCCGTATCCTGGTTAGGTGGTGTCTGCCAGTGGTGGGATGGTGTTTGCTGCCTCCTTGCCTCAACTAATTCATTGATCTTCTGGTTCATTTCAATCATATGATCATCAATCTTTCGTATTTGAATACTATGATCATCAATCTTCCGGTTCATTTCAAGGATATAATCATTGATCTTTTGTTGCATAGAAGTCACAACATGCATGATTACCCTCATCAAATCATTAGCAGGGGCAACTTCTTCTTCAGTTGGTTGTTCCTTTAAACTATATGTGTATATTGTACACCAAGTCCCTGGAAACCCATGAACATAACGCAAACAAGATTCCGCATCATTCGGAACCAAAGGACGAAGAGCAACATCTTGTCAATTGAAAAACAATAAAAACTTCATTAATGAAATGCACAATAAAATAAATCTTTCATTATCGTGGTAGAAATAATGGAAAGATTTTACATGTTGTATATCCAAGATTTGAATAATCTCTTCATAGCTTGGATTTCCTGTTGACTTCCAGTCACACATTCTAGGAACTTCTGTTCCTATCTTTTCCAGCCGATAAAGATCTTCAAATCCAAGAAAGTTGCAAAATAATTCAAATACCCAAACCTAAACAAAGTTATATGTAAGAAACATGTGATGAAAATAATTTATTGTCATTTGATGTATAGTTGAATTCAACTGTTTACCTGTATTGGTAATGGGAAGCCATAGAACGTATTGGTTTTAACACCATCCTTATTCGAAAGTTTTTTCAGTGTAGTTAGAAAATTGGGATAAGACCTTCTTCCCCATGGATAATTATTAAACAACTCCAAGTTATCCACGATATTCAAAAAATCAGTATCAATCGAAGTAATCATTTCCTTAGCTCTCAGCATAGATTCGTAGATAACAGCAAGTCCCAATTTGTATCTGTCCAACTCATTTTTTGCACTTGAAAAAGCTTCCTTTATTTCTTCAGGTCTCACAGCCTTTTTCTGCCCCTCAAAGTATTCATTAAATAGTCTTTTTGTTATAGGGATGTCCTTAGTAAAATCACTCTCATCACCCGAATATAAGTAATTAGCCTATAATCTGAGAGCCCAAATATCACTTTCAGACCCCCAATACAAAACCACAGCTCATTTTCATCGGGTGACTCAATCCTTAGCATAACTAAAACATGTAGCAACATATTGGATGGGTTCATACTCTCCTTAATCCCATACAACTTTCCAAATGCAGAATCCAAGAACAATTTTTTGTGTTATTCATCTAATTTTTTATAAACATAATCTACAACTGACGATTTACTTCTGGTTGACACTTTTGCAGAGTATCTTTCTGATGGCGGAGTAATGAATGACATATTCTCTATAATAGAATTTCAAATCATAAATATTAATCACAACAATTATGTTTTAAACATATAGAACCAAAAAAACATGCAGTTCATGTTTGAAAGAGTTCACCTATGTTTGCAAAACCAAACAGATTAACATAAACTATTAAAATAAATTAAAATGCAAATTGTAAACATTAAACACATAAAAAGCAATAAGCATAAACACCAATTATGTTTCTACACATATAGTTGATTGGAGGTGCACAGGTGGCGGGGTGATTCGTGATGCTTCGGGAAACCTAGTTTGCGCCTTTTCAAGCGATTATGGAAATGGTACGAACATGAGAGCTGAGATTATGGCCCTCCGAGAAGGACTTCAGTTATGTCACTCGCTTTATCTTGATACTGTGGTTGTCGAATCTGATTCTCTCACGGCTGTTAATGTTTTGGTTGAGGGTCTTCGTGAACCTTGGCAACATATATACTTGCTTCGGGACTGTAGAGGTCTTCTGGGTGATTTTTCATTGAGGCATGTTTTTCGTGAGCAGAATATGGTAGCTGACAGATTAGCTGCTTTTGCGCATACGCACGGGAGTCAAGTTGTGATTTCAGACTATGTTAATCTTCCTGTTTTTGTTTAAAAAGTTTTAGCTTTTGATATGGAGGGTCTATATAGTTTCAGAAAATAGTTGCTTAGGCTTTTTGGTCTCTTTGTTTCTAGTTGTCGTTCGAGGTTCAGGCTCCTTTGTCCCCCCTTTTGTTGGGTTAAGGCTGGGTTGTCCCCCTTTGTATTTTTCTCTATTTTAATAAAATGCTGCAGGTGCCGTCCTGTTTTTTTTTTTTTTAAAGAAAATAATATATATAGTTGATTGGAATTGTAGTTCAAAATATGTTGATTAATTGAAGCATGAATCACTCAAACTACAACAGAGGACCAATATATCTAGATTAATTAGACTTTGTGGGAAAAATGTGAGGGTAGAGTAACTGTAGATGAATTAGGTTGAGCATTTCAAAGAATTACCTTGATAATGTTGATGAAATTGAAAGAAAATCAAGAAGAGCTGTTGAATCGATCCAAATAGGGTCTCCTGATAGCTGTTAGAGGTAGGGTATTGATTTGGGTATTGATTTGATTTTTCTCTTCGAAAAAATGAATTATGAAAGAGGAGATGATTATCTCAGTCGATTATAAGTCGAGGAGTAGAGGCAGTTACTCGACCTATGTTGTTGTCAGCCTCGCTGAATACTCGACTCACTTACCGATTTAAAAGGGTGTAGAATAGGAAGTTTCTATGTACAACTTTTTTGACTCGGTCAAAGGCCATAAAAGATAAATCCTCAGGTTTTATGGTTGTACTTGATAATATCCTCGAAATTGTTTTTTGGGGGGGGGAGGATTGGGGAAATTTTTATTTTACTTGGTAAAGTAGAAAAAAAGTATTAAGGACTCAAATAATGCTTTCAGTCCCAAAAATAATAGGTATTAGGGTCCTTTGTTACATGGGACTCAAAAAGTAGGGTCCCTAAAACTACTTTTTTTTTGTAGTGATTAGACAAAAGAGCATAAGAGTAGATAAAAATGAATCCTAACACCTAGATTCCCCTCTATAATCAAATCTTCATAAACTGTGTTTACCTGCTGCTAAATAACTGCTGCCCTCAGATTAATCGATTGCTAATAAAATTAGTTTAGTTAAATTAGACATAATTGATCAAACAACTCCCCTTAGTTATAATTGTTACATGTTTACTTGCCTTAATTGCTTCTTGTCTCTATGGTTCAACCCTTACTTTCCAATCACTATATTTTATATTGATTCGTACACTTGCGAGGTAAATAAATAAGACATCAATTATCTTTGACGATTTATCTGATTTGGGTAGAAAAAGTGCTGAAGATCATGTTGATGGTCTCCTAGAAAGACTGCAAACTTCAGAACATGAAGTAATTCCAACAGTTTGTCTTGTAAAAGCTGTTTCAAAGACTACTGAAGTGGATGAAGAATTCAATGTACCTTCATTGGGGACTTCATTGGAGAATGCTGAAACAGATTCAGATTCTGATGAAGAGAAAATTATAATTGATAGATCCAAGGACATCCACAATAGAATTTAGAAAGATCATCCTTGCAGTTTGGTGATTGGTGAAGTAAGTGCGGTTGTGCAAACAAGAAGAAGAGAAAAGGTTAGTTGGAAAGACATAGTTAAACTTGCTTGTTTGTCTCTGGAATGTTTGAAAGTTTATACTTGTTGTTATGTTTCAAAAATAGAACCAAAAAATATGGTAGAAGTAGGGGTGTAAATGGTTCAACTTGTAACAAATTATGAGTTGAACCGTATGCCATCGGTTTGAGAAAAATCAAACCGGAGCTAAACCGTTTAATGTCTTGAGCTGAACCGAACTGAGCCATGATGGTTCGACTCGGTTCCGTGGTTCGGTTTCATGGTTCAGTTTCGCGGTTTGGTTTCATTTCGGTCTGAATTTAGAAATAGTTCTACTTATTCAAAATTTAAGTAAACGAAGAAAATATTATACAAACATGCCACATAAAATACTAAAAAATTAAATATAATACAATTATATTCATAAACTCACTTTTAAAAAATTGCACAAACTTTCAAATAAAAGGATTAACATTTTTAATTCTTATAATCAATAAATTGAATCCAATATAAAAAAAATACAATAACGTATATTATATTTAAAATGTTTATGTAAATTCAAAAAGTCTAAAGGAAAATTCCTAAATACTAATATTAGACTTATAGTTTATATAGTATAAAATATTAATAGTATAAGAGTACTAAAGTATAAAGGTTAGGAATTCAAAAGAATTTGTTATTTGGCTCGGTGGTTCGACTTGGTGGTTCAGCTCAAAATGGTTTGGTTTGGTTCGGTTTGACTCAACTCAACATGTCAAGCCGAAAACCAAACCAAACCGTCCGACTTCTCAAAATCTCAAACCGAGCTGAACCATATAGCACCCAAAACCAAACCAAACCGCATGGTTCGGCTTGGTTCGACTCGACTTGGTGGTTTGGCGACTCGGATTGACACCCCTAGGTAGAAGCCTTACAAGATGAACCTTGGATAAATGTAACGCAAGATGAACTTGAACAATTTGTCAAAAATGATGATTGGTACTTAGTTCCTCGTCCTAAATCTTCTAATGTTATAGGAAGTAAGAGGATATTTAAAAAAAGTCTGATGAACAAGGTAAGGTAATTAGGAATAAAGCTCGCTTAGTTGCTGAAGGTTACACTCAAGTAGATGGAATTGATTTCAATGAAACTTTTACCCCAGTTGCAAGAATTGAATCAATTAGGACGTTGCTTGCTATTGCATGTTATTTAGGTATTTCATTACAACAAATAGATGTTAAGTGTGCTTTCTTGAATGATGTGTTAAATGAAGAAGTTTATGTAGAACAACTTAATGGTTTTGAAGATCCCTTTAAGTGAGATCATGTTTATAGACATAAGAAGGGACTTTATGGCTTAAAACAAGCTCCTAGAGCTTGGTATGGTAGGTTAACTGATTACCTTCTATAAAATGGTTTTAAAAGAAGAGAGGTGGATAAAACTTTGTTTATTCAAAAATCCAATAAAGAAATTCTTATGTTAGTAATATCCTCTAAAGAAATTCTATGGAAAATGCTACTTATAAAAAGATCCTTATGTCCTCCAATGTTAAGCTTAGTAGAGATGATGAGGTTAAAAATGTTGATAATACCCTCTATTGAAGTATGATAGGCAGTTTGTTTTACTTGACTGCTGATCGTCCTGACCTTATGTATTGTGTACGTGTATGTGCTAGATATCAAGAAAACCCCAAGGAATCTCATCTTTTAGCTTTAAAAAGAATTCTTAGATATGTCAAAGGAATTTCTGAGTTAGGAATTTGGTACACCAAAGACACCAATACTAATTTAGTAGGATTTAGTGACTCTGATTGGACTGGTGACGTGTATAATAGAAAAAGTACCTAAGGTGGTTGTTTTTTTCTTGAAAATAACCTAGTGTCTTGGTATAGTAAGAAAAAATATTATGTTTCTCTTTTTGGAATATGTGGCAGTTGGTAGCTGTTGTACTCAGTTGCTTTGGATGAATCAAATGATTGAAGATTATGGTTTACATAGTGACTTGTTGATACTTATTGTAATTAGATTTATATCTGCTCATACATTACACTAGTTTTATACATAAGTGGCTAATTGGGCTGTGTATCGATTAGCGTGGCGACTGTGTATAGAACTTTGCCAAGTACAACTTTTATAGGATTTCAATAGGTTCAGCGGAAGACCTCTTCAAAGCTTTAGTGGAAGACCTGCTTCTACATACAACAGCAGACCTTGTCTACACTCGGTCATTTATGACATGTCATATCAAACCATTATTAATGGATCAATTTAAATCCTCATCTATGTTTGAATTTAAATTGAGACATTTTCTGACATCTCAGACCCGCCGAAAGCAGCTTTCCGAAAAGAAGGAAGACTTTTCGCATGAACAGCAGAAAGCGCTGTCACCTACTATCTGCAACAACTCTCATAGATCTGACATCCAGATTGTCCAACTTCCAGAAGATCTCAGTACTCATTCCCTGTTCGATATCTATGAAGATGAAATTTTTGATTGACAGCCCCATGCATTTAATGCATTCAACCTAATAGAGTTGTTAACTCTTCGTCTTCTCCAACAGATCTCAAGAATGCTCATGCTATAAATTCTGCCATTTAAGACTGAAGAAAAATACTCAACACTTGACGAATTGCTCTGAAAATCTTCAACAACTCTTAGTGTAACACCCCGCTCCTTCGTTAGCTCGATTAGCGTGCCATAATCGCAATTATTCTTTTGTGGGTTGCATGATTGGTTAGTGAGATTGTCTAGATGGGTATGAGAGACCACATTGATACCAAAACACTATTAAGGGATTCCATATAGTTGTTGACTTGCTAAAGTCACAAGTCGTGACTCGACGATAGTCGGAATGCGACGCGATTGAGAGTTGCTTGCATTTTTGCGTTCGTGACCTCGGTTTGGTCCTAGACCTTTACATGATGGTTTATTAACATGTTTATATGTATTAGACTTCAAGTTGGAGGTGTTCCTTAAGTCTATCGATGATTTGGAAGCTTTGGAGATAGCATTCGTCTCTATCGCGTAGTTCGGGGATTGAGTCGCGTAATCGTCTCTCCTTTGGAGTTCTTATTTCCCTAGTTGTTATTCAACTTTCTAGAAGTATTCAAGTTTCTACATTAGCCCTTAGACTTGCCTTAGAGTCTCCTTCCATTGCTTCTTTGAGTTGTTTATGCCTTATATGCGTTATACGTGCAAATCTGGACCTGTTTGACCTAACGTATGGCCTGAGGAATTGTTCCACCATGCCAACCGAACATCTTGCGCATTGTTCGGCCCCAAGAACTGAACATTATGAAGGAGGTTCGGCCTCCACAACCGAACAAATACGATTTCCAGCAAAACGAGGATTTTCTGCAACTTTGGTTGATTACAATTGTACCCTTACTAAACCTCTATCATTAGTGACTTTAACCACTTGTATTAGAGCCTTATTAGTCTAATCTAAGTCCTAATCATGTCCTAACATGTTTGGGGAGTGGATTAGGGTTTGATTAAGGATTGATTACAACTAACAATCACTAATTGTACCTAGGAATTTCCCTTTGTGCCCTTATTGTTTGTGGAAGTATAAATATACTAACTCTTCACAAATTCAGCCAAACCTCTTCATTTTCCTCCTTCTAAATCAGACGTATTCAGGGAGAGAGTGTGGGAGATTTGAAGCTTTGAGCCCTAGCTATTCTTCCTCCGATCTTCGAAGATCCGACCGTCCGATTGCCGCCAAACATCGAATTCTTGATGTCCTCGACGAGTGGAACAACTTCACCGTTCGGATTTTGATTCTCTTGAGTTTTCACTCAAGCTAGGTAAGTTACTCTCTTTTGATTTTGGTTCATTGGCCCCTAGGTAAAACAATGTAAATGTTATTTGAGGGCAATGAACACTTGATATGTTATGTATGCCTATTCTAGGGATTTTTGGAAGTATGAACTTGTTAGGAGCATTTGTAGAATGACTTCTATGATTGTTGAAGTATATGATTACTCTTCATCTTGTGTTTCTAGGATTATGAGCATGCTAGAAACCATGTCCACATGTTATTTGGGTTTATTATGGAGGTATGCCTATGATTGGGGCTTTGAATGTGTGAACTCATTAGATATCATGAGTAGGATCATTTAATTGAAATTATGTGATTTATGATAAGGGTTATGATTTATTTTGGGTTTTGTTATGAATTTTAGGGCTTGATAATCAAGCCCGAATTATTGGGGAAATTGTTGTTAATTGAAGTGGGTGTAAATGTCGAGATTGATGAAATATGTCAATAATGAAACTTAGTATTTAGACTCAACGGAGTCGTAATAAGTTCAATAATGTGTTAATGAACTCAGGTTGAAATCCTACGACATTTGGGTTTCATTTGACTATAATTATGATGAGTTCTTGGATTTCTAGGCTTGGGAATCAAGCCCGAATGGATTTTGGGATTTTGTTGTTTATATGAATAAAATGTTTAATTGTGGGTTTAGGAAACACATAATGAATGAAAGGTTGAATTAAGACTCAATGGAGTCGTTGTAAGATCAATAATATGATAATGAGCCTTTGGTTGAAACCCTACGATGTTTGGGTTTGGTTGGTTATGATGGTGAGCACCCGAGCATCTCGATTTGTGTCCAATTGAGACACCTACGTTATAGAGATTTATTAGGGGATTTATTTAGAGCGTGCTCGGGAGAGCACGGTACATTAGAGACCAACCTATGGTCTCGAGTATGGTTGAAAAATAATTATTGAGTGAGTTCTCACTTTTTGGAAAAATTGATCGGTTGCACATGAACGCACTTGTGGGTTATGACTACGGTGTAATCTTTGGTTTGATTTCAAGTAGAGGTCCATTATAGACCTCATAATATGATTCTTGGTGGATTTATACTATTCTTGATTTAATTGGTGACTTGAGATCTTTTAAGATTAATTGGCTGTGAGCAATGTATTTGCCTTGACTTGATTTATGGTAGAGAATAATAACCTATTTGGTCGGATGAGTTTGCTCTTGTCGAATTCATTCCTTATTTGTTTATATTGAGTAAATACATACTTGAGCATTTGGTCGGACGGGGTCGCTCTTGTCGAATCCGATCCTTATTTGGTCTTGACGAGTTAATATCTACTTGTGCATTGCATTGACTCCAGTTGGCATTATTTGGTATGATTTTTATGTCAGGGTGGGACGATACATCGCCTATACGAATCGTCAGATTCGTATTCGCTATGGATCGCCGTAACTGGGACCTCACACACCCCTCCATTGTTGGCCGCAATGGGGAAGTAGCCCCTTTGCCGTAACAATACGTGCGTCACAGGCTGCTATTAGCCGGCGGAGTTCGGTATATCGATGCGAAGTCATGAGCATCGTAGTCACGATATTGGGTTAACAATGTTTTTATTGCAGGATGTTGGTCCCAAAATAGGCTCAATCTAGGCTAGAGGGGGGGGGGTTGAATAGCCTAGTTATATTTTGATAAAAACTTTTTGTAAACACTTCTTAATGATTTTTGAAAAATTTAATTAGATGTGTTAAGGCAGCGGAAACAGAATAGAATCTGTTGATTCTTATGTTAGATTTATATCTGTTCAATTCATTACATTAGTTTTATACTTTAGTGGCTAATCGGGCTGCGTATCGATTAGCGTGGCAACTGTGTATAGAACTCTGCCCAGTATAGTTTTTATAGGATTTTACAGGTTCAGCGGAAGACCTCTTCAAGCTTTACTGGAAGACCTGCTCAACACTTACAACGGCAGACCTTGTGTCCACCTGGTCTCTCATGACGTGTCCTATCCAGCAATGACTCATTGGATTAATTCAAACGTATCCCCTGATTATTATTTGAATTAAATCTAAGACATTCTCTGACACATCAAGCCGCCGAAAGAAGCTTTTCAAAAAGCAGGATGACTTTTCGTCCTGAACCGTGAAAGCAGGAAAAACAGACTGTCTCCTACTGTCTGCAATAACTCTCAGATCTGACATCTAGATCGCCCACTTTTCGAAGATCTCAAAAATCATTTCCTGCCTTAGATATCTGTGAAGACGAAATTCCTTGACTGATAGCCCCATGCATTTAATGCATTCATAAAAGAGCTGTTAAAATAGTCGTCTTCTCTAACGGATTCTTTTGAAGTGCACATGCTATAAATACTGCCTTTGAAGACTGGAGACATAGACAACTATACAGAATCGATCGAACACTTAAAGAATTGCTCTGAAACTCCATAACTCAAAGTCTTACAGCTCATTGCATTCAAGAGATCCTCAACAGATCTAGAAGTCCTCGTCAACAACAAGAAGCTGTTCATCAACACTTATCGTTTTAACTTCTTGTTGTTTACATTCATTAACTATACTTCTGCACGAATTAAATATCTTGTATTTACAGATATTTAATTCCCTAGACCCCAAACACAAGTCAATATTTTGTACACGATCCATTAGGGATATTCTTTGTAATTGATCTAGTGGAAAATATAATGCACTATTTAAATCCAAGGTTGACTGCCTTGGTGGTGGACGTAGCACTCTTTACAGTGTGAACCATCCCAAAATACTTGTGTTATTTCTTACTGTTCGTCTGCTATTTAAACTGTTTATTACTTTTATTATCTTTATCCATTTACAGCAGAACTTAAGTAATTTGTAAAAGGTCTACTTGTAATCCTTATCGGCAAACCTAGAACAATTTCTTTGAAGGTCTTCCGCTACTTCAATCTTTTCAATAGATTACTAGTACCCTTCAAAGAATTTACTTAAAAAGTTTTAAGTGTATAATAAGCTATTCAACCCCCCCTTCTAGCTTATTATTGTGCCCGTTGGGACCCACAATTGGTATCAGAGCCTTACTCTTTGAAAACAAGTTTTTTCGAGATTAAACTCTTGAGAGATACGATAAAATGGCACAAACACACTACATGCTGCCTACATCTAATGCTAACCACGTCCCAATATTGGACGAAGGTCATTTTGATGTATGGAAGGATAAGATCATGAGATTTATGAACTCTATTGACAATAGATTAGTGGAATGCGTTACTGCAGGTCAACATATACCAATGAAGGCCAACCTTCTAGCCTCCATCGCTGGGAATCCTGCAGAAGTTCCTAAAGAAGAATCTGAATGGACAGAGGATGATAGAAAGCTAATAGAACTTGATAGCAAAGCAATCAACATAATCACCAGCTCTCTAGACACAAGCACATACCAGCAAGTGATTCGATGTACAACTGCAAAAGAGATGTGGGAAGCTCTTGTGGAATACTTAGAAGGAGACCAAGACACAAGAGACAACAGAAAATATACATATATCCAGCAGTTTGATTCCTTCAAAAAGGATCCTAAGGAAACCTTGAGACAAGCATACGATCGTTTCAGTGAGGTAATAAATAGTTGCTTTTCTCTTGGTAAAACGTATGACAAAAAGGAAATGAACATGAGGTTTCTAGGCTCTCTAGGTAGCTTATGGCATGTTAAGACCACGGCTATGAAAGAATCCAAAAACTTAAACGAGATGACTCTCCGTAGTCTCTACGCAAGTTTGAAGGTTTATGAACTTGAAGTAAATCAAGCTCTAGAGCAAGACAAACAGTTCAAAATTGTGTCCTTGCCAGCCATGGTCCAAGAAGAAATCACTGTTGAAAACAAACCCTCCACTTCTTCCTGTGAAAATGATTTTCTTTTAGATGAACAATTTGCCATGTTTGTAAAACGTTTTAAAAATTTGCAAAATATGGAAGGAAGAACACACACCAATAACCTTTTAAGAAAAATGGTGAAAGCTCATCCAATGAAGAGCTTGTGTGTTACAACTGTAGAAAACCTGGACATTTTGCCTCGAAATGTCCTAAGCCAAAATTTGAAGCGTACCGAAAACCTACTTTTAGAAAATTTCAAAAACAAAAGGGTATGTTGGCTGAAGACATAGAAGACAAACAGGTTGCTACATGATTTGAGACGGATTCAGAAGAGGAGGAAGATGATTGTGAGCAAGCTTAGATATGCTTAATAGCTCATGATTCAGGTTCATCCACTCGATTACAGATAGTCATGGCAATACTATTTCTTCTGATTCTGACCTCAAGAAAGGATCTGTGAATTTTTTTAGAGAGCAGCTTTCTGCTCCTGCTATCATGGCCGATACTACCCTTGAGTGTATCCCTTCTATTGTTACTTCTGATCACAATTTTTCTCTTGATTCTGTCCCCTCCCTTGAAGAAATTCAAAATGCAGTTATGTCCTTAAGCGGGGACAGTGCGGCTGGGCCTGATGGATTTACAGGAAAATTTTTCTCCTGTTGTTGGGATATTATAGCCGAAGATCTTCATGCAGCTATTCTCGAATTTTTTGCGGGATTTCCTATGCCTAAATCGTGGACCAGCACTCTCATTATTATGATTCCTAAGTCTGCTCAAATTAACTCGTTCAAGGATTTGCGCCCTATTAGTTTATGTAACTTCAGTAGTAAAGTGATTTCCAAGTTGATCGCCACTCGTTTGTCTAGAGTGCTTCCTTCTATCATCTCGGATAATCAAGGAGCTTTCATCAAGGGCCGTATTATTCAAGACAACCTTCTTCTAGCTAACGAGCTCACTCACCATCTGGGGAAAAAAATTAACGGTCCAATATCATTATCAAGCTGGACATGGCTAAAGCTTTCGACCGGGTGTCTTGGTTCTTTCTCATCAAAGTTCTTAGGAAATTCGGTTTCAGTGAAGTTTTCATCGACCGCATTTGGAGGATTATTTCTAATAATTGGTTCTCAGTATTGGTGAATGGCGAATCAGCGGGTTTCTTCAATTCAACGCGGGCCCTTCGTCAAGGTGACCCGTTATCCCCCAGTCTCTTTATTTTAGCCTCTGAAGTTCTAAGCCGTGAGCTCAATAAACTTCAGACGGATCGGCCTCACTTTGCATTTTCTACAAGCAGTGGTTGTCCTATCATATCTCATTTGGCTTTTGCAGACGATATTATCATTTTCTGTAATGGGAACAAACACTCTTTGTTGAATCACAAGAGCCTTCTCTCCCACTATGAACAATGCTCGGGTCAGTTAATTAACCAATCGAAGAGTTGCTTCACTGTTCCTTCCCGCATTTCTGCTGCCAGGATCAGAAATATTCATCGTCAATTGGGCTATGATTATAAAGAGCTTCCTGTTATCTATTTGGGTTGCCCCTTGTTTGAAGGTCACCAGAAGAAAAGCTACTTCGACCCTCTAATTTCCAAAATTCAGAATAAGATAGGCTCTTGGTTTGGAGCTATTCTTTCCCAAGCTGGTAAAATTACGTTGATTAATTCAGTTATGTACTCCTCCCTTATGTATCAGCTGGCTATTCTTAACCCTCCAGTAACTGTTATTAAGGAGATCAATAGGCTGCTTGCCAATTTTTTCTAGGGAAAAATTGATAACAAGAACAAATCCCATTGGATTTCCTGGGATCATTGCTGCAAACCGACGCAAGAAGGAGGAATTAGAATTCGATCTATCTCTGATTTGATCCGGGCTTTCTCTTTGAAAACCTGGTGGCGTTTTAGGACTTCTAATTCTTTGTGGTCTCGGTTTATGATGGCTAAATACTGCCAGAATGTTCATCCTGCTTTTGCCTCGCCCTCGGGTTCTCATATATGGCGCAGAATGTGTGCTGTGCGAAATCTTTCTGAATCTAATACTGTTTGGATAATTGGTCATGGGTATTGTAGCCTTAGTCTCGATAAATGGCTTCCTGATTCTAATATAGTCATTCCGAGTTCTAGACAATTTAAGGAAGTTTGTGACATTTTTGACTCTTCTTCCAGCATCGCGCCTGAGGCCAAAGTCATGTTGGGTCCCTCGGTTTGTGATGTTATCTCCACTCATGGGATTTTCCTCTCCAACAACCCTGATTTCGCTTGCTGGAGCGCGACTTCAAACGGTAAATTCTCTTTAGCGTCGGCTTGGAATCTAGTTCGCTCTCCTCTGCCCACTCTCATCTCTTCTTCCTATATCTGGCACAAACGCCTTCCCCGCAACATAAGTGTTTTCATGTGGCGGCTATGGCGTCAAAGGCTATCTATTGATGAAAGTATCATTCGCAAGGGAATTAATTTGGCTTCTAAATGCTCCTGCTGCGAGTCTGGGCACTTGGAAACCTTTTCTCATGTTTTTCTTCAGAGTCATTTGGCCCGCCAAGTTTGGTCTGCTTTCAACAGTTTGGGTGATGTTAAGTCTGATTTGCAATCTATTTCTCAAACCTGTTTTGCTTGGTGGTATCGGCATAACAGTTCCAACTTCCACGCCATTCTCCCTTCTATAGTTTTGTGGGAAATTTGGAAGTTTCGCAACAAAGCTTTGCATGAGGGTATTCGGTGTTCTTCTTGGGTCTTAATTGATCGTATCAAGCAGACCATAACTAATATTTTCTCTGCCGCTGGTCTGGATCCCTCAGTTCGCAGACCTATTCGGAGTCGAATGTCTAGAAGTTCCGTGAAAGTACTCTTCTGGGATAAACCTCCGTCTGGTATTGTCAAGCTCAATACTGACGGGGCTTGCCGAGGTAACCCCGGTCTTAGTGCTGGTGGGGGTCTTATTCGTGATTCAAATGGCAGTTTGATTCATGCTTTCTCAGTCTCCTTCGGTCTTGCTACCAGTTTTCAGGCGGAATGTAGAAGCCTTTTCTTGGGGGTGCAATGGCTTCAAAAGCATGACATGCTAGAAGCTATTGTAGAGATTGATTCTAAAGTGTTATTTGATTGTGTGATGGGTCGTGCTTCTCCTCCTTGGGCTTGCTCCTACATGATCCGATCTATTATATCCATTCACAAGAAAATGCGCTTTGATTTTAGACACTGCTTCGGGGAGGTCAATTCGGTTGTTGATGCTCTTGCTAACTTGGGTTGTGATGCCGGTTCCGATTCCTTCTTCTCTTCTATTTTGGTTGTTCCTCATCATATTCGCGGGCTCTTTAATTTGGACAAATGTAACACCCCATATATTCGTTCTGTTTAGTATTCTTTCGCTTGTTTTTCCTTCTTCGAGGTCAGGCTCCTTTGTCCCCCCTAAATCGGGTAAGGCTGGTTGTCCCCCTCAAGTTTGTTTTTTTTCTCTTAATTAATAAATCCCCCGCAGGTGCCGCCCTGCTTTAACCAACAAAAAAAAAAAAGAAAAAAAAAAAGGTCCTACCTATGACTCTGAAAATGAAGTTGATGTTTCACCAAGTCCCTTGGATAAACGTGAAACCAACAGTGATAACTTCAGTAAGGAAGAACTTCTCAAGGATAACCAAGATATGCTTGAAGAATTTAATTACTTTAGAGTAGCCTATGTTAAACTGGCCAAGAACTGTGAGAAACTTACTACTGAGAAATCTATGATGGCAGCTGAGATTCAAACTCTCAATAACTGTCAACAAGAGAGTATCAAACTGAAGGAAGAAAACAAATTCCTTTGTGATGAAATTGAATGTCTGACTGAGCACATCAAAGGACTTGACCTAGAGAAAATCGCCTTGCAAAAGACAATCGACTCTTGGAACAGCTCCAAAGATATCTTCGAAGAAATCCTGTCAAGCCAAAAATCCAGTAATGATAAAAATGGCATAGGATATTCAGATGTGCCCTTAGGACATTCCCTTCGGTCACAAAGAAAGGTGAATCCTCCGAGACTGCTAATGATATATCTTTCTCTAAACAGACATTCGGAAATACGGGTAAACAAGGACTTGGTTATTCAAGTGTTCCCTATGTTTATCCAAAAATTCAGAAAGGAAAAGCCAAGATGACTGATTCAAATGAGAAACCAGAAAAGATAACGCTAGAGAGAGTGAAGTCTACCGGCAACAACTATGCTAAGGCAAAATCTGCTGGTGGTAGACCTACTAAACCTCTACCGGTAACTATCAAGTTTGTCTATGAAACATGCAATGCTCCTTTACCTGTTGAAGGTAAACTTAAAGGTATTCTACCAAAGCCTCCTGGAAAGGTAGTTAACAGAAAAGCTAAAGCTAAGACTGTTGGTAACCTACCTAGGAAGACTCCAAAGAAACCAATTATGTCTACCGTCAACAAGCAAGCTGAACCAAGAATGGATGTCAAGAAAAGGAATGATCATAGTCACTCTTCAGATAAAGTCACTAACAGCTCCTTGTGGAATTTCCATTTATGTCATTCTTGCAATTGCGTAGGCCATCTGGCTCCAGAATGCCTGCTAAGGTTCACTCCTAGATCTGAGAGACCCAGTTCTCTCAAGGTCAGGCAGGTATGGGTTGCAAAAGGTTGCTAATCCTTAGGACCCGAAAGAAAATAAAGGGTACCTTGATTGCTTTAATTCTTTTTTAGGAATGCTTCATGGCTATAGAATCAGAAAACAAAGACATCTGGTACCTGGACAGTGGCTTCTCAAGACACATGACAGGTAACAAAAGTCTTCTTACAGATATAGCTGAAGCAAAAGGACCCACTGTTATTTTCGGAGACAATGCAAAAGGAAAGACAATTGGATATGGCTCAATCACTAGAGGAAGTCTCTCCATCAACAAAGTTTCTCTAGTGAGTGGCCTAAAGCACAATCTATTGAGCATATCCCAATTTTGTGACAAAGGACTTCTATGCCAATTCAACTCCAACCAGTGCCTCATCAAAGATAGTGAATCCAGCTCTACAATACTGACCGGCAATAGACAAGGAAACGTCTATGTCGTGGACTTAAATCTTCTAGGGAGATTCTCAAGCCTCTGCCTGGTAGCTAACAATGTTCGTGACAACAGTTGGCTATGGCACAAGGGTCTCAGTCACCTCAACTTCAAGCACCTCTCCAAGCTCTCAAAAGATGGGCTTGTCAAAGGTCTACCTACGGTGTCTGCCGACCATGACAGAAGTTGTAAAGCTTGTCAACTAGGAAAACTTTCCAAGTCTTCCTTCAAAAGAAAGTCTATTTTATCAACAAACATACCTCTTCAACTTCTGCATATGGATCTCTTTGGACCAATTACAACAGCCAGTATTTCTGGAGACAAGAATACACTTGTAGTGGTTGACGACTACTCTAGATTCACTTGGATTGAAACAATGACATCTAAATATGAAACGTATGATCTAGTCACTGCACTTTTCAGAAGACTTCAAACTCAAAAGCTTGAAGACATTAGTGACATAAGATAAGACAATGGCACTGAATTCAAGAACAATGGTGTAGAAAAGTACTGCGATGACCACGGGATCGGCCACAACTTCTCTGCCGCCGGCACTCCTCAACAAAATGGTGTAGTTGAACGGAAGAACCGAACGATTGAGCAAAGAAGAACTATGCCGCGTAAGCTAAGGTTCAAGTACTTCGGCGAAGTAAACACGCATGCTTTACCCGCAGATCCACGGTAAACAAGTTTCATAACAAAACTCCATATGAAATATGGAGAGGAAGAACCCTCAACATAGGATTTCTTAAAATCTTTGGCTGTAAATGTTTTATTCTTCATAATGGAAAAGAATATAGAGGAAAATTTGATGCAAAATCAGACGAAGGAATTTTTCTGGGGTATTCCAAACATTCAAAAGCATTTCGCATTTTCAGCAAAACTAATTTAAAAATTTTAGAATCTGTGCATGTTTCTTTTGATGAATATGACTTGTTAGAGCCTAGAAAGGCTCTGAACGTTGCTAATGATTCTAAAAATGATGAGACAAGTACAAATACAGCATTCACTTCCACTCCTCATCAAGCAAAGGCAACTACAGACTCCACAAGTACCGCTAACCCTCCACCGGTAGACGTAAACTCTACCGGCACCAACTCCAACTCTTTTGTTGACCCAGAACCCATCTCTCTTGTTTTACCCCAAGCACCTTTACAGATCACTCATCCTTCTTGTTCAACAGAAAATGAAAGTTTTGAAGATCCTATCTCTTCTGAACCAAATTTTGGTGAATCCCTTTCTCAACCTACTCCGGAATTCTTAAGGTAAGAAACCACAAGAAATGATCTTCCTCCAACCATTATTGAAACAAGATATCATCCCATTTCTCAAATCATTGGTGATCTCAACACAGGAGTTCGTACGAGGAATAAAGTTCGAGAAGAGACTATGTTTGGTTATGCATTCGTATCTGAACTCGAGCCAAAGAAGATTGATGAAGCTATCGAAGATCATAACTGGATTGAAGCTATGCAAGAAGAGCTGAACCAGTTTGAAAGATGCAAGGTGTGGAGCTTAGTTCAAAGGCCGACTGATCATCCAGTCATCGACACTAAATGGGTTTTCAGAAACAAAAGAGATGAAGATGGAAATGTCACCAAAAATAAAGCTAGACTGGTTTCTCAAGGCTACCGACAGGAAGAAGGAATTGACTTTGATGAAACTTTTGCTCCTGTGGCTAGACTAGAGGCAATCAGACTCTTTCTAGTGTATGCATCGTTCATGGATTTCAAAGTATATCAGATGGATGAAAAGAGTGCCTTTCTGAATGGTGATCTTCAAGAAACTGTATACGTGGAATAGCCTCTAGGATTTGTCATTTCAGACAAACTGGATCATGTCTACCGACTCAAGAAAGCTTTCTATGGCCTGAAGCAAGCTCCCAGAGCTTGGTATGAAACTCTATCCAAGTTCTTAATAGAACAAGGGTTCGTGAGAGGAAGGATAGACACTACTTTATTCATCCTCAAGCACAAATGCCATTCTCTTCTGGTACAAATCTATGTGGACGACATCATCTTTGGATCAACTAACCAAAGCTTTGTGTAAAAGATTCGAGAAGTCGATGCAAAGCAAGTTCAAGATGAGCATGATGGGTGAACTTACCTACTTTCTAGAGCTGATTCAATAGACTTAGATGGAATCTTCATCAGCCAAACCAAATATGCAAAGGAGCTAATCAAGAAGTTCGGTCTTGATTCAGCTAAAGGATTTGAAACTCCAATGTCTACCGACTGCCATCTTGACAAAGATGAGAAGGGAAAGCAAGAGAACATGACCAAGTACCGAGGAATCATAGGTTCACTTCTGTACCTTACTGCTAGTAGACCTGACATTATGTTTGTTGTTTGTGTTTGTGCAAGATTTCAGGCAGATCCAAAGGAGTCACATTTGGTTGCTGCAAAACGTATCATCAGATATGTTTCAAAAACAACAAATCTAGGCATCGGTATTCCAAAAGCAGTAACTTCAATTTAGTTGGATACCGGATGCGATTATGTACCGCAAAGTGAGCGTGAAGAAGCACCGTTGGGACTTGTCAACTCCTTGGAAATAGACTTGTGTCATGGTCTTGCAAGAAACAAAGGATCGAGTTGCAAACTCAACCACGCAGTGAATACATTCTTTTGCAGAAGCGATTGTTGCTCTCAACTCCTATGGATGAAGCAACAACTAGTGGACTACTAACATCAAAAGCGCAAATTGTCCAATTATGTGTGACAACACATACGCAATTTCGGCCTCCAAAAATCCGATGATGCACTCCAAGACAAAGCACATTGATATTCGTTATCACTTCTCAAAGATCATGTGGAGAAAGGTAACATCGGTTTGGAATACGTTCCAAGCGAGCATCAATTAGGTGACATTCTCACAAAACCTTTTGGATGCCACCGGGTTTGCTTATTTAAGGAGAAATCTTGGTTTGATTGATCTTCTTTGCATAATTTAAATGTTTTATTAATGTTTCTTTCTTCCCGTAGACTTAGTTTTAGATCGGACCGGGAAGGCGTAAGTTTCCACTTTCTGGGAAGACTTCAAGGTCAAGGTATTCTTACTTAGTCTATTTTTATTAAAGAGGTTTCTAAAAGCAATATAAGGGGTCAAGGATAAAATTCATTAATAAGAAAAATATCTCAAGTTCCTTTGACTAAAATTTTTCTCGCCTTTAAATAGACCTTGAACCGCCTTTTGCCAAACTTTATGAAACCCCATTGATAAAATATTTCTTTCTCTATTCATACTCTCTACGTGTATGGCGCTGCGCATTCCCAAATCCTTCTTGTTTCTTCTTCTCATCACTTGCAATGGTATGTTCTCTTCTACTTGAAACTTATCGTTTTACTTTTTTGCATTTCATTCATAACCTAAAATTATTTCAATTCAAGCGGTCACTTTGGGTTTCATATAGTTTCCGCCATTGTTGGTCCTAAAACCTAGAAAACTAACGATCGTTTATATGTTTTCATTGTTTATTCTTATGGAAAACTTACATTATGTATTCCTATGGTTTGGATTCTCTAAACATTCTAGGGTTTCAAGGTTGTCATTTAGAAAAATTCCAATTATTTCAAAAAACCTTGAAATTCTTGTTTAGTTCTTAAAGTGAAAAGCCTAATTTTTGTTTGCATTTCTTTTTAGGCAAAAACCTGAAAATCTAAAGCGTGACAGCAAAGAAAGAAAGCGAACCGAGAAACCACATTCCTCAGAATGCGGATATCAACCTTAGGGATATCCAACCTTTCGCATCTCATGACATAATAGTGGCCTTGGACCCAAAATCAGAGTATCCTGTGGATGTGCATTGACCTTCGATCCGCATTAATAGCCGCCGCCATCAAAGCATGCGCGATATGAACGCCTCGCATACTTCTCTTCGCTCAACGACAAGGATTATAGCATCTTTCTCGCGTAATTTTATCGAGAATGGAACTCATGAGCCCAAACGCTCTACGAGGATGGATTAGGGGCCGACCAATCTCCATCACCGCCAAGACAATCTCCACCATCATCGGCGTGCATTTCGGTGGGAGTTTGCAAAGAACCATTGCCGAGGTTGTACATGCCTGGAAGCAATGGGAGTAGATACTACAGTGGAACCTCAAGGGAAAATGCTCAGAATCTTTTTCCTCTCGACGTATCGCTCCAGCCACCTTATTGACAAGGGGCTTCGTTCAAAAGTGGAGCACATGACATGTTACTACGCACAACGATCAACTTACCAAGGTCGTATTCCTTCAAACTCCGTCTCAACTGGGGCCGCCATCTTCAACGAATGGAAGCAAGAGGTGAGAAAGCTAAGAACAACCCCACCGCAAGCCCCTTCGTTAGGCCGATCAACCTTCTCGGGATGATGCAACTATCAACTCTTCCTTGAAGGAAGATGAACTAATCATTGTGGCCAAGGAGAAGCTAGCACCGCTCGCTTCTTCAGCAAATACTCGAATATGAGAACAAGCAAGATCGCAAAAGGGTCTCACGCCCATCTCCATAGACAAAGTGGCCAAGCCTCGTACCAATCTTGGTTACCAGCTTCAACATGGAAGCACATGACGCCGCCAACCTTCAAAAAGGTCTCGCAAAGTTTGATGATCAAGTGGCCACGCCCTCCATCAACAAGCCAAAGACTTGGCCGATGAGGCGCATCACCGCTAAGAACCAAGATGGCAGCAAAAGGCAAGAAGAAGACTAGGCTCGAAGTTGCGGCGCTAATTGAAGGGAGCGTGCCGATGGATTAGGAAAGAGATGAAGGAAGGCCAAAAGAACAAGGCACAAGCCCAGCCCAGCCATCCTCACCTTCACAAATTCCAACCATCTCTCTCTCAATCATAACCAACCTCTTCTTCCCAACCTTCTCTCAATCCAA
>CM028381.1:78820708-78906281 GCA_013146195.2 Codonopsis lanceolata
ATTGAGTGAAAGTTTAAGCATCATGGCCTTCATATTTTCCATGTCGCCTCCATTTTGGTGGTTGGGGAGTTGGTTTTTGGTATATACTGGCCGGATGGGAAGGCCGGGTTTTCTGGTTGAAGGTAGGATTTTGGGGCTGGTGGGTTTTGGATAGTATATGATCCGGGTTAATGGAATTTGGGCATTATGAGGGTTCCGAGGGGATATAGGTATTGGGTTGGATAAAGGTCTTCGTGGGTTGGGTTTTGGACAATATAAGGATTTTGGCTTGGTGGGTTTTGGGTAATATATGATTCGGGTTGGTGGGTTTTGGGTAGTGTATGGATTCGGGTTGGTGGGTTATTGGGAGTTTAAATGGGCGACCAGATCATTAGAGGTAAATACGTAAAGTAACTTGGCCCGGTGGGTTAAAGCTTTCGGTCCATGTGTGGGCTATTTAGAGTGGGTTAGTTATAAGGGGAAGTCATTTGGGTTCGGGTGTTTGGGAGAATATATTGTGGATAAGGCGGGTAAGGATATATATTTGGGTAATGGGACTTGGTGGAGGATTGGGATTTGGGATAGTGGTAGTATTTGGTGGGTTAGTGTTTGTTAGAGGATTGGGTTTGGAGGCACCGAGATGTGGATGCTTCTTTGGGAAAGTAGGGGAAGAATTCACCTCACCACTCTGGATTTTAGACTCTGCACTCAGCCATCTGACTCATCGCCGCACTCCAACCTTTAGTCAAACCATTCCCTGATCACGGAGAACATACCCCGAGCCCTCGAACTCACCTATAGCCGATCGTTTCACTTTCTTCGCCATACTGCCCGACCAAGGCCGAACTAATTCTCGCTCTTGTTCGATCCAAACCGATACCCTCTTATTCGAGTTGCATCGCTTCCGAATCAACCTGGCCAAGACTATCTCTTTTCCAAATTCCCAGTCTCGAGGAAAATGGGGTTTGGTAGTATGTAAGGCCGTTTTGAGGCTTCGGGCTGGAGTATATCGCCTTTTTATTATTATTTTATTATTATTTATTTTTATGTTCCCTACAATTGACCTGATAAACACTCGCTTTTATTTTGACAGCCTCAGACTTTTCCGAATAGTGGATTCTTTCTCCGCAGTATAGGACCAACGTATTCCACCTCGCTTCGACTCCTCAGATCGGATCGTCCTGTGTGAAGGGCCTATACTCTTTCCAGGATCCACCATCCGAAATGGTCTAGGTCGAGCATCTGAGAATTATAAGTCAGCCCCTGTTTGTTATTTATTGTATTTTTTTTGTGTGCGCAATTACTATGTATATATATTTTTTGATTTGATTTTTTTTTTGACAAGGGCTGACCCACAATTCAAAGATGCAAAACCATTTGGCCTGAAGTGTCCCGAAACTATATGCATTCTAACGTTGGCTCATGCAGGCCGCCATGGCGTGTAGGGTAACAGCTCGAATATATTTATATGCGTGCACGTGGCAGTATGTATCAAAAAAAGAAAAATCTTTATTTATTTCACAGATATAGATAATAAAACAAATTTGGCCTGTCTTGCTGTTATATGTGGATTTTCTCGGCTTTTTATTTTTGAGCGCAAGCAAGCGAGCACACCATTTTTAAGAAATAGAAAGAAAAGCGAGGAAACTATTTATCCCTATTAATTACAAATTTTGGTCATATGTCCCCAAAATAAAATGACATCATGAATGCAGATATGTACGAATATGCAGAATAAAGTGAAAAAGAAAATGAACTGAAAGAAATAAAAAACAGAGCCGGAAAAAAGTAAAGCCCCAGCTCTTTTGTTGTGCTGCCCGGAATTTATTGTAATATATATAATAGATATATTTATATTTTTTTTGATTTTTTCGAATTTTTTTTTATGCATATATATATAAATATATATATATTTTTTTTGATTTTTTTTTTTATACTCTTAAACATATCTGTAATGTATCGGGAACGAGATCGCTGCCGGATGGAGGATCATATCCACAAATATAGCTACCGTAATGGGAACACTTTATTGAAATGCGTAAATTAATATAACATGAGCATCAGTACCAAAAACAAATAAAAACAAAAAAAGTTTTATTTTATGAGTCTAGCCCTCCATTTTATTTAAAATAAAACAACTCCCCGGTAGAGTCGCCACCGTGAGGTTTGCCGCGCCCGCGCGCCCTTGGATAGGGATGTGCGCAGCGTGCGGATGCGGACACCACCGCTTCTGCTCCACCCTCCCTTGTTTGGGGAAGGCGAAATCAAAAGTGCGAGAGGAGTGCTGTCTATATTAGCACGTTGGAATGTGCCTCTGTTGCCTTAGTGGATTTTGTATCCAAAATGGGAACTAATGGTTTTCCATGTCAAGTTATCCCTTATTTCGGGATAACAGGGATATGGGAATGCATTACCCTTCCATTCTCATTCTCCCTTTATCTTTTCTTGGGGAAAATAGAGAAGTGCAAGAAAGGATATTGCGGACGCCCCACTTATGGATTTATTGAAAATAGCCTTATGGCCCAATCCGGATCACTATGGGAGCTATGGGTTTCCCGCATCAAGTTATCCCTTGTTTAGGGGATACCGGGGATATGGGAATACATCACCCTCCATTCAGTATCTCCCTTTTTTAGGAGAGAACAGAGGAAAGTGCAAAGAGGGAATGTTGCGAGGCCCCACCGGATCTGAAAGTTTTAGAGTCGCCACCTTTATTTTAAGGCAAAATAAAGGAAAACCAAAAGAAAACCGAGAGATTTATAGAAGCGGGTTCGGGGCTAAGTTACGAGTTGGGAAGGTGCTAGGACACCCAACTCGCCCTTTCGGTCTCAAAACGTTTTTGGCTGAAATATGCTCATTGTTATATTTATCTAGCAAATAAATAAGGTCTTATTTTGACAAGGGAAATTTAAACAGATACATTCGTGGCTACATTATTTACGGACTCGCGGCCTCCTTCCAATAATTACACATTTAAGAATATTTGGCCATTATAGCGGCTCTCTTTACATAATATTTCCTAATCTAATCAGGGCAAGGGACAACGGCTTATATTGGCTACATTGCCGGATTTAAATAACAACTTTTGAAAAATAAATAAAAGACAAAAATACAAATGAAATAAAATACGCTCTTAAAGGTGTTACCTTTTTAGAGGGTGTCGCCTCGCTAGTCCTTCGGGAGATGGAGTCTTTTTGTTTTGAACTGGGCAGGATGACTGCTTGATTTTTGAAGTTTGGGCTTATCAACTCGAGCAGAGTGACAGCTTTATTTGGGTAGGTTTTGGTCTTTCTAGTTGGGCGGAACCTAGACTTAATTTTTGACTTTTTTAGCTCGTTACTCGGGCAGAGTAACGACTTATTTTGGGATTTCTGGACTGGGGATGTGAGGTGGATACCTAACAACTAGGCTAGGGATCACTTATAACCTATGGGTTTTTGATTTGGCGAGTTTGGACGGGGTTTGAGACTATAGGGCTTCCACTCACCTATCTCGCACCTCTCGTACTATTGATATCGAAGGAATCGCAGAAGCAGAGCTTCGCTGCGATTTTTCTATCGCGTAAACTGAACGAGTGAAATGAGAGGCCGGGGGTCTCTATTTATAGCAGTGGAGAGGGACGCGGTAGGAATTTCTCAATTTGTTTCCCGTGCATCGGCCGCTTGTACGTTGCGCTTCAAGGATTGTACTATTTCTCTTCTCAGACAACGCACAGTAGATGGGCTGGTGCGGCCAATGCACCCCTTGGTGCGGCACCAGCATGCTTTCCAAGTTTCGAAATTTGTCACTTTACCCCCCTGCAGTTCATTGTTTCGCGCATTCTGCTTTTCCTTTCGCATTTTTGACTCCTGCAACTTGACATTCGTTAAGTTTTAACAGTTCTTGATATTTTATGTCAGTCATATACCAGGGGTACGAAATTGGGGTGTCTACAGTAGTCGGATAACGAAAATCTTACGTTTTTCCCACCTATATGAAACCACAGCTCATCCTTTCTACTGGTAGGTGTCTCGATCAAAAACATTGCCAGTACATGGAACAACACAGTGCTCCACTTCATATTCCTATTGATGCTACACAGTTTTTCAAATGAAGAATTCCTAAGCAATTCTTTGTGTACATCGTCAAGTTTTGAATAGATATCATCAACTACATTCAAATCTTCCCTACAACTGATCTTTGAATTATACCATTCATCTTTTTTAGTCAAATACAATGTCATTTTGCATGTCTTAGAAACATAAAACAATAAAGATTAATTAAAACACAAACAAACAACCACTAACTAAAATTGAGTTTGTATTAGAAACACAAAACATTAAAGATTAATTACAACACAAACACAAAAATTGAGTAATGTTCGGTCCAGACCACCGAAAATTCTCATGAATGTTCGGTTACCTTCCCCGAACATTACTATTCCATTGATTTTTTAAGCAATGTTCATCACTCCTATATTAAATTGACTGTTAGTTGAGTCAAATTAATAAAAAAGTGAGATTATAATAGTCAAAGTATACATGGTTATGACTAATTTTCATCATAGTTGATCAAAAATTGAGTTGGTCAACTAAGAATGTTGAAAATAACCTTAAACCCTAAATCAAAATAAAATTATAACAATGTAATGTAAGCTTACCTTGATCATGAGAAACTTAGGGTTGAGTTTGCCTTTGAAAATACCAATTCGATCAACATGATTAGGAGGCCGAGTTCGTCTGCTATCGACGTCGAGTTAATCAACTTCTTGTTTGAAGGTAATGAATCCAGAAAGGCGGGAACCACCAACAATTTAAGGTGGTCGATCAAAGGGCCAATGGTCGAGTAAGGTCGAGTTGCTCGATCGTATTATATACGCCATTTAAGGTATTTCAAAGGGTCAATGGTCAAGTAAGGTCAAGTTGCTCGACCGTATTGATCGACCGTATTATATACACCATTTAAGGTATTTCAAAGAGTCAATGGTCGAGTTGCTTGACCATTGATCGACCAGACAGTCGAGTTGATCGACCATTGATCAACCTTAGATCCTGAGGGTATTTTTGCCTGTTTCTAAATTGACTGTTCCAAAGGCCATGAAAGTATAATGCATGGGCCATAAGACTGTACTTGATAATTACCACTTTACATGCCATGGCCGGGTTTGGAGACTGTCAAATAGCTTGCTTGTTTAAGAGCTTGCCTAGTTCGGGCTTTAAGATCCATTTTTATGTTCGACGGATTAATCATTAATGAGTTGAGTTTAAGAAAAAGTATATGAGTGGAGCTAACCACACCCCAATTTCCTATCTCTACACCCCACTTAAAAATATCATAAAAATGTCATCTAGTAAAAAAACCTAATAAACAATTTTACTAAAAATATTACAAAAATGTCATCGAGTAAAAAGACCTGATACCCTTATCGGTTGTTCGGTTATGGTGTGATGAATACACTTTGTGGCATTCGGTCACCATGAGATGAACACCCCCATTAAAGTTATGCCACCATGAGATCTCATTGGAGTTCGGCCACCATGAGATGAACACTCCCATTTGTGGCGTTCGACCACCATGAAATAAACACTCCCATTGGAGTTCGGCCACCATGAGATGGACACTTCCATTTTGTGGCGTTCGGTCATCATGAGATGAACACCTCCATTGGAGTTCGGCTACCATAAGATGAACACTCTCATTGAAATTCGACCAGTGTGAGATGATTTGGAAATTGAGACATGAGATAAGGGTAAAACGGGTAGTTAGGTGGGGTGTAGATAGAGATGTGAGAAAATATTGGGGTGTAGAGAGTAACGGGGTGTAAAGATAGGAAATTGGGGTGTGGTTAGCCTCACTAAGTATATTCTCAGCTTGACTCATTTATGAATTATTAAGGCAAAACACACAAATGAGGTACCAAAATTTCCCACTTTTTGCAATTCGACCACCGAAAGTTTGAAATATCTATTTTGGCCATCCAAATTTAGTCATGTTGCAAGCGAGCCCATTTTTTGGATGGACGTTAGATTTGATCGTTAAGTTACGTCAAATATCTATTTTACCCTTCGAAATACATTTTTTACCAATTAGAAATCTAAAGGGGTCTAACTGAAAATACAAAAAAACAATTATAATTAAAAAGGGTTAAACTGTAAATAATATAACTTTGTGGTTACATGTTTGGATCAACAACGCTCATCTTTCATCATCTTATCTTCTTCATCTTCATCTTCTCTAATCAAAGGGAAAAAAAAAATTCAAAAATAAAATAAAATAAATTAGAGAGTGATAGAGTTATTTTTTAAGTGGTTACATATCTGTTCATACAAACCAAACTCAAATATTCCTTCCTCTTTGTCCCAAACAAAACCCAGATATTCATCCTCATCATGTTCATCCTCACTATCTGATATTCAAGATCGGAGGGAGATAGCAGGACTGAAGACGACGACTATGGCGGATTTGGGGGAGGGACACTGTAGAAGAAAAAAAAGAATCGGAGAGGGAGCTTGCGGGGAGATTTTCATGACCAGATCTGGCCGGAAGCGAAGAAGGAAGGCCGACACTTTTATTGGCGTCAACAATGGAGAATGGCGGCTGGGCGAAGGTCACGCTAGAACAGGGGCGGCTAGACTGAAGTTGAAGAATGATTCGCCGGTGATGGAGAATTTGACTGTCGGATTTGAGGGAGGGGTTTGCTTGGTCGGCATGGAAAGAGATGGAGGAGGTGGATCTCTGTCTGAATTTGGGAGTGATCTCGGGATTTAGGGAATTTTTCTGGGTTCTAGGATTTTTTTTCCCTGAAGATGAAAAATATGAAGATGAACATTGTTGACCCAAATATGTAACCCCAAAATTCTATTATTTACGGTTTGACCCTTTTTAAATTATAATTGTCTTTCTTTTTGTTTGTATTTTCAATTAGACCCCTTTAGATTTCTAATAGACAAAAAATTATATTTAGAATGACAAAATAGATATTTGATATAACTTAACGGTTAAATCTAATGGTCATCCAAAAAATGGGTTCGCTTGCAACATGACTAAAGTTGGATGACCAAAATAGATATTTCAGACTTTCGGTGGTGGAATTGCAAAAAGTGAAAAGTTGGGTGGTCCATTTGTGTGTTTTGCCAATTATTAAAAATAAAAATGAGTAACACTATTTAGACCCATGTTTCCTATGAGTGTACCCCTCAAAATGCTTCACTTCCTATTTTACCATTCCTTCTTGTAAGCATACCCCCTCCCCCCTCCTTACCTCCATGTGTGTAACATTCCCCCTCCCCCTTCTTTTTCTTCCGACCCAACCACCCCCCACTACCTTACCGTTCTCCCTCTCATCCCTTCCTTCTTCCTTCTCTTTTCTCCCACCCTTCTACCCACCCACCACCCCCACTGCCACATTGTTCTTCATCTCTGCCTAAACATTCCCACCCACCACCCCTACTTCCTTAGTGCCTCTCTCATTTTCAATCAATGCTCGAAGCAAAAAAATAAATTAAATTAAATTGCAAGTGTTCGGCCCTGGTTGCCCGAACAACATAATGTTCGGTTAGGGCTAGCCGAACAACCTTGGGTAATTTTATTTATTTATTGGAGTTACACTGTTCAGTCATCGTTGGTTGAACAACACTGTGTTGTTCGGCTAAGGCTAGCCAAACAACCTTGGGTAATTTTAATTCTTTTTGGATTTACATTGCTCGGTCATGATTGACCGAACAACTTAGTGTTATTCGGCTAAGGCTAGCCGAAGAACACTATATTGTTCAACCAACCATGACCGAACATTGGAAATCAATTTTTTGTTATTGCTATTTTACCCGTGTACTTGAGGGGAAGATTGGGAAGAAAATGGGGGAAAGAGCCGAACATTAGAAAGAAAAAAAATGCTTCATAGTTGATTTATCAATGAAGTTTGGGAATGGTTCATGGAAGGAAGAGAAGGAGGAAAGAAAGAAAGAAAGAAGGAAGGGAGTGTTGGAAAGACAAAGAAAAACAAGGGACGATGAAATGGAGGGAGGGGGAGGTGGAAGGTTACGTACAGAGGGAGGGAGGGAAGGAGGGAGGAACGAGAGGGAAGAAGGAAAGGAGGGGAGGGAGAAAGGTGAGGCAGTGGGGGTGGTGGCTGGGTTGGAACAAGAAGAAGGGGGAAGGGGAATGTTATGCACAAGGAGGGAAGGAGTGGGTATGCTTACAAGAAGGAATGGTAAAATAGGAAGTGAGCATTTTGATGGGGTGCACTCAGAGGAAATATGAGTCTGAATAGCGTCACTCATAAAAATAACAATGTATTGAAAACTATAAGCATTATTTATAAAAATAAATAAAAATTACGTAATCTTACGACAAAAAATGGACGATAAGCATATTTAATGAATGTTTTGTAGCACAATTGTAGCAGACTATAAGTACAGTAGTAACACATATTATTGATTTGATTTGTCTGAAATTTTTGCCTATGTTAGAGTTTTGGGATACATTTCAAAACTCATTCTTGTAGAATACATCAATTCACTATCATATGCATTTAAGTTGTACTGTGATTAGTTAGTTTGAGTATATAATCTAAATATTTCCTTTTGTCAACAATTATTAATATTTTTTGTTTTATCCGTATAACATCAAAATACATTTTAATAGGTTATTTGAGAAACCATTATCAATTGTTTCAAAGTTTTAAATGATTTAGAATTTTACAACTAATGAGCTAAGTTGTCAACTCGTGCAGAAGTTCAAATAGAGCACATTCGTTTAGTAAATCCAAACTTATGGCTTGTTTGGTAGTTGGATATGGATAAACAGTATTATTAATTTCAGTAATATTAGTGCATTTGCTATTAATCCTCAATTGTATATCGGGGGTAATTTTGAAATAAAAAATATTAATCCCAATTTTTTTAGTGAATGCGCTAATAATGTCACCCTTTCCCTTGGTATTAATAGTGAGAGGATAATAACTTTATCCAGGTAACTCGTATTATTAGTCTCAATTACCATATGTACCAAACATCAGACAACTTGACATATTAATCTTATCTAGCCTTAATCCTGACTACCAAATGACACCTTAAGGTTTTTTGAACCTCGTTTACTTGATAAAATGAACTCGAATGAACCCAAGTATGGTGTTGGTCCAGATCGACTATAAGTAATGGAATGAGTTGCAAAACATGCATGTTGTAAAGCTTAATGAATAAAAAGGCCAAAATATGTTTTATCCCCCAAAGTATCCACCAATATTCACTCAACCCCCCCAAACCCAAAAACGTGCCAAAAGCCCACTCAATGTTCCATTTCGTCCCACATAACCTCTACGACTGACGCCCGTTACAAGTCCAACATTAGTTTGCACTTGCCCTTCACCTGATGGACATTTTAGTCATTGTTCGCACTGGAATAGACATAAATAAGCAAACAATTAGATGGGGGCAGTTGATTTCAGCGTCTTCATCGTCTTCCTTCCTAATTGAGGAGGGAAACTATCAATACCCAAAATGCCACAACAATTGGGGAGGGAAATCCAATCGAAACCCACAACAATTCGGTTAATATCGGTGCGGAATTGGAAGAGGTGACCGAGTTTGTCATTGATGGCTTTGCAGACGGTATATAATGCGCGACAAGCAGATGAGGTGTCATCAAGGTCAAAGCATCGAGCAACAGATTTGTAGGAGGCGGTGTGGGTGAGGTAGAAGAGGGTGGAACCGAGGGCATAATTGGGAGGGATGGAAGGAGAGAGAGAGAGGAGAGAAAAGGGGTTAGGAATCAAAAGAGGATAGTGAAGGAAGATTTCGACATCCGAAAGGATTCGATCATGCTATAGTCGGTTTCAAGGGAAATTGAGAGATTGAGGAAGTTGTGGGACCAACAAGGGGGCGGTGGTGGTGGGCGGGGAAGAGCGAAGGCGATGGTGTAAAAGAGAAGGGAGATGAGTTTGGAGAGGGAGAGGAAAGAGGGGAAGAGATTTGATTCTAGGGAGGCTTTGGGATGGGAGGAGGTGGAGGTGGAGGTCGTTTTGGGTGAGGAAAGAATGGACGGCCATGGTGATTAGTTGAGTGAGGTTCTTACGGGTGTTGGTGGTGGTGGGGCGGTGGAAGGTGTTTTCAGGCATAGCCCCAGTTTCATACTCGTCCTCTACATCTCTCTATCTCACTTAAGTAGGAATTCTCATTAAGTAGTAACAATACACGATCTCCTGTCTAATTTTGTTCTCATCTTCACTGAATTGATTGTTAATTAATTTTTTTGGAACTGGGTTTTTCTTTCTCAGTATCAATTTCGACGCCGTGTTTCCTGCAAATATACAGAGTTTTCGTTTGGATGGGGGAGAAAACGATGAATAATTCCAATTATGGGTTTGTGTTTGTGTGTGTGAGAGAGAGAGAAAGGGGGAGATGGAAAAGATGGAGGGGTCTAGATATGGGTTTTTTCCCTGTACTCCACGATCTCCACTACATGGATAATTATTGAGTACAAGCTATGTCTATTCCAGAGTGAGCAATGACTAAAATTCCCATCACGTGAAGGGGCACTTGCAAATTAACGTTGGACTTGTAGCGTGCATCAGTCGCAACAGGGGGTTATGTGGAACGAAATGGAACATTAAGTATACTTTTAGCACGTTTTCAGATTTGGGGGGCTAAGTGTATATTGGTGGATACTTTGGGGGGTAAAACATATTTTGGCGGAATAAAAAGTTTAGGATGAGAGTCCAAGGGGTGTAATGTGTGTTGGTGTGATACATTGCTATTAAAGAACCTCAACAAATAAAGATTCTGGTGGAAATCGAGACTAATTAGGCAAAGAGAGGCTAAGGAGGAGAAGGTATTGCCATCAAGCGTGCATATTTGTCGGACAAGACTCCTCCTTTGAATAATTAAACACTCCATCGTTCAAATATCAAATTTTCTCTATTTCATTAAGCTTCTAGTTGTGAATTTCATCCTGATTATCAATAGCTAAGTTTCGTTGCGACTAGGGTCGGTAATTTCAACCCAAAACTCGTTAATCTACCCAATCCAACTTAAAAAATTTCATGGGTCGAAACGTGTCGACCCATTACATGTTTCAACACAACCTATTTTGATCCATTACCCATTTTGACCCATAACTTTTTGGCAAATGATATTACGAGCTAGAGCTTGTAATATTATTACAAGCTTTAGCGTTAGAGTCGTTAGATGATTAAGTTGGTGATGATTTGGAAAGTTCGTGTCATTACTTATAAAAAAATATATTTGATCTAACAGTGTAGAGATCTAAATAGATTTGATCAAACGGTACTAACACTAAAGCTTGTAATAATATCACAAGCTCTAGCTTGTAATATCATACCTCTAAATTTTTTGCTATAGAAATGTATGTTTTTTGACGAAAAATGTGGGGTGAAAATGGTCGACCCATTAACCGTTTTGGACCAACCCGTTTTGCACAACCCATTTCAATCCGTTTAATAATTGGGTCGTAACGGGTCGTGTCCTATCACCCATTCCGACCCGACACACCCAATCGCCAGCCCTAGCTGCGACTCTTGGTGAAAAGTGGGGGCGTCCAGGATACAGTTAACCTGCTCGTATTCCAACTAAAGAAACACGGTGTTGGGGAAGAGGCTGCACCTGCACGAAGGATAGCTGCCTTGACTTGGGGCACTGGTATTTGTTTTGTGATCGATGGAAGGATCACAGGATGAGGTGCATTAGGAGGCGATAAATTTGGTGGCCAAGTGCCTTGAGTTGCTCTAGGTTCGATTTTGTCTATTCTATAGCTTCCTTTTAGAGAAACTATCAGTTGAACGAGTCGGACAAATACATGAAACCGGTTCGTTACAGCATGAACCAGAGTAAATCCTGAAGATATTGAATTACATTATCAAACAACACACAATCTTCCTAATTATTCCCTATTATACAACAAATAAATGATTTATATCTGTACAGTTGAAGCCAATGTGGCCTTTGGCTAATTCTACCCCCTACACCTCCCAACCCACCAAAAGAACCATCTGCTAAAAGTTACAAACTATATTTTTTACTACTATACACTAGCTCTTCTCTACAATCCACGACGTATCTAATAATACACTTGAGGAGATGCGTAAAACTCACTCTCACTAAACATTGGTCTCAAATCTTCTTGACGCATGAATTCTAAGGGAAATGAAACAAGAAACCCTCTCACTGACTTTAGTTTCTCCATTGGATCAGTTTCCAAGATTTCTCCATCCTTGTCTGATTCAAGTATTCTAGGAGCAACGCCTAAATCAATTGTGGTGTGTCCAAGTTTCTCCTTCCAGTATGATGTACTTTGTCTAAGTGCCGATCTACATTAGCCAATAAAACTGAATAAATACATGATAATATATAGAAATTCAAAATTACAAGATCTGTACTCTGGCATATTCCTTTACCTGGAGTGTATAAGATCATTTGGGATGCAAGAAAATACATCCTGGTAAATCACGGAATTCCCCTGTCAAGGAAATGGATTCATTAACCTTTGGACATGAGCAGAGAATGGAAAAGGCATAATCAACATTAGTTTTAGCCATAACGATATATCCAATTCTGTTGAAAGAGGATCGTTTCATTTTCCAGGTTTACAAAAGCTAATGAAATTTTACTGCTCTAAGCACATGGTATGATGTTATTTGGCACAAAGAGAAAATCTCCTTGTAATACCACTTCACATTAAGCAATGATTGGGGTAAGCTAAATAATAGTTAAGGCAAGTCTTGACCATGAGACATTCAACTTAACCAACCGAACTCAACTCAGCCAATTTCCTTATTACTTTGGATGTTTCTGCGCATTGCATTCCACGTAACAAGTCAGGTCAGCTCTAGCTCCTAACTACTTGGGGTCAGCTAAATTGTTCCTTTCTTGTCGTTCAGTTCTGCCCAATGCAATGCAGGATTCTTTTTATTAACATTGTCGTAAATCATAATCACTTTTCATAACTGGCACATAAAGGGTCTACATTAAAGTGTCTGAACTATCTATCTTAAGGAAAAGTTTTCTATTGGATTTCATTTGTCTCAAGCATGGTAATATTTTCATATTGTTTTATTTTCTAGTTTTCCCAGATGCATTTTTAATGTTCTCATGTTGGCTACATATGTGCATGAAATTGTCTTTTTCTCAATTGACCAAAATTCAGTACCATAAATAAAGCACAGCTGAAATTGTCCTATAGATTTCCTGTATAGATTCTACAAGTATATTGCAACCAAATAAAACTCCAGATGCATTTCTTCACTTCACACTGATAAAATTATATGCCTAATATTGTCTCCCATCTCTCCATCTTGATGATCCCATATGACAAAATTTTGTCACTTTATTCTATTTCTTGGTAGTTCAACTAAGTTGTATATCCATGACTATCGTTGAATTTGCACTCAACATGCTCTGTATTATTCCTACTTATTTCAGACCCTCTCAGTTTTAAAGCTTCTCTTGAATCTCTGACAATTCTCGTCAATTAGGATAGAGTCATCTACAAATCACAAGCATCAATGAGTGTTGGCTTCTGTAAGTTTAATCAGTCCATTGATCACAAAGATAACTAGATAGGGACTTAATCCTGATCCTTGAAGTGGTCCTACCATAACTAACCTCACTTTTTTCACTTGTTATACTTCTAACCATAGTCATAGCTCGATGATACATGCCCTTGATCATGCTCAAGTACCTCCACTTAACTCATTTCTTTCTAAACACACCAATTTTCTCTCTAGGCACTTGATCATAAGTCATAACCCTCTCTAAGTCAAGAAAAAACCACACGCTATTCCTGTCACTCTATCTCTTTCCAGGCCCTCTTAACTTTTGGCCAATGATAGACGCTGTTAATGGACTACATCAAATCACTAAATTACCGCACCACCTTTAAAACACAAATGAAATCTTCTCTTTCCCTCGACCAAACAAATGATCTCTCTCTCTCTCCTCCATGTATCAATACAATAAGTGAGGTACTCGCATAGGCCACAAATGCTCTCTTTCTCCTCTTCTCCCTCAAACCATAGTCAGGTCATCGGGATAAATGAACAAGTACAAATACAACAAGCAAGGTACTCTGTCCAAGAATGCTTTCATTTCTCAGCATCCAAGCTAAACAATACTCTAGCTCTCCAGTGCCTCCAAAAAACTTCCTCAAGGCATTCTCATCCACAACAGAAATGGTTCATGCATTTACCTTCAAAGCTGACATTTCATACGACCTCAACCTTGACACTTGTGACCAACACAGACCTAGAAAGATAGAACCAGCCAAAAAGAATTTGTTTCAAACCTGATCCTTGATTGGCAAATGTGCATTGGATTGATGGGCTTAAATTTAATCTTGAATGACAATAATTTGGCTGGCCTTCCTAACAGTCCCTTGAGATTCCCCTAGTGGTTGAAGGTGGGTCTAATCAAGAGGGGAGAGGATGGTGGTGGTGGTTGGTCATTGCGGCCAGTAAAGGTGCTTGAAGAGGGAGGCAGCTGCTGATGGAGAGAAGATCATTTGCCCTAGGTCAAGGTGCAGATGGAAGATGGAAGATACTGGACATAGATGAACCTATAATTATTAAATAGGCAGTGCATAACCAATTCCACACATATGCGAGTCATGTGATCATTTCACATTCCTTCTTGGATGAAATCCCAAGGAAATTTCCTAGTTGCGAAAATTCGATAGTTCAAGTGGGTTTTCTAATGACATTAATATTTAAGAGTATTTTGTTAGTTGACACTAAAACTCTCTTGCTCCACTAATGAGACATTTCTTCACATCATAGTTTCTTGTACAGTTTCTCTAGCCAAAAGACAACGAGCATCTCCAAAGCTCTCCAAAGCCTCAATATGACATCGATATTTGAATAGCATTTTGTAAGATGCCACTAAAACTCTATTGCTCCACTCATGAGGCCTTTCTTTGACATCATAACTTTCTTGGAACAATTCTCTAGCCAAGACCAAGAGAAAACAAGCATCTCCTAAGCACTCCAAAGCCTCAATATGAGAGTCTTCATGGTTATATACTCAAGTAGACTATAACTAATTAACTATTGCTTCTTTTATGTTCTACATTTAACAAACTCAATATATTTTCCATCTTTAACTACAACGATTGAGCCTTTCTCTTAATACTCCCAACATCCCAAAAAGAATGTCATACTTTTCATTTTGGTTCGTTCCAAAAACAAAGGTCACGATTATAAATTTTAACCATCAAATGTTCAACATTTTTTTAATTATTTTCTTTCTTTTCAGAAACATTACATTTATCTAACGTATCATGCAAAAAAAAAAAATTTACTTTAGTGCAATTCAAAAGCAGAAGCATGATATTATAAAGTTTGACTTGTCAAATGCAACTTTCATTTGGGACGGAGGGATAACTAAAATCCCCACTTTTCCTCTCTTTAACTTAGAAACTCTGTATACATTATTTTCCCCATCCTTATATATTTATTAGTTTAAAATAAACATCACAAGAAAAAAAAGAAAAGAAAAGGAAAACCCCTTTCACTCTAATAGACCGCAAAATCTCACATACTTGGATTGAATTTCAACACAGAAGCGATAAACACTAGATGAGAGTGTGAAAATGTTATTCTTAGGTTTTAAATGCATACATACAGGTTGGATATATATAATTTTAAATTTCACACTGGAGTCCATTTAGCTCCCAAAAAACTCCTGAACGGTCTACTAACAGAATCTAATGCTATAGAATTAAACAACATGCTTACCCGTGCAGTTGCCAACCATAAATCTTTGTATGTACTGTCAGCTACAGGGTCTTTAACTTGAGAGATCTGGAAAAGAAAGAGGATAAGATACTACTAAATGCAACATAACAAGGTATTATTGATACTAATAATGAAGTAAAACATGGTGGCAAGAGAATAAAGGATTCAAAGGGAAAGTGGGCATCTTCGCAACCACAATTTTTTTTATTGATAGATAAGATAATTTTAGTAATGAAGTTAAACATGGTGGCAAGAGAATAAAGGACTGGAAGAGGAAGTGGGCATCTCCCCAGCCACAATTTTTATTGATATATAAGATTATTTTTAATTGTCTTTTGGTTGTGATGCCTCCACATATTCAAATTATGAAGATAGGGCATTCACTTGCAGGTTTGTAAATGGTACTAACCTCTCTAGCACAAAGACCGAGATGCTCTGACCATAGAGAAAGCCGAAGACTAAAAGAGAATTTCCCAGCTCTCCACGGCTTCCCATTCATTGACGATTCAACAAAATCTTTATCTTCAATGAGCACCCCAATCTGATACAGCAACTCTCGTCAAAAAAGATAACTTTAACCATGTGGGTGTTGGGTTTTGAGAATTACAGTTGAACCAGCAAGCATGCATCCCCTTATTTGACTTATGGATACAATATCACCCTTAAAAGCGCATATTCTCATGTTCTTGACTTTATCCTTTATTTCTGTACTTTACTAAAGGGTCATAACATGAAAACTTGGAATAGAGTGTTTCAGGTAGCAGAATGATCGGTGGCTTATAAATCTCCCACTTAATTGTTTCCATGTCGCTCTAACATATAAATGAAGTTAACGAATTAATCTGTAGTAGACCCTACTCAAAAATGCATCTGCAATTCCTAATTAGGATGCAAACTCTAAAACAGATTGCTTTTGTCCTTGTTCAGATCCACTGCACAGGACAAGTTAGAACAAATTTGATATACCAGCTAAACATTCAGATAAAATTAAAGATTAGTCTCTCAACATAGGAAACAGAATTGTACCTCAGAATCTCTTGACCCAAGCAAACTCCTATCATTGATGTTGGATGACCCAACCAGCGTAGTATGATCATCTACTATCATCAGTTTGCTATGCATGTACACCTGCATGAAAAAACTTGTTATAAAGTTAACCAGAAAAATGTAGTAGATTATTAATAAGATCATATCAAAATTTAAGACTTTTCTAAAGGGAAAGCAAGCTCAAGAAGACAAGATGCCTCAGCCAATGTAAATAAAGTTGCAATGTAATCCCAGCTGACTTCTGGTACCAAACTGTTGATTTGTGATACCAAAATTGTTGGGTCTCATACCCAAATTGGCAAAAAAAAGTGATCCTAATATCACAAATATTAGTATCACACAACAATAACGAACAATACTTGAAGAACGAAAGTACAGTTAGAAAACGGGCTTATGGCCCGATTCCTATTGTCCGCCCAAATGGGCTTGTTGAGTCCTAATTGCATATTATTAGTTGGTAATGTCCTAATTCGACTGATTAGAGATTGACTTGACCTAACTTATCCTACAAGGAATAGGATTCTTGTGCGAATAATATAATTAGAGCAAGTCACAAAGAGAAAAATATGCGCAGAAAATTTTAAATCTCTAGAATAATTGCATCTCACTAAATACTCTCTCAAAGACTTGGATTTGCGGCGTGGAATCATGATTGATATTTTTGTTAAGTGATATCAATCCGACGAGAAGGAATTGCAGATTATATTGTTCATGGTGTACATTTATTCGTAGCACAAGCCAAAAGTCTTTCGCTTCGCTTTAGGGTACGAATTTGCGCGAGGCAATGTGTGAAATCCTTGTATAATTCATGCTTCAATTACCAATCACCACACTTGAACCCTAGTTGCTGTATTTTATGAATACAATAGTTATACAACAATTGACAACATATGACTTGTGTGCCCAGAGCACACCTTGACTCTCTATCACACCAACACAAGGACAAGTGCCCAGAACTTTACAAACTTACACAGAGCTCTCTCTTGATCAAGGTGAGCTTACACAACTTATTGCTATACCAAACACACTAGTATAGCCCTTGTAAGACCGACACAACTCTGTTTCTCACTCCTCTCTCTCACAGCCAAATGAATCCAGAATACTCACCACCCTATTTACAGAGGCGTTGGAAGCTTGATGGTTTTTCTCTAAAGCGATCAATCAAGACGGTAACTCTGGATAAGGATAAGGATCAAGCTGAAATGCTTAAGGCGGTGGAAACATCTGATGGTTCAATCATGGAGCATTGAAATATCTAGAGAAAAGGGTTCAGGTGAGTCAGTGGTGGCATTCAACATCCCATGCAACAAGAAAAAGAGAATCTACACATCTGTTGCTTCTGGGCTTGAGATCTAGTTAAAACGGCCCATCTCAGTTATCGCAAGCTCCAGGATCATATTTCCTGGTGTAGCAAAGCATTTTTCCTTATTCAGAGCTAGTGACAATGTAATGCAGCAACCTGGAACGTGGAACATATTATATTATATCCATTAATGTGTTTTTGGATCAGGAAGTTTAGTTGATTTTCTAGGGTCTCGAATTTTTTGTCTTTTTTGTTTTTCAAAGATGTATTGTTAGTCTAAAAGCATTTGGCAATTGTCTTCTAGATTTTAATTACTACTTTGGGATTTTAAGTGCATGAATTGAGCCCTTTGAGCAGTTTTTTGTACTCTATAAATACCTTTGCTATTTTCAGTAAAAGGCAGCCTTCTTTTGAATCATAATAAAAGTATGATCTTGGGAATTCATCCTTTATCTGCCTTTTCTGGACCTATTGCTGTTTACGGAGAATATATTTTAGCTGCAGCAGTTTTTGCTGCATCAGGTGGGTATCAGAGCTGTCGGGATTTTTCCCCTTATTAAGCCTTCTACGAGCATCTCCAAGGGATGCTTCATCCCTCTATTTTGGCGCAAAATACCTCTTTTTCTTCCTCCAAGAGCAGCTTCAAAGTGTGCCTCATTTTGAAGACCCCCCCTCTTGAACTTCAAAACCAGTGCACAGGAACGGGGTGCTGTCTTCATTTTTTTCTTTTTCTTTTGGGTGTAAATACTAGTTTTGGACAAAGGATAAGGTATATTCTTGGAAAATTCTAATTTGAAGTAGGATGGTTGGAGATGGTGGAAGATATTTGGCGTAGAAATTGCACCATTTTAGAGATTTGGTGCAATTTTTGCTCCAAATTGTTGGAGATGGTCGGGCTTCCTTTACTGTTCACAGAAAATATATAATTTATTTGCAGCAATTTTTTCTCCATCACAATGGCACTTGCAATGCGTGTACTGATAGTAGTTTTATCTGTTCATATCGCTTCTATTCGTTCCTTTTCCAAGGGGTTCTTCCTCATACTTATCTTTCCCTGGATATCTCACCTATCCCCATGTTTCTCTCCCCTTGTACAGTAAGGTTTATTCTCTCCTTTTTTGCTCTTCCTATTTGCAGCACATCAACTTTTTAGAATAAATGTAATAATTGAGAAGCAAATTTTAAGCATATATGAGAAGCACTGACTTAGGAGATAGCTTTACGAAATAAATATCACTTGCTAATTCATGAATATAAACAGAGACATTGTATTTTAAACCCCACCGCCACCCCTAAACAAAAACTAAAGGGATGAGAACAAATGAGCGAAAAGGGTAGTTCGAGCAAAACAGTACCTGACTTGTAACTAAAGGACCACCAACAAGTCTACCATATGTCCTGAGACCATAGAAAGATATATAATCATCAGTTTTAGGACCCAAGTGTGTGTTGAGATTGTGTAGTATTGAGTTTTTTCCTCTGGAAATGGTTCGATACTGCCAATGCGTTAAGGCTCTCACAGTTGCCGCACCACCATCATCCAGACCCCCCTGTTTGTTTATTCAATAATTTTAGGGAAGACCAAAAATTTCCATAAGGGATGCTGCAGGTTTAAATAAGAACTAGTACCTGGAATCCAGGTAGGAGTGGTAAGACAATGATGACCCTGAAACACTTCTCTTCTTTGTGTGCTCGTAAGATACGCCTGTATATAGCTTCAACAACACGATTTTGTATGACATCATCTTCCGCAAGGCCAGATATAAAAAATTGGTTCTGCAAGTAATGAAAAGATAAGCATAAGATATTGATATAAACATTTGTTAGCTGTCTTTGTGGGACCAATATTCATAGGTCGTAATAATTGACATAACTACTTGGAAACTAAATCAACTAAGTAAATAGGCTTCATTGTAGGTCCTATTGCTATCATTGTTCCTCGGGCCCAAACATTCGCAATTGTTAAGAAAAAATATCTAGCATGCGTACTTATGTAATAACAATATATCCTGCCAATCTAGTTGTTACTTAACCAGCCACCTCTTATGACATAGATGATATTTAAGTTTCAAGACAACTAGAGAGACTGGTTCATTATTCACTTTCTATTCATTTGAAGTCTTCTCATTTGGAGCCCGAGCAAGGTTAGTTTTGACCTACGTAAGATAATATCAGGAAAGAACATTTCATAACAGGTCTGCTGATGGAAGTTTACCTCGATGTAGATAAAATGTTCTGCTTTTTCAATGAGAGAGCAATAGGCTCTATGAATGCTGTCTTCAGTTTGGCTTGTTCCAGCAGACCACTGGCTGACACTTCTTATAATCTGCACCAGGTATCATAAAGTAAATGGAACTGAGAGTGACGTGTGTGATTAAATAAAAATTACTAGACATTCTAGTATATGTAAGTTATATTGTCTGTAAACCAGCACACACACAAACACAGTACTTTTAGAAAGATTTTGTATTTCAATTCATATTATGAGGACTTGGGTATGAGAGCTGAGCGCGCAGGAGCTAGTGTATGAAACGTGTCAATTATAAAAATAGAAAAGGATGCGCTCAATACATTTGTATACATGTTTTACAATTAAAAAAATTATTAGTATCTTTTTTATTAATTCAAGGTTAAAAATTATATCATGAATTTTGTGAAAGAAGTATTTAACTTCATCAGGTCAACGCGACAGCTGGTTGTTACTAGTGAAGAATTCACTCGTTCTAGAGAAACCTCGTGTAGTTGGTTCAATTATATCCATGCATGTACAAAGTGCTCTTATACTTGCTAAGGAACCAGAGATGATGTTATGTACTAAAGCTCATAACGTGAACTCATGAATAGCCAAATTTCCAACTCCCATGTTGCATGACTGCCGTGAGTTGTTAGGCACACATGTTTCAAGGTGCTGGTGAAAGTTACCCATTCAAGACAACCAGAATTTGAGCATTTTCAATCGCGACCAATGCTCAAGAAAGAATGAGTTATGAATCCAAGAGTTCACATCAGATGCTTGTAGTGTGTATTAGTGCATTACTGCATTTAGACTCCAAGGTCTAAACACCTAATCAGATGAGTAGTTCTTCTATCACTGTTATACATATGTTTGTTCGAATAATTTTATTGCCAATATCTTCTATAACAACTCAAATTTTGTATGCATAAATATGACAAAGACTCAAGAGTTACATTTGTTTATGCACAAGATAAAAACTCATACGTAAAATTCTTTTAGGCATAGAAATAGTAACATTTTATGTGTCGGACTTCTGGAATATATGAAGTTGTTTAACATGAGCCAACTTGGAAATGCCGAGGACAGACTATCGTCGTATTGTAAAAATGAGTTTCATCAAATTTCATGAACTTGGGAAGCACAGCTAACCTGACAATGACAGGCGATACGAGGACCAATTTGTGCAATTTCATCTCCCGCAGTTAGCTCTTGTGTTTCCCACCATTCATCTGAAATTCGGGTATCAGAATCAGCCACCAGCATAGCAGCTTCATCTTTAAGCTCCATGGAATCGAGATCATCAGCAAAATCTGTTGTTCCAATATCTGTGACAAAAGGTTCAACCAATGACTTCTGGAAAAGATTTGACAGGCCCTTCTTGGCTGAGGTGATAATGATAAGAGTCTAGGCTATTTAACATACAATTTACATGCGAAGGTTCTACTCCATTAGACTCTTGAGGCAAAAGCAAAGGGATATCTTCTGATGGTGAGTGGTCGGAGGAGTCATCTCCAATACCATTCTGCTCCATTTCAGCAGTCTTACTTTCAATGTCCAATTCTCTGCTTCTTCCCATGTAGTGTGGAAGAACCATGTGTTGTTGGGGCATAAGTAGTGGTATTGTATGTTCATCTGGTGCTTTATTTCTCTGAATGAAAGGTTAACAACATCAGGAATTTAACTTTGCCAAAAAAAAAAGTGTGATCCATGACTAGAAGCAACATAAAATCAACCTTGGCATGGTTCCAGCGCTGGACAAAGTGCCTGGCTACATCTCGACAAGGAGGTCCCCATAGTGCACAATGGACATCATGCCATGGCATACGGGGATATTTTGTGCGCTCTAGTTCATCTTTCATTGCGTCCTCCCAAGAATTGGGTTCAGATTCTCTGAACAAAGAAAATGAAAGAAAAATAAGTAGCAATAGTTTTTGAAACAGATCAATCAAACTCAACTTACTGAAAGTAAAGATCAAGTTGTAGACAGAAACAACTAATGGACTTCATGACTTGTTATCTCCCTTTCTATTGATCCTCTTTAAAAAAGAAAAAAAAAATATCTCCCTTCCCCTATAGTTTATTGTGAATCAATATAGTCATGTCATTAACTACTAACATACAAGATGATTATCTATAAAAGTTTGTCAAACAAACAACTCATTTACTATGTATTTATAGTTATACTTAGTAAGATTATGAGAATACTATCTACTGGTCAAAGAAAGTCCAATTCACAATAATTCAATTACAATATTCTAGGACTCATTCAGTCTTCTCATTTTCTTTAACGCAATACTCAAGATCATGGTCAATCTCAATTTTCACCTGCTGCATACAAAAACTTCCATTTCATAGCTCAGGCAACAGAATTTACCTAGGGTTGTAATAGTCCTTTCCGGGCCAAATGAAAGGAGGGTAATCACATACTTTGTGTTCTATTGTGTCATAACGCCCAAAGCATAAATCTAATCCTCCAATAAAGCAAATCTGCTGATCAACAACGACAATCTTTTCATGGTGTGACCTGCATTTGCGAAAATGTTTAATCTTAGAGCAAAACCGCATAAATAATATAGATGTAGATATTAACATTGTCCATGACTAGTTGAGAGTAATAATCAAACAAAGCATACCACAAGTAAATGCCGGCCGAGAAGTGATCAGGATAACGCAGGACTTTGACATTCTCATGAATCTTAAGAAGCCTTTTCTGACTGTATGAACTATTAATTTTTAAAGCAATTGAAACCTCCTTGTAAAGAAGAATGTAAATCTGCAAAAAAATATTTTGAAGTACTAAAATTATTCCAATGATCTAATATGTATATAGGTTGATTTCAAAATTATATAGAAAGAGTCCACAATGCAAGTCTACCCTGGAAAATCCAGTCACCAAAAAGTAAACAAAATAATCTAGCGTATGGCTAACTATAGTATCCAATTAGAAGTTCAGAAAGAAGAAAACAAGACCTGCTAGAGGCCAACAATGCCAAAACTGAAGGCAACTGAAGCTCACTTCTTTAGAAAACGAATAAGGTAGTTATCAGTAAATCCAAAACAAGCATGCTTCCATGACAGCATAAACGGAGGAGGTGTTATTTACCTATTCCTTCAGTTAACCTAGTCATATAGGTATGGTGACGATGCTTACAGTACAAAGCTAATAAGATAAGGGGTCTGAAGTCATATTACCTACAAAATGTATCCTCTAATCACATTTCCACTGTATATCAAGAGGTTCTAGATAGATCAAAGGTATTATAACTTCTTACAACTCAAAGTTCGATAATACAACCAGCCAAAGATGCAACTTTTGTCATGGACCTGTCCTTGTGATTGAAAAGAGCTGGTAATTCCTATCAACTTAAACTATTTGAGCTGAATTTTTTTCCACATAACTTACAAACTTACTTCCCCTCAACTCATTTGAAATGTGTCTGAAGAAGTAAATGAGTTATAAGACCATAATCTGGTATGTTCAGAAGACAAGCATCTATATGAGTCAGAACTCAAGTAGAAATTATTTTGCACCTGGACCCCTTGCTTAGCTTTAGCTTCAAATAATGCATCAAGACGAGAGGAACCATGACTATCAAAAGGACGCCTTAAATACAGTTCTGGGCAAAGCCACCATCCAGTAATGTATATCTGCACGACACTTCAAGTCAGTTGAGAGAATCAATGGAGTAGGACTAAATTAACAGAGTTAAACAGCAATATAAATTATTGTACCTCTGATTTTGCGTTCTCTATTGATGAAGCAATTGCTTCAAAAGCTACTTTCCCATCTACAAACCATTGAGCTTGACTGCCATCTTCAGTCAAACCCCTTTGAGGAGCAAAAGAACCAAAACGTTGAGGATAACACCAACTTTCAGAAGGCTTTTGACCAACACCATTGATTGCAGATACCCAGTCTTTAACTTTTGCACTGCTTGTTGTTCTTATCTTTGTGCTTCGATTTCCACAAGTAATCTATTGATCATACCAATGGTCTATGAGAAAAATGAGAAACATATATAATAACCAGTATTGCCACCTGATCTTAATGAAAGTCATGTAACATACCAAAAACCTGAAAAAGTATTTGAAATACACTGAAACACATACAAGCAATTCCAGTTCAAAAAGAAAAGAACGTGCACAATTCATTGCATCAGATTATTTACACTAACCTAGGTCTAAGTACTAGTGAAAAATTTCCAAGATGCTATGAAAATATGTGAACAAGATGTGTTTCTATGATGTAACTTATCCTTTATGTATTATGAATTAAGAGACATACATCAAATTACAAAAAGCTCAAGCTATCATGTAAATAATCAGATAACAAACAAAATGTTATGGAAGAGCCTGGCTTGGTAAGAGAGAAATTATGCCCTTTTAAAGATTTCAAGTTGATAAGAATCCTATTTCACCTCTACATGAGGGATGAGATACCTAACAGTTTTCGGAAATTTGCCACGTTTGTGTAATTATTTTCTTATTAGAATACCATATTTATCATACTAGTTATCGCACCGAACATAGGCAATCAATTCCAGGATGGGATCCCAAGTAAAAGTTTCCATGATGTTGAACCAATTGGGGCTGTAGTGAATTATACCACTCAACATAATCATCTCAGCCATTTAACGTTTAAAGCAGGGCAATGACAGGTCTGTAGCCAAACAATATTCGCTCCGTAGGACCTTTAAAAATGGAAGGCGAAATAATGCAAAACCATTTCATATTAATGGATAATGTAGATGAGGTCACTAGAAAAGAGAAATTGAAAAAACAATGAAAGAATCAGTGCATCAAATTTGAACTTTAATAGATGCTCAATGACTAAAACCGCTAACCTTAAATGCACAGCGCAAAGGATTACGCTCCTTTATCTCATCTGCCAAACATACTCTATCCTCTTTACATCCCTCTGAAGGTGGCAGGACATCAAAGACAATAATATCCAGAAGTTTAGTACCAAAAGGATCTTGCAACAAGGCCAAAAATCCAGGCTTCAAAACTGCCCAAACCTACAAAATAAAAATGATATACAACAATTAAAAATAATGTGCATGCAAAAGAGATGTTTTGCAGACGACACAGCAAGTAAAAAATAATGTGCATGCAAAAGAGGCAATTCAAACTAAATCCTTACCTTTTGCCAACTGTTGTTACAACAACCTGGCCAACAAAATCTGCAACAACTTGTATCAGTATCATCCTGAGAAATTTCTCGTAAATGTTTAACCATTACATAGTCTTCTTTAAGTTTTGGACCGTACTCCTGTGAAAATGATAACTTGGAGACCTCCAAAAACTTGCAAACCTGAATTGAAAACATATAATGGGCTGGAATGAGAACAAAAGAGTATAAAAAATCAACTAATCAAATAAAATGAAAGGAATTGGACATCTTGAAGGTATAAAATGTCCTGGAATAGGAAGTTTAGTCCTAAACTAAAGAAGAATGTGACACAAACAATAATGAATAGGAATAACTAACCAGTAGGTTAGCGTACTAATGTCTAATTACAAATTGACTAGCGTACTTTGTTTATGACGAATAAGGTAGCGTAATTTTGTTTTTGTTTTCAATTATGGAATAGAATTGGATGCTGTTACTGAAAACTTAACAAAATGCTTCAATAGCCTCTCCTCAAGTTTGAAAACTCTAAAATTAAGGTTTAGGGTTTAGAATTTAAGGTTTAGAGTCCAAGGTATAGGACTTTAGGGTATAGGATTTTATGGTTTGATGGTCAGCGTCTAGGGTTTGGGGTTAAGGTTTAGGGGGATAAGGGTTCCATTAAATTTGTTTGGGGAGTTCTTTTGGAATATTGAAATATTCCATCAGTTTTTCACAAACTACCAACTAATTTTTTTCCATAATTGAAAATCAAAATGTAAGTACGCTACCCTATTAGTAAAAAATAAAGTATGCTAGTCAATGTGTAATTCTTTTGAAAGAATGCCACCCTTCTAAGTCATTAACCTGAATGAGCACATTCAACACAGGATATAAACTTCTGAACAGAAGCAATTACAATGACGATTAAGTATTAGGAAATAGCCTGGCTTCCAGAAATTTCTTCCGGAGATTAAACTAACACTCTAACAGGAGCTGCTGAACCCCAAACTCCTCATCGGGGATTAGGGGCAAACTTAAATATAGTTTGAAATAAAATGGTACATGCTGAAGAACTCTTTCTAGAAATTTACCATTCCTGATTTTCAAAGAATTATGTAAGATTAAAAAAGGAGAAAGAAATAAAAATTTGTTTGAGTTGTGTTCTGAAGGTTTCAAAAGGATTCAAGAATAACATCAAATTTATTAATCTCCAGCTGTGATCATTTCGAAAGCACCAAATACTCCAGAATATTTATTAGTGTGTTTTGTACACTCTGTTCAGTCTGCACATTGACGCACAATAGTTTGTCTCTGTTTCTGTCAGCAAGGTTGCATGTCAGAGGGTGAGCTAAGCATGACATGAATCTTGGCTACCTCTAATATCCTAAGCTTTGAAATGAATTGTTTGTTTAACAATGATAGACCAACAGAAACCATCATCACCATTCATAAATGAGAAAGCGTGACAATCAAAGAGAACTCAGCCATCTAAATTTGCACACCTCCCAGATCGAAGACATATCGACTCCAGCCTACATTGCAATAAAGATACTTTGTTTTGGGAAATCATTGTAAAAACATGTACACACGAATTTTGCAAATTCATGTATGCAAGGGGCAAAATGTAGCATTTAATCTCTATCTGAACCTGATTGAGGCACCAGTGGTTACTGTTTACAGTTATTACATGCAAAATTTCTCCACAACCCAGTTTCAAGAATCCTATATTCCCAAAGCTTCAAACACATGCCACTTATGTACCTCAACATGACTGGTAACTGTACAAAAGGGAGAGACTTTCTATATGTTGGTCTTTCCTCTACCAAGCTCCAAGCAGGTAGTAGCAGTTACTTTCCTGCATACTACATATCTTCAGTGTTCTCCACTTATCTTGTAAAACCTCCGTACACAGACCCAAACTAGAGCAATTTCCAGAAGCCTTGCTCGAGTGCTGTGTTCTTCAAGCTAAGGCATCCATGCCCCATGACCACTATGCGTTAGAATAAGGCTATTGGAGTGGTGGCTAACGCTGAGAGAACGCTAGCCAACCGAGTAAAATCATGACCAATGTATGCTGGCCAGAGGAAGATGGACCACACCCAGGGGAAAGGGGTTCCTCACCTGCTTTTTTATTGTTTCATACAGCAGCGCTGGCGTCTCTTCTGAGCACTATTAATATTAGATATACTACTTTCATGAAAGGATTTGATATTTTACATTTTCAACTCTCTCAATTTTGGTCAACCCCACCCCCCCCCCAAAAAAAAAGAAGAGAAAACTATGGCCACTCTTCTCTCTCTCTCTCTCACCTCCAACACGATTCGTAAGTAGATCTTCTCGGACTCCCTACTGACTAACTATCCACAATAGTAAGACCAGATGAAGGCACTGCCATAAGACGATAACTAACTTAAAGAAATTAATTAACAATATAAATCCTGATCAGAAGTGAGTAATTCTGCCAATGTCAACTTTGAGGGCAAACACAACTTTAGGAGGAATATAATTTCTAATTCTACAACAGATGTAAATCTTGATTAATGACTATTAACGAGTTCTGAAGGAAAGGAAGTTTATACCTCACGAGTATTCACAATATCTATGTTCCCAAGGAAGTGATTAAGATACCCTTGCATAGCAACTTTTGCTTTTTCTGAAACTGTCTGCTGTTTGCCTAGTGACGGGCGAAAGATTTGCAGAGCAGCCCTAGATGGAACAAATCTGCGTATGCCAGAAGTGTGTCAGAAGATAGTATTGTGCTATGTTAACTGAACTTATGTACTCAGATGCATTTGGGGATCTGGGTGCCTGATCTGCCAAAAATTTAAGATTTTACACTAAATGAGGTATCCACTGTCCAACTGCCGCACCCATACCTGTACCCATGTCATATGTCTGACACAGACACTTCCATAAAAATAAAGGATCCAGTTACCATAGCTATGGTGCAAAAGAACTATTAGAAGTAGAGATACAGCATATTTAATCACCTATTTTTAGCAGTATCATCACTGTCTACAGGAACAGCTCCATCATCTGGTTCATCATCATCGTGCACTACTGCTGTCTGATCGCCTATTCCTATGTTGTGAAGCCAATCCTTAACCTTTAATGTACATTAAGTTTAAGTAGCAATTAGTACAACCAGAATTTTTTATGCAATCTAATGGGAGTCCTAAAAGGTAGAGTTCATCTTTATTTGAAATATCTGTTCTGAATCCAAACAAAATATTCACCAAACTCTTAAATGATACTCCCTCCGTTTTCAAAATATTGTTAAGGTTGACCCAGCATACCGTTTAAGAAAAACGAATTGACTGGACTATAAATATTGGTGAAATGTGTGGTTTCCTTTAATGCCCTTGAGTATGTGGCCACAATTAAAGTAGGTAGAAAAAGTAAGGGTAAAAGTGGTAAAAGTGTTTTCCTAAAAGGGAAAGTTTTGAAAGAGGACAATTATTTAAGAATAGAGGAGAAAGGAAAGGTAGACAATAATTTGAAAACGGAGGGAGTACAATAGATCTACACTAAGATAAAGAAAAAGTAAAAGAGCAAGGCCACATCAGAAGTTGGGGAAAGACCTGCTCCTGCTTTTCATGAATTTCCTCAATTATTGCACGTTTCTTCAATGCAAAGTGAAGGTAGATAACTTGGGACGCCTTCTTCCGTATGAACCACTTGAACTGTTAAATAGGATAGTTAATTTATCGTACCATTGACGAATTATTGTGCTACTTTAAGAAATTAGCGCAGTAAAATAAATAATCCCTTCCTCTCAAGATATAGCTCACACATGCAAGCACACTAACATAATAATTATAAACTAACTTAAATTTAGGAAAAAATTAACACTTATACACAATTAAGTTAATTAAACATTTCCAAAGATTAAGAACTCATAGTTATCATTACAATAGAATAATTTTTTTCTTGCAACAATCAATGTGAAGTTGTGAACTTCTTTTTTTATTCAAGTTATTCTCTGAAACCCTTTCCGAAAAATTTCTGGCTTCAACATTCTTGTCACGGGATGAGGGGATGAACCCAAACCCTTCCTGTATTGAATTCTGAAATAAGAAACGAGGAGTAAACTAACATAACACTTGCCTATTTATGTGTTAGAAATGAACCAAGATTTGTATACCAAGCTAATATTTGAATGTCCAAGGTTCACTTCATGTAAAGCACACTAGGTACTGGTACTCTTATCACAAGGTACCCTAATAGTAAGGATCACACAATAATGGCATTACTCTCTGTCCCAGAAAATAGTCCCACAATCCTCTTTGGTCTGTCCAACAAAATAGTCACATTTCTATAAATATTACTCCCTTTGTTCCTAAATAACTTTTCTTATTTGTCCATTCCAAAATAATTGTCATGTTTCTAAAATATCATTTTTAAGAAAATATTATTATCACATTACCCGTATTTTTTCTTCCTACTTTAATAATAACCACATGCACAAGGGCTTTAAAAAAACTACATATTATACCAATATTTATAATAGAAACAACAAATTATACCAATATTTATAATAGAGTCAATTAGTTTTTCTTATTTGTGTGCCCAATCAAACGGTAGAATTATACGAACGGAGGGAGTAATAATTATAGTGCGATTTCAATAAGATACAAGCAAGTGAAGCTACAATCTTAAAAAGTTTGACTTGTCAAATGAGACTATTGGTTTGGGACGGAGGGAGTATATGCGACTAGGCAGTAAATGTATGGGAGAATCACTTTCAATTAATGGCATCATTTATCAAAGAAGTTCATCTGATATCCAACCTACTGGATGCAGGAAAGTTAGCGATGCTTCTGGGAAATATTCCAGGGTTATAGATTGAGTCTTCCTCTCTACCTGTTACTAGGCCACCTGAAGTGGAACTCTTGAACTCCAGAAACAAAGTTCGCACCCTGAATTTTCAATGAAGCTACTAGTCTCACTCCTACGCAGTTCATTTCATAAAACCGTCAATTGTATCTCTATCTCCTCTATAGATTGATCTTCCTTCCAGCCCTTGGCAAAACCTCAACAACCAATATGATGTGCATTTAAAATATAGCATCAAAGACCAAAGGCAGGTTTGAGAATAATACACTTGATGGGAACACACCAAAAATGCCAATAATAACTTCCTTTATTCCTTAAATAAGTATTCATTTTTGACCCGGCAAACAACAAACCTAATTGACTTTATTATAAATAACACGATATTGTGTATTGTTCAGTAATGTCTATGTGGGAGTGGGACCCATCAATTATGTTAGTAAGCAAATCAAGAATAAAATAGTACTCTCTCTTCCACCCAATACTAATAGAAGATATATTAATATCATTGGAGTTAGTCAAAATTACAAACATAGTTAAGCACAACCAATATGCTTTCAACATAAGTGGAGGCTAAACAAAGTTAGGAAAATTGTAAGCATAATTTTTGAAATTAGACTCTTTAAGCTTAAAATCTCAAAATAGAATTGTGGAATTTAAATACAACATTGCTAAGTTTACCGCTACTTCTCCCACTATTATTACCACCAAGCCTTGGTGAAGGGCAAAATTGTCTTTCCGTTAATCACATTTGGCATTTACCAAGACTTAGTGGTAACAATAGTGGTACAACTAATGGTAAACCTAGCATTTTTTATTTAAATATATCCAAAAAAGGACAGATTAAAAAGTGGACATATTATTTGAAAGGACTTATTAAATACTCCCTCCGTTCCGGTCAAAAGTCTCCGTTTGAAAGTCAATTTTTTTTAAGAAAATGATATTTTTTATAAACCATTAGTAATAGAATGACTTTTTTATGCCGGAATTTTATAAAGTGAAATCTTTGTGTGAGACGTCCAAAAATAGAATAGTGGACTCTTGGAAATTGGTCAAATTGACTTGGAAAAGTCATAGCATACCCTTTCTTTTGAGACTGATGGAGTATCTGCTTGTATACAAGAATACATCAATCAATAAGTTGCAACTTGCAAGCAATGAATATCCCTATTAAATTACTTTTTAACTCATTGAATTAAGAAAAATGATATATCATCACCAATCACTCCCTCCATTTTGGGACAGAGGGAGTATCATCTAGTATATCCAGCTATTTTTTAAGTCCATCTTCTGAACAATGTACATGTATATACAGAAAGAAAAAAAAAATAAGATTCCACAGGCAAATGGAGAGAGATAGAGTTGAGGAACCTGTTTGTATTGGAGTTCAATGGTGTAAGACAGAAGCAGGGGGCTGAAATCACTGGCGTCGGGTCTGGACACTGATAAGATTGTAGCTTTTGGCAATTCATCGAAAATTCTCGTCGGTTCGGCAAAGTAATGGAGCGACTGAGACGAAGGCCTCCCAGTCGCCGTCGGCAGTGCCTCCGGCGAATAATCCTTAGCAATCAATGGCTCCGTCGACATTTCACTCCACACTCCTTCCTCCTCTTCCACTTGAAAAGTAAGCGATCACCGGCGAAACAAATTTTCTTTCACCCAAATCTAGAAAGAGAAAATTGAGAAGTGAGAGAAAAAAAAAAACTTTAATTTTGGTAAACTAAAGGAACCGGTGAAGTGTTGTTTTTGTCATTCGGAAACACTGATTTGTTGGCTTCTGTAAACGTAATATAGCGGGAGGATGGAGGGAATGACTGTTTGCTAAACTGCCCACCAGTTACTTCGGCCTTTCGTGAGACGGGATTCGATCGACGACACGTGTCAAAAAGGGAGATCTAATGGTAGATATCGATTTTGAATTTCTCTAATTCAGAGTTTGGCATTGTTTTTTTTGTGTGTGGATCGCATGCGAAGATTCTGTGTGATGCAAAGGCTTTCCCGTTGAGTTGCAATTATGAGAAGTCCGTCTCAATACGTTAAGCTAATTTAAAAACTGAATTTAGTAAAACACTGATGTTAAAAGTCTGTTTTACCCCGACACATCTTCGATATTCTTGAAAATTTTGATTGGTCGGATACTTTATTTACTGATGGAATTTGAAGACCATATATAGTCAATCATTAGTGGTCAGCTACGATATGTACTTAAAATTTTACAATTTTACAACTAACATTCATAAAAACGAAGAGAAAGAAAATGAAAAAAGAATTCTACTCCGTAAAAATAAGTAAAGAGAAAAGGTACTTAAGTAATATATATCTATATCTATATTTAATATAATATATTGATTACGCTAAAGTATTATTATAATTATAACTAATTTTAATGTTAATTATATATTCCCTCCGTTCTTGACAAAATGACCCTACTTGAAGGTTAATTTTTTTTAAAAAAATGATAATTTTAGTAGCTCATTAGTAATAAAATGATATTTTTATACCTTCAATTTTAAAAATTTATTGTTTAAGTGAAATATCATAAAATAAAATAATGAATTATTTAAGTGAAACATTCTAAAGTTAAATAATAAACTATTTGAAACAATTAATTATTATAATTAGCTTAAATAAAATTTTTAAACTTTTATTACCCTTTTAAAGAAAGACATTAAAGTCGATCAATTGTGTCTTTGGTTAATTATTTAGGGACGGAGAGGGAGTATATTTTTCAAATATGAACTATTTGACGAAGTAGTTAGGAAAGAAATCAGTCAAATCATCACAGCCAAGAAAGGGTATATTTGGTAATGTGATTATGCGAGAATAGTTGGGCCCATGAGCGGAGTAAGCACACAACAGACGCCAATGCAGTGTTTATTTAAACATAGAATCCACAGTAGAATATCCAACTTTTGTGCTCACGTTGGAGAATATGCTAAAAAGGGCATTATGGTATATACTTGTATTTGTTTGGTGGAAAGTTTTGATTAAAACATTGGTTAAAAATATAATGTTTTCTTTTAAAAAATATTTTGATGTGACATTTTAAAACACAATATTTTTAAAAAGGTGCATCATTTTAAAACATTTCAATTTGGTGTTTTTAAAAATATGTTACGTTTATTACTATTTTGTTTATAAAAATAATATTTTAAAATAGTTTATCAAATATATTTACAATTAAAAACTATGATTTGAAAAAAATACGTTTTGAAAAAACCGTATTTTTAAAACGTTACACCAAATAATACCTTTTTTTTTTTTAAGAATAGAATGATAGGGGGACAAGTAAACAACCATGTTCATGCACATCCGCCCTACTCTCCCTTTTTACCCTTTTAATTATCATGAAATAAATAAGTGATGCTCAAGTGTTCCACCCTTACGAGATATAAAAAAATTATGATAATTTGTCGTGCACGATTAGAGAGAATAAGTTTGGAATATTATTTGGCCAATATCACATTATGCTTTGGTGGTTCATTGTTATCTGCACTATTTGTGACAAAACAAAATTAATAAGATAATCGTTAACATGTATTTTAAGAAATCATTTATAGTATATTATATCTCGAGAACTCAAACTCTATGTATCAAAAACTAATTGTGTGCAACAAGTCAACGAACCACCAATGTCACACACGCATCAACATCCCCAACCTCCAAGTCAAAAGAAGTCACTCCATGTGTTATGTTACAAACCATGGCCACCATGTATCGTGTTAAAAATATGGCAAAACACACCTCCGGGTCACTGTACTATACAAAAGGTTGCAATTAGGCCACTGAGACTTCAAAATTTTCGAGTTGGCCACTGTACCAGACTTATCTTGCACGTTAACCCATTTTTAACGGACGTTACCTTTTGACGTTATCTTTAAGTGAAATACCCTTTTTGCCCTCTCCTTCATCACTTAAACATCATTTCTTTGGAGCTACAGATGAGCAGATCAAACCAATAGACCCAAACAAGCAATTTGAATGCTTAGATCAAACCAATAGACACCAAATCCAAAAGCGAAAATCAAACCCAAATTTGAAGGGAGAAGGGACGAAATTCTCCAAAGCTTGTATGAGTTGGATGCTCGTGGGTTTGAGGCAAAAAAGGCAATTTGGCGGCTTTGATGAAGTTGAGAGAGGAGGGAGATGCCGACATTGGAAGATAGTGGGAATTTGTGAGAGGAAGGATTTTGCGAGGTGAGTTTGCTATGTCGAAATCTTGGAGATGAAGATCGCATCTGAGGAGGAGCGAAGATGGAGCAGATCAGTCGGATTTTTCGATCCCAAATTCGATTTTCCGGTTTGACATGGGGGCTGTTTGGCCGGAGACGGGGAAGATGAAGGGACACCGGCGGCGGTTGGAGACGGCGGTGGGCTTGGTGATGAAGACGAAGGTTGGGGTTGATGGGGATAGGCCATAGCTGGGTCTGTGATGAGGGCGGACATGGAGGATTTGGGCGAAGACGGCGGATCTAAATGGATGTCCATTGTGAAGATGGCGGAGACTTCGCCGGAGAAGGAGGAGGATTCGGATCGATGTGGAATCGGCTTCTTGCCATGAACCGAGGATGGCGGTGGGACTGATCGGGGTTGGTGATTTGAGCGGAGGATTCGGTGATGGATGCGGCGAGGCGACTAGTTCGCCGAAGAAGATGAAGGAGAAGGTTGGATGGCGTGGCCTGTTTGGACGGAGAGAGAGGGCTGCTGGGTTTGGGCAGATGAAGACGGAGGTTGGGGATTCGCCGGAGAAGAAGATCTGGGGCGGCTGGATTGATGGAGATGCAGGATCGCTTGGGGAGAAGAAAATCAAACGTTTTCCCTTTTTCTGGGTTTGATTTTCAACATAGCTGGGTCCTTTTCCCTTTTTCTTTTATGGGTTTGATTTTCTGGGTTTGAAGATGTTGATGATGAAGACGGGGGTAAAATAGACATTTAACCTAACTTAACGTCCAAACTTAACGCCCATCCAAAAAAAGGGTTAACGTGCAAGATAAGTCTGGTACAGTGGCCAACCCGAAAATTTTGAAGTCTCAGTGGCCTAATTGCAACCTTTTGTATAGTACAGTGGCCCGGAGGTGTGTTTTGCCTAAAAATATAGGAAAAATTACAAGTCGGTACAACTTTTATAATATATTTTCAAATAAATCAAACTATTTTTTAGACATATCTTTTAGATACAATTTTAGTGCGAAAGTACATAACTACCCTAATTATTGTTATAACCTCCGATGCGTAAACAAAATTCGGCAGTTCACCTCTTTTCTCTCTCCTCTCTCACCCATCTCCATCTCTTCCTCGGTTCCGGCCATCCTCTTCAATTGCTCCGGCCAAATCGCCCCCTCTTAACAGTACATCTCCGGCGAATCAACAGCTCACCAAACCTTTCGTCTTCAGTTGTTGAAGAGACCAGACCATGAATTTCTGACATTAGCCTTCATACTATGTTAGGTGTGGATGTTCATATACAATGCGAATTCCAAGCAAACTTACCAACAACAACAGAGAAGATATCTTTCTCGGTCAATAGAACAACAGACAAATATGGAGTGTACAAGTTGGACATAGCATCCGTTGACGGGGTTGATTGTGAAGACAGCCCGACGATTCAGTCTTTCTGCCAAGCAACCGTGATACGAAGACGACGATGTATCACGGTTTTTGTGAAGATTGCAAGACTGGCTCATCCAAAAAAGAGATATGGATTTCTAATAAGAAAAGAGATCTGCATCGGTTCGGCGGACGAAGACGACGATGGCGATGATGGCGAAGGCGGGGGCGGTAGTTATGGTGGTGGACGTCGTGATGGCGGTGGATATGGTGGAAGTGGCGGCGGGGGTTATGGAGGTGGACGTGACCGTGGGTATGATGATGGTGGATCGAGGTACTCCAAGGGAGGTGGTGCTTCAGATGGCGAGTGGAGGAATTAAGGAATTAAGGATTGAAATTTGCTTCTTCTAGCTATATTCTGTCAAACATGAAACTGAATTCGATTTTTATTAATGTCATGTCATTGCACTTCAATTGAAAAAAAAAAATTGAGTTTTGATTTTAAATTTTGAAGGTTTTGATGTCAGGCATCAGGTTGATTTTTGGCATCAGGTTGATTTCTGATGCCTGGCATCAGATTGATTTTTTGGCATCAGGTTGATTTCTGATGCCTGGCATCAGATTGATTTTTTGGCATCAAAGTTTTCATTAGTGGCATTTTTGTCATTTGGCAAGCAATTTGTAGTTTTATGAAATGTGCAAAAAATTAATGGTCTTAGATGAAAACATGTTTTCAAAATTGTACCCACTTGAAATTCCCCCAAAAATATAAGTCTAATCCATGTAAGCCCATTTGGTCCTAATTACTTAGTTAGCCCATTTACCTTTTGTTTTTAGATATAAATAATTGGTGTAATAGTTTTTTAGGAAATTAATCAATTCAATTTCATAATAATCACAATTTCTCTCTTTCTCTTCTTGTTGTGTACTGCGATCTCTTATCTCCCTCTCCTCCGGCCACCACCGTCAATGGTGGTGGTCCGGCAACTTCTTCAAGCATCCAAATATACCAAAATTAACATGGTATCAGACCTTGCAGATTAAAGATCCCTTATCATCCTGCTTTCGCTTAATCAAATCAATAATCCTGCTTTCTGTTCTTCACCAAACGGACGACAGATCTCTACTTGGACAACCTATCATTGACGATTCACGAAACCGTCTCGCCCGCCTCCAGCCGCTACTGTAAGTTGCTGTCTCTTGTCCACCGGAATCGGACCAAGAAGAACCCGTCCACGGGATTGGGTTTTTCAAGGACCCGATGGAACAATTGAAGAAATAAAGATTGAAGATCGATCAACGACGAATCAAAGTTCTGAGATTACTGAAAATATGAAGACATAACTCAATACTTTGCTCCTTTTTTGCAAATATCCCTGAAAGGGTTTTACCGATAGTAGTCCCTCACGCCAGAATCGGTGGTGCGACTGTCAATTTCTTCTCCTCTGTTCCGCTGCATATTCTTTGATCGATTCTCTCAATAACCAGTATATCTGACACTGGAGAATCAAGTTCCTCTTCCAGCCTCTCTGTGAAATTCAAGAAGGGCAAGAGAGAGAGAAAGGGGTGAAGGCGGGTTCCGCTGGAGAATCAAGATCGCTGCCATTGAATCGAATCGAATCGATCGATCCTTGTTGTTCAAGGTATGAAGGTAAATAGGCACCTTCATTAATGGAATTTTTTGATAAACCCAACTACAAATTTTTACATGTCGCTCCAAATCTTTCACCCTGGCAATCACATCCATGAAGAACTCTTTTATTTCATTGGGGCGTTTTCTCAAACAATTTGTCAGCATTCAGTCTCTCTTCGTTCATCTCTTACTTTCTGTCTATATTTCAATACCTGATCCAGTATTCAAGTGGAGAATCAAATTTTTGTTGCAAAAGACCAGAACATTTCCTAATATTCTCGGCCTTCTGTGACTCAGTTATTAGCAGTTAACGCTATGATCTGTGACGAGCTCCCTCCTGAAAGTGTAATGCTTATATACTTGGCAGCCTCATGAACGAGGTAAAACCATTCTTAAGAATCATGTTAATGGCAATGGAGACTTTAGTCAACACTCTGAGAATTCTCTCTGGTTGGGTCCTAGTAGAAGTGATGGTTCAAACAACCTTCATTCTTCAACCCTCATCATCTACCAAATTTTAACATGGTATCAAATCTTCATCATTCAGTCAAATCTTCTTGTTCAAGAACACAAGAACAGTTACATCAAAATTGGTGGGCTTCTCTCTTGGATGGCTTCATATACTGAGGATTTTTGTATCTCAAGTTTTGCTTGTCCCTGTTTCAGTTCAGTTGATAGGGTCATTTTCTCGATCTGCAGTAAATGCGAATGCCGGGGCACGGACAGTGGTTTCAAATATTATAATGACATCAACTGTGCTTGTGACTCTTTTGTTTCTAATGCCACCGTTCCATTACACCCCTAATCTGATATTGGCAGCCTAAAAACTTTCCTCATTACTGGAACAAGATCCTTTTAAAACAAAGAATTTCATTGATTTGACCAAAGTCAAATGTTGATTTGGTTTTCATATCACTGTGTGGTCGGTGTCTGATTCACATTATTGGATTAAGGATGTATTCTTTCGGACAGAAAAGTTCGATTTGGGATACGCCTTCGTCATCTACTAGCCATTAATCGAGTAAGCTTTTCGGGGATTGGCTCCTGTTTGGGATTCTCTACATCTACTACAAGTGTTCGGGGTGATCCGTTTGTGGGCTCCGATCAACTTGTTCTACATCTACTACAAGTGTTCGAGGTGATCCGTTTGTGGGCTTCGATCAACTTGCTTGACATCTTGATAAAGATTGTTCCTATTTAGGCCCATAGAGGCGCATTTGCCGTAAAGGCTCATTTGATTTGTATTGGCCCAAGAGGCCCAGCCCATTGAGGCTCATTTGTTTGCACCTCTCCAACTCGATCATTTCACAATAGTTGTGTGTTCGAGTTGAGGGGGCGTGTTAAAAATATAAGCCCAATCCATGTAAGCCCATTTGGGACCAATTACTTAGTTAGCCCATTTACCTTTTGTTTTTAGATATAAATAATTGGTGTAATAGTTTTTTAGGAAATTAATCAATTCAATTTCATAATAATCACAATTTCTCTCTTTCTCTTCTTGCTGTGTACTGCGATCTCTTATCTCCTTCTCCTCCGGCCACCACCGTCAATGGTGGTGGTCCGACAACTTCTTCAAGCATCCAAATATACCAAAATTAACATATCGTTAGAGCAATCGTTGAGAACCAATTGTTGTATAACCACCGCTGAAACCCACTCCTTTGATCGAGGTGATAGAGCTTTGTAGACGCCACAACCAGCCTCACCATGAAAAATACCATCGAACAACCAGCAAGAAAAACAACCCAATTGTCGTGGAAGGGGGGGGGACCCTCAACCGAGACTCCAATTGGAGGGCATACCGCATAGGGGATAGGGAAACTTGAACCCACCACAATAAGGGAACACCATCGTCGCAAGTTGTAGTAACACCAATCAAATCAAGGAAGAGGGGGACGTTAAACCACAACAATTAGAATCCTACTTAATTTTTTTTTGACATACTATGCAGGACCTCCAACACACAACCAACTACAACATACTAGCCATCCCCTCCAACAAGAAAGAAAGGAAGGGAAAAAGTTGTACATCGAGCGACAACTTCACCGTCGAACGCCACCTTGGATGGACCACCAATTTTCTTTGATGAGATCCACAATATGTTAATTAGACCACAAGAAGAAGGCCGTTTATCTGAACCGAACCCTACGAGAAATTTGTTTGTGTTACGTTAGATTTTTTAAAATTATAGCGTTACATGTGTGTACCTCTTCTAAATTACAATAATTATATCTTCTTCCAACATTTTTTGGAACAAATTCTAAAACAAGAAATGTGATTACTTGGTAGGATGGAGAGAGTATATTGACTTTTCTCTATATATCTTCATCTTTTTTCTTTTCCCCGATGAAGAAAGAATATACAATAATGGAGAAGTGTTATGAAAAAAATCGTCAAAAAAATGAGTGGTATTCTTAAATCAATTTACTCAACTTACTTTTGTTAGGTGTCATGTCCAAAAATATTTTTGCAATATTATAACATAAACACTAAAAGTATATATATGTGTGTTATTCACTGCGTTCTAATATAAGTGTCTTTTATTAATTATCATGAAAATTAAAAATGTTACGCATAATAGCAATTTTGGGCCCTTCATGTTCACGTAATGAGATTTGGACTCCACATGCTCATAATAATTTTAAGTTTTGGCGTCTTGTTCTTAAACATTTTTCGTAAAAATTCACATCGAAAGTTAAAACATTTTAAGAATTTATTATTTTGTTTCTTCCAAAACTTACAAGACACGTTTATCTTATGACTTATGTGAATGAGTATTAAATACATGGGTATATTAGGGCATGGGCATCACCGATGCGATTCCTCAATATGCTCTTAACACCAAAGCAATAAGGGGTATTCCTGAATCCTGATTTGTTCCTCCAATAGTTTTGTTTCCAAACAAAAACAATGAAGAATAAATAAATCAATGCGATATATACCAGATCTTTGTATTTGTGCATATGATACTGGGGTAATGCACTAATACTTGAGTCACTTTCATTTTGTACCAAAATATATGTATTTTGTGATGTAACACACTTTCATTGACCGGAGTGTTGGGACCCACAAAATGTCCAACCAATGAGAGTATGTCACATCATAGATCTCATAATTCTTAATGCATGATTTCCCATTAAACTTTGATTTTCATATGAATGTGGTGTTTAACTTAATAAAATTGTTTTAGTTAAGATATTCTTTAAGACTGGTGATCACACACACACGGAGGAATTAGAAGTAGTAGGTTTTAAGAAAAGATCATGTCATACTTGTTGGTTTTATTTTGTGTATTTACGGTTTTGTATTTAAAGTCACTACGAAATATAAATGGTTCAACTTGGTCGACTTGGAACATGAACCGATGCCATCTGAGAGCTAAACCGCGGTTTGCTGGTTGCATGGTTCATTTCATGGTTCGGTTTGTTTGGTTTCTTGAATTTAGAAAGTTCTACTCATTCAAAATTTTAAACCAAGAAAATATTATAAAAACAGCTAAAGAAAATACTAAAAAATTAAATATAATACAATTATATTCATAAACTCACTTTAAAAAAATTATACAAACTTTTAAAAGGATTAACATTTTTAATTCTTATAATCAATAAATTGAATCCAATATAATAAAAATACAACAACGTACATTATATTTAAAAATGTAAATTCAAAAATCTAAAGGCAAATTCCAAATACTAATATTAGCCTTATAGTTTATATAGTATAAAAATTTAATAGTATAAGAGTACTAAAGTATAAAGGTTAGGAATTCAAAAGAATTTGTTGTTTGGCTCGGTGGTTCGCTTTTTTCGATGGTTCGACTTGGTGGTTTATGGTTTGGTTTGGTTCGGTTTTTCGACATGTCAAGCGCAAACCAAACCAAATCGACTTCCCAAAATCAAACCATATTGCACCCAAAACCGAACCAAATCACATGGTTCGACTTGGTTCGACTCGACTTGGTGGTTTGACGACTCGGATTGACACCCCTACTCGAAAGAGTCTCCTTGAGTTTGTGGGTTTATAGAGGAGTGTAAATAGTGTCACCCTCCAAAAAGATTTTCACTTTTATTAATTGTTTTATTTATGCTTTTGTATTTATATGTATTGTTTACTCGTGGACGAGCAAAGTTTAAGTTTGGGGGTATTTGATCGATGTATTCTATACGTCGATTTTATATACTTCTATGACTTAAATTATGCTATTTCACGAGGCTTTTGGCTACTCATATATGTTTTCGGTGAGTTTTGTAAGTTTCAGGGTTTTTAGTGAAAATATGCAAAACTCCAGGGTTTTTTGTGCAAATTCCAAGAAGGGCCAAAGATGAAAAATGAAGAAAAATGATGGAAGCCAAATCTAGAGACCTTGCGGATGCAAGGTACCTCAGACCTTGCGACCGCAAGGTAGGCAGTACGATTAACAAAGCAAGACATCAAAGGCCAAAAGTACTGGAGACCTTGCGGACGCAAGGTACTCAACACCTTACGACCGCAAGGTGGTCAGAATGCGATATTTTCGTATTTTCACACAGAGATTCGATTGGATTACAACTCCCGAATATATATTGAAGTCGGATGCCGAGAGCCTGATAGAGAAAAACGGCTGGGAGCAGTCTTAGGTAGATTTTAGATAGTTTTTAGATTGTATAACATAGTTAGATTGTGTAATTACAAGTATTGAAGATCAAATTATGTTTCCGTTCATCTCCATGTGCTGTTCATTGTCTATGATGAACTAAATCATCCATAATCTAGGAGGTGGGAGGTAACTTGTATCGAATTTATGTTTTGATTCATATATATGTTCATTCAATTCTTATTGATTGTGGTGTTTATCAATCCCTATATTATTTTGTTGTCTTATTAGTTGGTTTTCATCTTCACTACATATCAATATCTTCAAACCAAAATAATTTGTTACTCTAAAAATTACGACATATAACTGTCTATGGCTAAATACTTGGATTTTTTTCTTTCTAAAAGAGACATGCGTGCAATTATTGTCTTTGAAACTTGTTAATTGTCGTTGCATATGATACAACAATGTAAATTGTCTTCTCTGAAACTTCAAAGACAGTCTTACATTGGATAGTTAATTTCAATCTTGGGATAAAAACATTTTCTCCAACATCGCTTTCTTTCAAAATTTTTGTTTCAACAATGTGATCCACAAGATTTATGATGATTAGTCTCAACCCTGCAACATGGTCAATGTTTCTCAATAGCATTACTAGAACACTAATTTTAAGTGTCATTTCATGGTCTGACAACCCCGAACACTTTATACTATTCAAAAACTTTTGTATAATCAATGTCTTCGAATAAACTTATTTTTTTCCAACGCGCCCTTCAAATAGAATGTGAACTCAAATAAGTTCTTCCTTTTGAATGATTACTTTTATTAAATTATATTTGTATTTTATGAATAAATAAATTTTTGAGAAAAAAATAAGCTAAAATCAAAATAACTAAATTATTTGTACTGTTAACAATTATTTTTGTTTTGTAAATTATTTTGATTTTAATAACTTCCATTTTTTTGTTTTATTGACTTCGTAACTATTATTTTTGTTTTATTTTTAAGAATTAGTTTTACGGAAAAAATTTGTTCCGTAATTTTTATTATTGTTTTACTAACCTCAGTTTAAATTGTTTTGTTTTATTGACTCTGTAACTATTATTTTTGTTCCATCAAATATTTTTATTTTACTAACGTATTTTTGTTTTACCTAACTATTTTTAAGAATTTGTTTTAAAATTTTGTTCCGTAAATTATTTTTATAATTTTACCAACCTCAGTTTAAATTATGTTTGTTTTATTGACTCTGCAACTATTATTTTTGTTCCATCAAATATTTTTATTTAACTAATGTATTTGCGTTTTGCATAGCTATTTCTACGAATTTGTTTTACAATTTTGTTCCGTGAATTATTTTTATTCTTTTAGTAACCTTAGTTTAAATTATTTTTGTTTTTATTGACTTTGTAACTATTATTTTTGCTCCATAAAATATTTTTATTTTACTAACATATTTTTTTACATATATATTTTTAAGAATTTGTTTTAAACTTTTGTTCCGCGAATTATTTTATTTTACTAACCTCCGCATTAAATTATTTTTGTTTTGTTGACTCTATAACTTTTATTTTTATAGTGGCTTGTTCCATAAATTATTTTAATTTACTAACCTTTTATATTTTTGTTTTCTTGACTCTGAAACTATTATTTTTGTTTTAGTTACTATTTTTTATGTTTAAAGAGATCATCTTTTTAAACATATTTAAAAGAGAGGGGATGGTGGTGATGAGAGAGAAAATATGAAGGGGACGGAAGAGAGAAAGAGAAATATAACCACAAAAGATAGGAGAGAGAGTGTGAAATGGTAACTCAAAAGTCAAAGTATCCCAAGGCAATTGATGCTAACGGATGGCTAACGGAGCTGACAAATGATTAAACTGCAAGGCGTGGGAATTCGACAGCAAACATTGAACATGGAGGAGCACCGGAGCAAATAGAGGAAATGAGCATTAAAACTAAAATTTGTAGCTAAGGCATGTCAAACCTTAAACCGCCTTGAGCTAAACCTTTAAGGTTCACCTTTCACCAACTCAACTGGCCAACTTTTGTGATTTTAATTAACATGTTTAGTTATTAACCCGCGAATTTTTAAATGGGGCTCCGTCTTACGGATTTAAGATCCGTAAGACCGTCCTACACAAGTCTTTGCCTTCTCATTTTCTCTTCTCTTGCAACTCTTTGCTTCTTTTTTTGAAAAAAAAACTTGGCCGTTAAAATGATTTTTTTAAAGAGCTGTTGGACTGCCTTATTTTCCCTTTTTTCTTTATTTTTTTACCTATGAATATATAAAGGCATAAATTCGGAATATTCATTTTCTTAAAGTTTTCAATTACTCAAGTTTACTATATTTTTTGAAACATGAAAAATGCATTTTTGTGGGCGAAAATACTACGATACTCATAATGAACCTAAGGCGTGCTTCGAAAATCACTCGTTTAGTGTATCGCGCTGCTTCAATATTTGCACTGTAATACAGTGGCGGACGCATAAATTTTTCCAACCGAGTGCACAAATTTAATAAAGTTTGCAAATCATAATTGTCACCTACGCGTTTTCATATTTTGAAAACGTTTAATTACATCATCATTTGTAACACTCTTAAGCAAATCTTTTTCAATAAAACATACAAAACAATCATTTAAAAATTGATCACAAATTCGGTTTCGTAGATCCGTCTTGACAATATTCATTGCAGAGAAGCATCTTTCCACGCTTACTGTTGCTACCGGCAAAATCAATGCGAACTTCAAAAGTCGACACACCAATGGATATGACAAGTATTTCCGTGTTTGCACAAGCAATGTTGATAGATCAACAAGTCACTCCAATCTACTGAATCTGTCATCCGATCGTAAATCCATAATATATGTCTCTAGCTGATTTTCAAGCATCATACAATCAACTAGAAAGAAGTCATCCGGATAAAACTGAGCCATTCTTACCAATTTTGCTATATTGAAATCAACAAAATCATTACTTGGATTCAAACAAGCAACACAAAGAAGCAACTCAGAATTAACCTCATTGAATCGATCATTAATCTCTAAAATTTGCTAATCCATAATGGCATTAAAACATTCTACACGATAATGAAAATCGTTAGTAATGTTTGTCTTACACCGAGGACAGTGACGATTAACATATTCAGCATTCATATCCACGCAATCAATCTTGTTCTCATTACAAAAACCAGTAATCTTGCCTAGAAGAGATTCTCATCCATCATTTCTTGTTGTTTGCAATTTCTGCCTAGTTACTTTAACAAGTGTCATAGCATTCAAAATATATGTATCTTTCCTTTGCAAAGCTAATGACAACTCATTTGCGAACGAAAGTACAATCAGCATCAATATCAAATTAAAGACAAAATCAAATGATTGCAAATATCTCAATAAACCAACTGCTTGTACTTTTTTCGATGAATCTGTAGCATCACACGAAACAACTTCAAGAACTTCAATAACATAAGAAAACAAAGCAACCAAGTTCAATAATGATTTATAATGAGACCACAACGTGTATCTACAGCTCTCTTAAGACTTAATTCTTGATTTAATCCCTTCCCATTCTCACGCAAACCACTCTCGATTCCTTCCGCCACTTTTTCTGCTTGTTTTTGTCGAATAATGTCTTTACGCTTACAAGATACTCCAACAACATTTAATAAAGAGGAAATCAGGTTTAAAAAGTCCGCAATATCAACATTTTTCCTAGCCACAACAACAAGAGCTAATTGAAGTTGATGAGCAGAACAATGAACATAATATGCAGATGGATTTTCATTCATAATCAAAGTCTTCAACCCTCTGAATTCACCGTTCATATTACTTGCACCATCATAGCCTTGACCCCGAATTTTCATCAAACTCAACCCAATATCAGCAAACACATTATCAATAACAGATTTCAAAGACAAAGCAGAAGTCTCCATCACATGCACAACACAAATAAACCTCTCTTGAACATTCCCACAAGAGTTAACAAATCGCAAAACCACAACCATTTGTTCTTTGTCAGATACATCACTAGACTCATCCACCATTAATGAAAAAAAATCATCTTTGATCTCTTCAATTATTTTTCGTACTATCTCTTGTGCAAAACAATGAACAATATCCTTTTGAATGTGAGGAGATATCATTTGACAATTTTTTTGAGCATTTCTCATAACAACTTTACGAACAGAATCGTTTTGATCAGCACAAAACTTAATCAATTCAAGAAAATCCCCTCTATTTGAAGAATCTTCCGTCTCATCTTGACCACAAAAAGCCAACCCTTGGTTCAATAAAAATCTACAAGAATCAATTGAAGCACATAATCGAATTCGATAGTCATTTCTCGCAATGTCTGATTGTCTATGAAGAGCAACCGCAATAGATTGTTTTTGTCTCATTAGATCCTCACACTTCTTTACCGACATATTATGATTACTATTTACCGCACCAACATGGACATCCAACCTTTCTTTTTTATTCCAAGCACAAAAACATTCACTTATAAATGCTTCACCATCACCTTTATTACTGATTTTATCTCTAAACAAATAACAACACAAACAATATGATTTATCTTATTTCATGCTATACTCTAACCAATTAGCATATTGATCAAACCAATCCGAATTAAAACAACGCAATTTAGTTCCCATTTGTTTTTGAGGGAAATCATGGCCATGGGGTTGACAAGGCCCCTTCAACAAATAAGCTCTCCTAATTTCATCAATCTGGTTGGGGTTGTATTCAAATATCATTTTTTTCTGCGGGATCTGATGGAAGACTATTCAAATCAACTAATTCTTTCGTAGCTGAAGTAATGGGAATAGACTGAGACCGTTGATTACCAACATATGAACTACTGGATGCACTACGTGTTCCAAATTCTTCTGCTAGTTTCCGTTTATAAAATTTCTCCATAATCACTAAAACCAAATTCCTTCAAATCAACCACAATTTGGAAATCTACACAAATAAAAAAAAATCTCATAAATCAACTACTTCAACCCCCAAATTAAAATGTCCTAATTTCAGATTAAATAAATAAACTTTTCTTACCAAGATATTGAACACACAAATTTAGTAAATAAAGCAATATTATATAATATCATCTATCACAAATTCATAAACCGCAATTCACAACAATTACATAAATTAAATACTCAATTATAGTTATTTTAAAATTAGGGTTATTTTAATTTTTAAAATTTAAATTCTAATTATAATTTTGAATTTATACAATCATACTTTGATTTAGACAATTATAATTTAGAAATTCACAATCACAAAACACATATTCACAAATCACAATTACAAAATATAAATTCACAATTCACAAATCAAAAATCACAATCACAATTAACAAAGAGTCCAAAAGCCAAAAGGGCAAGAGGAGTAACTAACTCAACTAAGTAAAGGCCTAAAGGGTAAAGGGGCTGACTCCAGAGAATAGAGATTCAGATTTCAGATGCAGATGGAAAATTAGACTATTAAAGATTGAGGGCTAGTGGGCTACCTGACTGAATGAATGCATCTGCCCGTCTGTCGCCGCCATGCCCGTGCTGCACTGCTGTTGACTGGTGAGTGGTGACTGCTGGTGCTGGTGACTAGAGAGCCTCAACGGCTGGAGTGGAGGAGGACCGCGCCGGAGGCTGCAGGCACTCGAGTCGGACGGCCCGGTTCGCAATCGTCGTTAGCCAATCCAGTGACAACTCACGGGATTTCAAATTTTGGGAAAATGGTTTTGGCTTTTGGGTTTCAAATTTTCACACACAGGTAAGTAAAAAAAATTCTTTTATTCAGGTGGGGGCAAATTGTATATATTATATTCAAGTGGGGGCAAATTGTATAATATAACTAATTATTTAAAAAAATCCTTTAAGAAAATTTACCCCAAGTGGGGGCAACTGCCCCCATACCATTTCTCTTCTGTCCGCCACTGCTGTAATATATCAATTTAAATTACCTAATCCAATATTATACTACGAGTCTACGATGCATCAATTTTTACACCATGAATTTTTTTAAAAATTATTTAATCCAATTGATGCATCGCACTGCAAATTATTATGAAATCAGACATTCATCTACCTTCTTTCCAGTACACAATCAACAAATGATTCAAATTTATATGCATCATTCATGCATCTCAAATCCAAATCGATGCATCACGATTCACAAATGATACATTGTGATTCAAAATTAATGTATCCAGATTAAAAAAAATGTCAAATACCAAAAAAAAAATATTCAGACATTTCATCGAATACTTTACATGCATAGCAACATCAAACACAAGTAAATCTATTTTGAATCACATAAACACAATGATGATGATGATGATGATGATGAAGAAAAAAAACAATGTGATATGAATAAGTAAAATAGTGAGAAGTTAGGGTGATGAAGAAACCATTATATACTCCCTCTGTCCCAAAATATATGACGATTTGGGAGAGTTTCTTTGTTCCAAAATAGATGACAATTTGTAATTTTCAAAGAACTTTTTCTCTCTTTTTTTCCAATTCTACTCATATTTATTGACTCCGTAACTCGTGTTTGGATTTTTGGACAAAAATATCAATACACATCATTAATGTTTGGATATAGACAGTTTAGTCTTTACAAAATGTTTCATTGGTCTGTGTGAAAAGCCTCAAAACGTCATATAGTTTGGGACAGAGGGAGTAGTAATTAACCACCGTTTTTCTTCACCACCCAACTCCCCACTCTTTTTTCTCTTTATATTTTTTTTGCGTCTTCGGGCGAACGAATTCAACGACGAGGAAGAAGAAGAAGAAGAAGGGAGAAGAAAAAGAAATTTAAAGCATTTGATGTTCGCTGAATTTTGGTGTTATATGAATAATATTTCAAAAATTGACTTTAATGGTTGAAAAAAGAACAGGAGACTATAGAAAAAAAATGTGTTTGGGAAATGTACCAGCCAACAATTTCTCCATATATTAATTAAACAAAGTATTTGGAATATAAAATATATTAATTAAAAGTATAAATAAATGTATTTGTTTCTAGGAAGTATTTGGAATATACATATATTAATTAAAACTATAAATATAATTATTTCTATGTACAAAGTATTTATCATATGCTATAAATTAATTGACCATAAGGGGTGACCCAATGATAGAGTTGGAGTTTTATAAAATGTGAGGTTTCAAGTTCGATCTTTTTTCATGCCCCCTTAGGGGAAAGGTCTACCAAAACAAAAAATGATATAAATTAATTATAACTATTTATGAATTAATTGGTTTGAAAAGTATTTTAAAAAAAGTATAAAGGTACGGGTAGATTCATTGCTTCTTTTTCTCCTAGCAAAAAAAACTAAAAAAAAGCTTTCATGATGGGTGCTCTTATGAAAGGAAGGGGTGGCATTAATCTAGTAAAACCATTTGACCCAAGTGTTTATCTTATATGGCCTCTTGACCAAAAAGTTTGACAACTCCCCAAAATACCCCTAATACCTTCCAAACCCTAAAAACCTTTCTTGACTCGCATTTGGATCAAGCACTGCCGTCATCTCCTTCTCTCTCCTTTCTCACCTCATATCGCTCCTTCATCCTTCATCGTCCTCCGCCTCCATCCACTGCGGCCTCCTTCATCTTTCATCCTTCGTCGTCATCTGCCTCCATCCACTGTCGCCTCCTTCATCCTTCATCATCCTCCGCCTCCATCCAATGTCGTCGTCCTCATCCTCTGCCTCCTTCATCATCTTCCGCCTCCATCGTCTTCTCTCTCTTTATCAGTGAATTAGGCGTGGTCGACCACGAGTAAACCAATTGGTTTATCAGTGAACTAGACTTAGTCGACTAGACGACCAGAGTAAACCAAGTCAAAGATGGTCGACTAGACAATCGATGTGGTCGATTAGACGACCAATGGTATTTTAGACATTTCATTGGTAAAAGTGGTCATAAAAGAATATTTTTTTAAGTTAGGCTATATATGACCAAGTCAACTTTGACTTGGCCATATCTGTAAATCCCCCAGGGAAGGGTATGAGAAGAATCAACTCTTGTGGTGGAATGTAAATACCCATTATTAGAGCATAGACAATGGTCAAATCTTAAAACCAAAATCAAACATCAAATCAACCACAACTTAATTAAAAACTAATAAAATAATTCATTTGATACAAGATTGATTCAAAACCAAAAAACTCATACAATAGTGACACATAATTCAATATTTTTTAATACCTCATTATCTTTATCTCCAACAACTTTATATACCTCACCATTTTTATCTACATTAATTTAATATCTTCGTTTAATTTATATTAACAATTAATAATAATATTGATTTTTAATACTAAAAATTAAAATATTTAAGTAGCAATTTGGTTATAATTTAGTTAATAAAAACAAATTAAAAAGGGTTAATTATATGAAATTTGGAGAGAGAAATGAGAGAAATATCAAATTTCCCAAAAAAAAATCGTTTGGTGTCAAAATGAGGTAAACTTAGTCTCTATTTATAAATAAAAATCTAAACAGTTTTTTAAAAAAATATATTTTTTTAATGCTGAAAATGCTAAAAAACAATGGATAATTACAAAATTAGGCTAGCCAACCAGGGGTGACACGAGGAAAGCGTACCAGCTGCCCAAGTCAAGCCGTCCACATGGGGATGTCGGCCACCTTCCTTCTTTTTTGAATTTTGCTTGATGAAACGGTACCATTTTGTGCCTTTAAAGACCAAAACGGTGTAGTTCCATTGCACAGATGGTTGGTTTGATTTAATTTGATTTGTAGCATATATTGATCAGAATCAAACCAAATCAAATCTAAATTAGATTAGATACACTTTAGATTCACCATTGTAAGCTATGATTTGGTTTGATTCGATTTGATTCGGTGTTTGATACACCATTGTCCATGCTCCTAGTAACCAAACATGGATATGAATGGACTAAGTACCAAAACATATGTATAAATATATTATATAATTAACGTTCATTCTCATATCAAGATGCATGTTTGCTAACTGTGCCTTTAGTTTCGAGGATCAAAATAATTTGTTTAATTTTAGATATACTAATATAGTACGACCTCTGCTTCGGATAAAAAGTTTCTGTTTGAAAACCACTTTATTTAAGAAAATGACATGTTTTAGTAGCCCATTAGTAATAAAATGACACTTTTATGCTATAATTTTTGAAAGAAGACTATTTAAGTGAAACATCTTAAAATAAAATAGTTGACTCTTTGTCCGGAACGGAAAGAGTACTTCACAAAGTTACCCTAGAGTGACATAGTTAAAAAGTAAAGCCGTCTTTGCAGAAAAAAATCATTGTCCTTGCTCAATATGCTAATATAGATATCTCCACTGAGCAAACATCAAAGGTCAAAACAACCAAAAAAGTGAAGGGTGTCAAGTGTACAAATGGTAAAGATATAGTTGGAAAGGAGAAGGGTGTCGGGTGCACAAATGACAAAGTCTAGACAGTTGGTTAGAAGTAGTTATAATTGTGATGTATATGTGGTATCACAATGGTGTAATATTCAGTTAGACACTTAGCTAGATTCTAATTTTATACGATCTCTCTCATAGTTGAGAAAGTAAGAGAATGAAATATTAATGGATAGTTATTCTACCTCCATGATTCTTTCTCAGATTCGTTTATGGTATCGGTGCTCTATTTTGCTTCCATGTCATCTCAAAACATTGATTCAAGTTTGTAATAATGGCAACAAATCTAAATAAAGAGGAACCACAACGAACTGGAGCTACGTAATAGAGAATTGAAGAAGTTGTTGAAGAGGTCGATGAGTATGAATCAACAGTGGTACAACTTGTTCTTCCAATTTCACATCCTTTGTACTTAAACCCTAATGATCATCCAGGAATGAGTCTAATCACTCAAATCATGAGTAATTCGAATTATAGTTAATGAAAGAGATGAATGATCATTGCTTTGTCTTCGAAACTTAAACTTGGAATTGTCACTGGAATGAATAAAGACCTAATTGGCAATCAAAGTATATTTCTGACTGGCAATGCTACAATGACATGGTTACATCTTGGATTCTAAATGTTATTTCACTTGAAATTAGTGCTAGCCTTGTCTATTTCAAAATGCTAAGGAGATTTGGGAGGATTTGGAAAGTAGATTCACTCAAGGTAATGCATCACAAGTATTTCAAATTAGGAAAGAGTTAATAAACCTACAACAAGGATCAATGTCAGTCACTGCATATTTTACAAAATTTCGCTAAGTCTGGGATGGTTTTGAAGAAGCTTGCAACATGCCTAAACGTGTTTGCTCATGTACATGTGGTAGTGTTAAGAAAATGGATGATTATAATCAACTGTAGAAAGTGACTCAGTTTTTAATTGGTCTAAGTGATGTCTACTCTAGAATTCGTAGCACAATCCTTGTTATATCTCCCAAGCACCACAATGTCTTTGTTAGTGGAAGATGAAAAGATAAATGAAAGTGCAATTCAACAAGTTTCTGACTCACAAAACATCGATTCCAATATTACAACTGCTTTGTTTGCCGAGCACTCTTCTCATCCATCCACAAGTGTAAAGGGCCATATCAATTCTGGAGTCACAAAGAACTATAAAAATTTTGGAAAGAAAAATCCTTCCAAATGTCACCTATATGTGATCATTGTAGTGGAACTGGCCATGTTAATGACATTTGTTTCTTTATATTTGGCTTTCCTGAATGGCACAAACTCCATGGAGTAAAACCAGATGTTGCAAAAATGCCTAAGAATTTAAAGAACAAAGCAGGAGGAAATGCATCACATGTTAACATTATTGTGCGGATGGTTCTGTGTTTATGTCCCAGGAGTATTATCATCAACTCCTAAGTATGATCAATCAAAATTGCTCCTCAACTACGAGTAGCTCTACTACTCAAGTTGTTGGGAAGTTTCATGAAATTCCAAGTGTTTACAGTCCGCACATTTCAGTTAGTTCTACTGCATCTCATGCTCATGAATGGATTATAAACTCCTGAGCTTCATATCATATTGTCTCATCCCTTGACTTACTTATTAATGTTGTTTCATTCTCATCTATCATTCACTTACCAAATGGTTTGACCACTACCATCACTCATACTGGCACTATTTATCTTCCTAGTGGTCCCATTCTTTTAAATGTAATGTGTGCTCCCGAGTGTTCTTGCAATTTGTTGTCGGCAAACAAACTTGTGGCTTATAATGATTGTTCTTAACTTTCTTTCCTTCATATTGTCTTTTCAAGGACTTATCCTACAAGAGCTTGAAGGGGATTGGTAGATTGCAAAAGGGTCCGTACACACTAGACATGGCACAAAGTTAACTGTAGATAGATCTCTTCCATATTCTCATGTGGTGTTTATGTCTCTGTTGATTCCGCCACTCTTTGGCACCTTAGATTACGCCATGTACCTATGTCCACATTGAAACATTTTCCAATCTCATGTAATAAGAACAAATTACCTATAGTTTGTGATGTTTTCCATAAGACTAAGCAATGAAGAGTTCCATTTCCTTTAAGCCCTTCTCATTAGGGCTGTCAAATAGGGCAAAAGCCCGCATGCATACCTGCCCCGCCACCTATTAGAGGCGGGTTGGGCTGGTGTCTTAGATGATGTTTGGATGCGAGCTTTTCAGGCTTTGCCCGCAAGGACTGCAGGCTTTTACGGGGCGAGCAGCCCGCGCTTTATGGACTCTGGGCCTCTGGCTTATAATTCTTAAAAGTTTTAAAACATTGCACATTTATTTAAGCAGCCCAACAGGAAACTGTCCAAGTCCACTTCATTCTAACTTAGACTTAGGGTAAGTAGTTAGTACTATCACTCTCTCAGTCTCTCTATCTCATAAAAAATCAAAATAAAACAAATACGTTCACTCTCTCATTCTCTCTCACGCACGACGACTTTCTTCCTCCAGTGATTACGCCGCCTCTGGCTCACTGTTCCAGCGCCAACCTCTCTCGTTCTGTCCGTTGCTTTTTGAGCAGTTAGTCTCAAACTCTCAACAGTCAACTCCCATCTAACGCCTCTCTCTTTCTCTCTCTCGATCTGGTATGAGAGATTGAGACTCTCGGTCTCCCGCTCCCTCTTTCCCAAGTCATATTCTGTTTCCAGATCCGACACAACAGCTCCGCCTCACTGCCGTCAAATACTCTAGAAGTTGTGTATTAGTAAATAATACTACATTAAGTTGTTTTTTAAGGCATGTGTATTTCTTGACTTGGAAACTTCTATAATGTATTAATGTGTGCCTTTGGAAACTTTAATAAATGAATTTTGCCATTTTGTTGACAATACTTTGATTGTTATTTCTGTTGTAGCGTTGGTTTCCATCCTGTATTAAAACATCAACCATTTCGTGCGGGCTGAATTTTGCGGGCTTGCCCGTTTTGCCTGCGGCCCTACGTGGGCTGGGCTGGGCCAAGACTTTTAGGGACCGTCATGTTTGCAGGCCTTCCCGCCCCGGCTCGTCTTATAACTGGTTTTCTAGGCCCACGGGGAAACCTGCTCAACAGGCCCGTTTTGACAGCCCTACTTCCCATGCTATTGCTCCTTCTGATCTCATTCACAGTGATGTCTGGGTCCCTATACACATCATACTTATAATGGATTTCACTCATTTCTCACAATTGTTGATGATTTATCTAGGACAACATGGTCATATCTCTTTTCTTCAAAATCTTAAGTGTTTTCCTTCCTAAATTCCTTTCTTAAACTAGTTAATACTCAGTTCAATGCCTTTGTCAAAGTCATAAGATCATACAATGGTTCTGAATTCTTTAATATTGAGATTTTTGTTTTTCTCACCAATCTAGGCATTGAACATCACAGTTCATGTGTAGAAATACCCCAAAAAATATAGGAGGGTAGAAAGGAAACATAGACATATTCTCAATATGACCAGGGCTCTAAGATTTTAGGTTCATCTTTCTATCAAATTTTGCGGGGAATGTGTACTGGTTGCCACAAACTTGATCAACCGAACTCCTACTTCAATTCTTTCCTTTAAAACACCCTATGAATTTCTCTTAAAACAACCTCCTTTTTACATTAATTTAAGAGTTTTTGGCTGCCTATGCTTTGCCTCTACCCTAAAATCCCAAAGAGATAAATTTTCTTCAAGAGCCTTAAAATTTATATTCCCTGGCTATCCCTATGGGAAAAATGCTTATAAGCTTTATGACTTGTCCACCCATAAAGTCTTTTATTATAGGGATGTACACTTCTATGAAGATCAGTTTCCATGTGCCACTTCTTATCACACTGCAGATTCATTCATCCCAATGTTTACCCCCATCCTTTCCACTCTGTGATATTCCTACTCCAACTTCAGCTTATCTTCGTGTGTCTCTGTTTCTCCTTTTTCATCTTCTTCAACCTCTACAAAATCCCCATCATCAGATTCCTCCCATGACATAGCTACCACTTCATTTTTCTTTTTTTTCTATTCCTTCTCCATAATCCACTTCGTTTGATATACCATTTGCATCAGTTCCTTTTGAGTCCTCCACTAGACCTGTTAGACAGAAACTATTTCCAAACAAGTACACAAATTATACACGACTTCCTTCTCAATTTACTAGTGCCTCTTATTCTACAAGGTTGGTTCCTTTTTCCTTCGTTTCTTATTCTGCCATTTCCACATCCTACTACTCTTACATTTTTATCATATCCTCCTTAATTGAGCTAACTTCATACACTCATGCTTTGAAATGATCCAAATTGGTGCAAAGCCATGAGTCCATAACTGAGTGCTTTGGAACTTAATAATACTTAGAAGTTATATGAGCTTCCACCCAATAAGAGACCAGCTGGCTGCAAATAAGTATATAGGCTCAAGTATAAGGCCATATTAGTGGCCAAAGGATTCACACAAACTGAGGGGGAGGATTAATTTGAGACATTTGCCCATGTGGCTAAGATGACAACTGTGAGGTTGTTTTTGGTTTTGATTGCCATCAAGGGTTGGCATCTTTCCACAATGGATGTTTCCAATTCCTTCTTGCATGGAGATTTGGAAGAAGAAGTCTATATGAGCCTCCCTCCAAGTTATTCCATTACTTCTACCTTTAAAGCTACATCTTCCATGCATGGGGTTTGCAGGTTGATAAAATCCCTCTATGGCCTGAAACAGGCTCCAAGACAATGGTACAACAAGTTTGCTTGCTGGCCTTTGGTTTCACAAAATCCAAAAATGATCATACCCTTTTTACACTCTCAAAAAATGGTACCTTCACTGTTGTATTAGTATATGTAGATGACATATTGGTGTTTGGTTGTGATGTCAACATGATTACTCAGGTCAAGTCTCATCTACACAGCCATTTCAACATAAAAGATCTAGGTCCCCTCAAGTTTTTTTTGGGAATTGAGATTGTTAGATCTAAGGAAGGCATTTATATTCATCACACAAAGTATACTCTGGATATTGTCTCTGATGTTGGTTATATGTTTACTAAAACCTCCAAAATCCTTATGGAACAACATCATTCTCTGGCTGCTGATAAAGAAGACCTTCTTCCCAATCCTTCTTTGAAGTTGGTCAGGTATCTCAAGGGTACATTGAGCCAAGGACTACTTTATTCCTCTTCAAACTCCTTGACTCTGCAGGCTTACTGTGATGCAGATTGGACCTCATGTCCAATGACAATAAGATCTTTATCTAAATATTGTGTTTTACTAGGGAATTCTCTTATTTCCTGGAAAGCCAAACGTCAAGGCATAGTATCCAGATCCTCTTATGAAGCAGAATACATGAGTTTGGCCAATGCTTTATGTAATATAGTATGGCTGCTCTATTTGCTTAAGGATTTTGGTGTTGCTTCTCTCACTCCTGTCTCTGTTTATTGTGACAACAAGGCTTCTCTCCACTTAGCCTCCAAACCAATCTTCCATGAAAGGACTAAGCATATCAAAATTGACTGCCATCTTGTGAGGTATAAGATTGCTGCTGGGATAATTGCTACTCATCATGTTGCTTCCAATCTTCAGTTGGTTGATCTCTTTACAAAGGCCTTGGCTCATCCTACTATGGTCACCCTTATGTCCAAGCTTAATGTGTTTAATATTTTTACCACATTAGGCTTGAGGGGGCAAATATAGATGTCTCCACATAGCAAACATCAAAGGTCAAAACAGCCAAAAAAGTGAAGGGTGTCAAGTGTACAAATGGCAAAGATATAGTTGGAAATGAGAAGGGTGTCGAGTGCATAAATGACAAAGTCTAGACAGTTGGTTAGAAGAAGTTATAAATGTGATGTATATGTGATGTCATAATGATTTAATATTCAATTAGACATTTAGATCTAATTCTTATGTATTAATACGATCTCATTGATAAGAAAGTAAGAGAATGAAATATTAACAGAGAGTTATTCTACCTCCATGATTCTCTCTCAAATTCATTTATATGCAAAGCTTGAAATGTGATGCTATGGCCTTGCCCGTGGTCATAATAGTTAGCTTTCTTAGCACTATTTTATAATTGCTCTCTTTAAGATAGAGTCTATGGTTCTATTTTGAATTAATATTTCACGTATATGAATTTGTTTTCAAAAATTAAGCTTACAATCCCTTTAACCTTTCAATTTTGTGTAAACATATTGATTATGCTCTTATATTTTTGTAATTATGATCATCTCTAATGATACTTATATCTACAAATAATTAAAGTTTTCAAATATAAACACTTAAGGTGAAACACGAGAAGTCAAATTCATTCTAAACAATTTTACTACCTCACTGTAAAGATTACACATGTAACAAAGATAGACAAAAGAAGCGTAAAAGATGGGAAAGAAAAATTAGGATAGAAGAGAGAGTAAAATTAAAAGGAAAAATTGTGTGATAGGTGGAAAGAGAAAGAGAACAAGAATGAGAAAAAAGATTACTAGGTACTCCTAGTTCATGAGGGGATCTTGGAGCATGAACAATGGAGCAAGTGGATTCTTCATCCAATGGGGGAGAAAGAGGTGAGCTTAAATAAGCAAAAGTGATATTAAGCTCCCGGATTTTAAGAAGAGCTTAGCAAGTTTTTTGTGGAAATTGTTTTCTTCAGTTTTTGGTCATTTTTCACTTAAAAAAAGTTTTTTTTAATTACAAAATATAATTTTTTATCTAAAAATTGAGAGTTGATTGTTTCATTTGAACACCAAATTAATTTTTGATAATTGCATAAGTAAAATTATTTATTAATATATATATTTATTGAGGTTTGTATTACCATGGGCACAGAGTTTTTATTTGAGCAGCTTATAGTATATTTATAAGAGTATGTCTCCTGCGAAACGTCTTACTCATAAGACAAAGCTTCACTCTTTCACAATTCAGTCACCAACGCACAACATGTTAGGTTAGGAAGATCCGTTTTACAAAAAATACATATGAAACAATCTTTCCTAATTTTTACCTTTTTGTAATAAATTTGGTCAAAAAATTGTCTAAGCTATCCATAAGGTTTTTAACCATTATACATGGTCTTAGTTACTTGATATATGTCTTGACAAGACACGTGCCGAGTTTGAAGCCCACTTTTAGGCATGTCAATTTGGACCCATTATACACCTAACACAACACACTAATTACCCAACCCAACCCAACTCAATAAGAAAATAAATTTTAATGGGTTACCCAACTTAACCCAAAAATTTCGTGGGTTAAGTTGGGTTAAACCCATGAAATGTTTTGGCTTCTTTTTTTAACGCACTAATGTATGACGCTTTTTTTGTTCAGTCTCTCTCTTCGCCCAACCTAGCAGCAACCATTCCCCCCGCTCCGATCGTCTTCCCCATATCTGGTCGTCGCCTACAAAGTCTATATTTGACCCTCGCTCAGAACCCTCTGTCTTCTCCCGAATTTTCTCTCCTCTGCTCTGATATTCTCACCCCGTATCCAGCCGAGTCTACCATCGTCAACCCCGACAGTTCTGAACTCATGCTCCGCCAACTCCACCTTTCCTCTCCGTCTCCGACTAAGCGACCTCAGATCCAGCCACCAATCTTCGGTCGTCCCCTACACTAGCTCATTTTGCTCTCTACCTGGTTACATCACGAGATATATCTCGCTCTCTCTATAGTATGTCTATATCTTAAGATATTTACTCTCTTCCTCCTTTGATTGATTAGGATTTAGGAGTGATAAATAATGGAGTATCTCTCATATGATGATATGTTAAAGATGAATGAATATACAATTCATAATTGCTTCTCTTTGTCTCCGTACACATACACTTGAATCTTGATTTGGCTTAGTCCTTGTGATTGATCGATTTGGCTTAGTCCCTATGATCGATTGATTCAGCTAATTTTGCCATTTGTGATTTCTCTTCATTGAGAATTTCAATTTGGGATGATAATTGTGTATCTCGTTGGTATGTATATATATATATATATATATATATATATATATATATATATATATATATGAATAAAAAAGAAAAATAAATCTGTTATGATTGGTAGAAATTGTTTAGACAATTGTGAATTCATATGTAACGAATTTAACTGGGTCAACCTGTTTTAACTCAACTCATTTATGACCCAACCCATTGAACCCATTTACTATTTGGGTTGTGGCAGGTCGCAACCCACTCTAACACATTACCCACTTTAACCCGACTCAACCCAATCCAACTGTCAGGCCGACCCACTTTATTACTTTTTTCGACTTAAAAATAAGTACTTTGTATCTTATTTAACAATTAATTGTACTAATTGTCTTATACTCAATGGAGTATTTTTTATCTGTAGAACTTTTTTATGACTAATTCTTGTATTTAGATTTGCATGTGGATGGTCTAAGTACAATATTTTTGCACTTATGATCCCCGAGATAGATGTCATCAAATTTTTTATCGTTAAGCGATTTTCAGAGAGGAAAATTTCAAAAAACATCGACTTTAATCCTCAAACTTCTCATTTTAAAAGACATAATCAGATCATCCATAGATATTTAAGCAAATAAAAATTAAATTTGAAGTGCTAACGACACAAGTGTCTCTCTCTTTCTTCTATTATTTTACTCGCTACCTTGACGATTTTTTACGTATAACCTCTAACTCGTTCATATCATCAAATTAAGTCAAAATGTTGTAAGAGCACGTACAATGAAGAAGCCAACAGGAGCATTGAGGTGATTTTTGCAAACAATGGGCGAATTGTTCAGAAGCTTACAGTATCCACAATAAGAAAAAGGCAAAACACACAAATGGGCCACCCAACTTTACCCCTTTTTGCAATTCGGCCACCAAAACTTTGGTTCATCTATTTTGGCCACCCTACTTTTGTTATGTTGCAAGCGTGCCCATTTTTTGGATGACGTTAGTCCAGAACGTTAATTTTTTGTCAATTTCCTATTTTGCCCCTGTAAATACTAAAACTTTGTGTGGTTTTAGAAACCCAAAGGGGTCTAAATAGAAAAAAAGAAATTTTGGGGTACAGATTTGGGCTCATCTATCTGGGTTCATCTTCAAACCCGGCCAGACTCACTGTGACATCAAAAACTCCCCAAACCCACCATCACCAAACCTTTCATTCTCTCTCTTCTTCGGCCTCACACACTGACCCGACCCAATGCGAGATCCCGAGTCGCGCCGTCCAAATAAACAAATTACACAAGCATGCATAAGTAGGATTATAAAATTCATGTGGCGCAACATCGCATACGAACAACGACTCGGCTACACTTGGCCGGAAAAGCAACTAAAAGTAAACAAGTCTTCGGCGACGTTACAGCCGGAACCCAACAACTACTCCTACAATATTAACACATGCTGAAAATAACCTCAACGGCCACAACATGCCGGAGACAACAACAATAACAACAATTAAACGAGCTTTAGCGGAAGAAAACCGTAGTGAACCATACACATATAAACAGGCTCGACATATAAGTCGGCACACCAAAAGATTACAAGTGTTAAGTAGTTAAGTTACAACAACAACAAAAACCCCAAGCCAAGTCTACATGACTTGCTTCCCAACGTCCTTTCCAAAATAAAAGGCTAATCAACAAGTCCAAAAGATCAACCTTGCGAATACAACAACCAAAAGTGGAATAAGCGAGTCTATCTCGTAACGTCTCCTCGGCTCGTATCTAAGGAAAGACAAAGCAAACAAATAGGGTAAGTCGAAAGACTTAGTAAGTTACTACAATGCATGTTCATGTTATAGCATGACATTTATCTCAGTTATAATACATGATCGTCATATAGCACGTAGCACATTGTTCATATAAGTGCGGGAAATTAAATCATACAAGTAGGATATGATAGTCACGGCCGCTTCGTAGCTCCTGCAATGAAACTTTATTATACTTTATCGTGCAACATTGATGCTCTGTGAATGCATCAACTTTTATCAAGTACCACTCGATCTAGATAGCAAGCCAATGCGGCACTTAACTGATACGGCAAAGGGGCTACTTCCCCATTGCGGCCAACAATGGAGGTGTGTGTGAAGTCCCAGGTGCGGCGACCCATAGCGAGCACGAATCCCATAATTCGTGAAGGCTATGCATCGTCCCACCTTGACCCAATAAACAAACCAAATAATGCCAGCTGGACTCAATGACTCAATGTGATGCACAAGTAGATATTTACTTGACTAAACCAATTAAGAACCGAATTCGACAAGAGCGAACTCGACCAACCAAGTAGGGTATTAATCTCTACTATAAAATCATATCAAGGCAATTAAATTGCACAAAACCAACCTTTCATAAAAACTTGTTATAAACAATCAAACCAATCTCATACTTGAGTAAACCAAATCAAACGGTGTCCAAACTTCGTAGGGATTGAAACTAGAGTTCAACACGTTCAAATATTCCCTAGAGTCGACTCTGTTGAGTCTTTGCTCTAAATTCCCAAATTTGGAGAAATTGAAGCTATGTGCTTCATAACCCAACCTAGGTCATTTCTAGGTTCAACAAGGTATTAAATTCACCAAGGCAATGCAAAGTGATTCATGTATATCATAGAGTCCAAAATTTAGGATAGAACACATAACACTTTCACAACATTTCAAGAAGGCATAAACTAGGGCATTCATATATATCAATACTTCCATCACAAATATAATACATGACTTTAACATGTTCAAAACCTTAAATAGACAAGATGGAAGAGTATTATAAACATTCATAGGTAAGAAACCAACCTATACATGCTCCTAACAAGATCAAAATCTCAACATACAAGAAGATAGCATAGGAAGCATACATGTGCCCTCATTGACCTCAACCACCATAGGCTTTGTTTCCTTAGGGTCAATGAGAACTAAAGGAAGAAGAAGAAGAAAGTAACTTACAAGTTATACACCAAAGAAAGCAAATGAAGAAACCAATCGGATGGAAATGCTCCTCTTCTTGAGCTCTACAACTTTAATGAAGGTAGCTTGGGCAAATGATGAATGGATGATGAAGACCAAGGGATTAACTCCAAGAATCCATGGAAGAGTTAGAGAGAAGATGAAATTCGTTTTTGGAAGAGTGAGGGTGAGAATGAGAGTCAAAAATCTGAAATGTGGTTTATATTGGTCTAATTCTTGAGTGGGACAAGTGTCAACAACTTGTGGTCCCTTTTTAAATCTGATTTGTGGCTTAATTGGTCACTAATGGACTCTTAACTCATCATTAAAAACTAGTTAGGGATGTTAGGACTTAAGTTGGAAGGGTTAGGGAGGTTTAGGATAGGTTTAGATATGGGTTCAAGGGGTACAAATCGTCCAATTCCGAAACAGGAGAAAATAATCCCGTAACAGGACAGCAGGTGAGGCGGGCGCCTCACCCAAGGCCGCCTCAACTGCGAGGGCCATCCTCAAGTTCAGACCACTCTCCATTTGCTCCCTGCATTTGAGGCGGGCGCCTCACCAGGTGCCATGCGGCCGCCTCGGCTCAGAACCTCTAAAACTTGGTCTAAACTTGATCTAAATGGTCCTAAACTGGTCCCAAACTTTTGGGCAACCATTCTAAGGTCTAACCCTACTCAAAACAAGTCGGAAACGCACCCGAACAACCCCCGGAACAAGATGGAACAAGGTTCAAACCACGCGACGAATGAACAACGAATCAAACTACAACCAAACACCAATCAAACTAGGATATCTTGGACATGAAAAAGGTTTGTTTCAACATGATTAAGACCTGAATATAAAGCCAAGAACTCAACGAACACTTCGTACGTCGAAATAGAAGCAAATACGAGCAACGAGAGGAATCGATAAGGCCAAATTCAACGCGATTAAACCGGCGATTCAATAAACAAGTTTATATGATTCAAAACATGTTATGGACTTCTAGAATGATCTATGAATGATTCTAAGACGTTTATATATCAAGTAAACATGCTCACAATCAACCAAGAAAGTATAAAGACAAGCATAGAATGCACATGCAAGATTATGGGGCGTTACACTCTCCCCTCCTTTAGGAATTTAGTCCCTAAATTCTTACCAAGTTCGTCAAACAAATGTGGATGCTTCTCGCGCATCTCCGCTTCCGTTTCCCAAGTCGCTTCTTCAATGTTGTGGTTCCTCCAAAGAACTTTGACTAAGGGAGTTCTCTTGGTTCGTAGAACTTGCTCTTTGGTATCCAAAATCTTCACGGGCTTTTCAACGTATGACATATCCGGCTCAAACGTGATCTCTTCATACTCGAGTACATGGGACTCATCTTTCAAATACTTTCGCAACATGGAAACATGGAATACATTATGAGTCTCCGAAAGTGAAGGTGGCAATGCAATACGATACGCCAAAGACCCAACTCTCTCCAGAATCTCGAACGGACCAATGTACCTCGGTGTAAGCTTCCCTTTCTTGCCGAATCTCTTAGTACCTCTCCTCGGTGTTACCTTCAAGAACACGTAATCACCCACTTGGAACTCAAGATCCCATCTTCGATTGTCCGCGTAACTCTTTTGTCGACTTTGAGCGGTGCGCAATCGATCTCTAATCAACTTCACGCTCTCAACCATTGCACTAACTTCGGAACCCCAAAGTTTCGCCTCTCCAACTTCATCCCAACAAATTGGCGATCTACACTTACGCCCATACAAAGCTTCATACGGCGCCATCTTGATACTCGTGATAGGCTGTTATTATCATAAACTTCGGCTAAAGGTAAATGAGAATCGGCTTCCCTTGAAATCCGCGGCACAAGCTCGCAGCATATCCTCCAAAATCTGAATCAATCGCTCGGTGGCCATCCGTTTGCGGATGAAAAGAAAATGCTATCTTGAAGTCTAATCTGGTCCCCAAAGCTTCCGCAACGCAACGACTTCCAAAATCTAGATGTGAACCTCGGATCTCTATCGGACACAATACTCAGTGCGCCATGAAGTCTCACGATCTCTCGAATATACAATCTTTGCTAAGCGGAGTCAACGAATAAGTGATAGCTATCGGAATGAAGTGTGCGGACTTAGTCAATCATCGATTATAACCCAAGCGCATTAAACCCTCTCCGTGCGTGGTAACCTGTCACAAAATCCATAGTAATGAACTCCCATTTCCACTCAGAATCTCAAGTGGTTTGTAGAAATCCATGAGCCTCGTGCTCGACCTTAACTGGCGACAAGTCAAACACTTTGACACATACTCATAATCTCTCTCTTCATACCTTTCCACCAAAGCTGTCTTTTCAAATCTAAGTACATCTTCGTGCTCCCGGGTGAATGGTATACTTCGTTTTATGAGCCTCATCAGAACCAACCTCTTCAATTAGGAACACAAATCCTACCTCGAAATGTCAAAGTACCCTCATTATTAATCACGAAATCGGGCGATACATTCTCAACCAACCCATCAATAATTTTCTTCAACTCCGGATCATTCCCTCTTCTCTAATTTTCCCAAACAAGGCGTGCTTGCAGAACATTCTTGAAAATTACACCTCTATCATAAACACTAGGACTCCAATCTCGTAAATCCTCCAACATCTTCCATTCCTTAACCATCATACACGACATATGAACCTTCCTACTCAAGGCATCCGCTACTACATTTACCTTCCCGGATGGTATAAAATAGTGCAATCATGATCCTTTAATTTTTCCATCCATCTTCTTTTGTCTCATGTTTAATTCTTTTGAGAGAACAAGTATTTCAAACTTTTGTGGTCGGTGAAGATCTCAAACTTAGACCCATACAAGTAATGTTTCCATTTATGCAACGAAAATAATCGCAGCCAACTCCATATCGGTGTCGGGTAATTACGTTCGTGAATAGACAACTTCCTCGATGCAGGCGATAACTCTTCCATTCTGCATCAAAACACAACCCAAACCTTCCTTAGAAGCATCGGCTAGATCACTTAAATTATCTCTCCACTTGGCAAAGCCAAAATAGGTGCCGATGTCAGCGACTCTTAAGCTCTTGGAAACTAGACTCACGTTTCTCATTTTCGCCCAAACAAAACGGCACATTCTTCTCTCGTGTCAACCTCGTCATAGGAGTTACAATCCTAGAAAACCCTCAATAAATCTTCGGTAATAACCCGCTAACCCAAGAAACTCCGAACCTCATTAAGCGAACTAGGCTCTTCCAATTCGTCCGCTTCAATCTTAGACTCCGGATCAACGGCTATCCTAGGCGCTAGAAGCGATATTCCCTAAGAAAGATACTTCCTCGAGGCAAAAGGCACATTTGCTAAACTTTGCATAAAGGCGCTTCTCCCGAAGAATAGACAACACAACCCTCGAAGTGTTTCTCATGCTCCTCCCGAGATTTGAATATACTAGGATATCATCGATAAGACTACAACAAAAGCAATCAAGATAGCTGTGAAAGACACGGTTCATCAAATCCATAAACACCGGTGCATGTGCATTCGTCAACAACGGCATCACCACGAATTCAAAATGCCCATATCTAGTGCGAAAAAGCCGTCTTCTGAATGTCTTCCTCTCTAACCTTCAATTGTAGTAACCCCATCTCAAATCAAGCTTAAGAGACGATTGACCTGCAACCGGTCAAAAAGATCATCACCTTATTCATTCTCGGTCTATAAATAGCATAGCTCCCATCTTTCTTCCTCACAAATAAGGCCAGTGCGCCCCGAGGCGACACACTTGTTTAACAAAACCAATCTCTAGGAGTTCTTGCAGCTGGGTTTTCAACTCCCAAGCTCACGGGTGCCATCTATATGGTGCCTTAGAAATCGGTGAAGTCCCGGAATAAGCTCAATCAAAATTCTAGTTCTCTATCGGGTGGCATAGCATGATCGGTAGAAAACACGTCGGGAAATTCACATACTACAGGAACCTCTTCTAAGTTAGGCGAAGACTTCCTCTTATCAACTACGCATGCAAGATAACGTTTTACCACCAGAGACAGTAATTTTCTAGCCCTTAGGCGGAAATAAAATGCACGTCACTCGAAGCATGATCACCACAAAAGTAAGCTTCGAGGCACACGGCATATAAAAAGTAACCCGCTTTACATGGCGTCAACTATAGCATGATAAGCACATAACAGTCCATGCAGAATCACATCAAAATCACGTATAGGGAGAACTACCAAGTCGCATGCAAAGTGTGGTCACCCACAAAACATCACAAGATTTAAACACTTGAGGGCGAGCATATATTCCCCGGCGGGGTAGACACTTCAAGCAAATATGGCAAAGATTGAGGCAAAGCATGAGATTCTCAATAAAGTGTGAAGCAACATAAGAATCACGAAGACCACGGATCTATGAGAACTCGAGCCTTATGATCGAATATAGAAAGAGTACCTCCTATCACGGTAGTAGACCCCGAACCTCGTTGATCAAGCGCTTGAAACCTGACCTTGAACTTTTGGTTTAGTCCCGTCTCTCTTAGTGATTGTTGTCTGCAGGTGACTAGCCTTAAACTTGGACAGTCCTTCTTCATGTGAGTTCCATCTCATGAATGAAAACACTTCCCATTTTCCCCAGCACCTATCAGTATTGTGCCGGACCTCGCGAGCGAACAAATCATAACCCACTGCGACCACTTGCAGATGAAGAAGTATTATTACCTTGTTTCCCAGGCGTGGCCTACCCTCCGACTTCTCTATCACGGTTCCCTTGATAACCCCTTACATTACCGTTGTTTCTTTCTGAGTAGTGCATGGGTGCACTACTAGCATTATTCTTGACTCGGTGTTCCTCAATATCTTGCTCAATCTCATAAGCCCTATCAACTCGCAGTCCGATAATCGGTGAGCTTAAGCGCTAGAATCGCTTTCTAAACTCGCTCTAACCCCTTCACAAACTTGTGTGTTCTCCGTGCCCGGAATCAGATACGCATAATATCGGCTCAATTACGTGAACTTTGCGTAATACTCCTTCGTCATGCTACCTTGCTCGAGATCATAGAACTCCTTCCTCTTTGGTTGCGAACTACGTCCCACATATTCATTCTTAAACTCTCTTTGAAATTAGCCCACGTAATGGGAACTTGTTGCATCTCCCAACTCTCCTTCAACACACCCACCAATGTTCGGCTCCCCTTAAACTTAAAGGTTGCTAACATAACTCTTTCTTCGTCAAGACACCCCAACATGGACAATACTTTGATCATTTCCTCCATCCATAACTCTGGCCTCCCTGGCGGTTTCTGGTTTCCCCAAGAAACGCACTAGGCTTTAACTTAAGAAATCTCTCAAGAGAGTAGTGTCGGTCCTGGTCTCTGGTGGTGGAGGTGGTGGTGGTGCGCTTCCTCCTCTCGCTCGACCTCCGGCCCGCCTACACTTAAAATCCAATAATCCGCGATGTAGTTCAGCCATATCCCGAACTACCTGGATCCTCCGTGGCGTACCTCTACTTGAGTTCAACCGAACTCTCCTCGGGTCTACCTCTCCTGATTAACCATCTGACTCTACAAGAATTCACTCGACGTTAGAATCATCACACATTTAACCAACCCAACTAGGCCATGGAACCTATCCTGGCCGACAGCTAACCTATAGCTCTGATACCAACTGTGACGACCCGACCCGGACCCCAATGCGAGATCCCGAGTCGCGCCGTCCAAATAAACAAATTACACAAGCATGCATAAGTAGGATTATAAAATTCATGTGGCGCAACATCGCATACGAACAACAACTCGGCTACACTTGGCCTGAAAAGCAACTAAAAGTAAACAAGTCTTCGGCGGACGTTACCGGAACCCAACAACTACTCCTACAATATTAACACATGCTTGAAAATAACCTCAACGGCCACAACATGCCGAGACAACAACAATAACAACAATTAAACGAGCTTTAGCGGAAGAAACCGTAGGAACCATACACATATAAACAAAGCCTCGACATATAAGTCGGCATACCAAAAGATTACAAGTGTTAAGTAGTTAAGTTACAACAACAACAAAACCCCAAGCCAAGTCTACATGACTTGCTTCCCAACGTCCTTTCCAAAATAAAAGGCTAATCAACAAGTCCAAAAGATCAACCTTGCGAATACAACAACCAAAAGTGGAATAAGCGAGTCTATCTCGTAACGTCTCCTCGGCTCGTATCTAAGGAAAGACAAAGCAAACAAATAGGGTAAGTCGAAAGACTTAGTAAGTTACTACAATGCATGTTCATGTTATAGCATGACATTTATCTCGATTATAATACATGATCATCGTCATATAGCACGTAGCACATTGTTCATATAAGTGCGGGAAATTAAATCATACAAGTAGGATATGATAGTCACGCCGCTTAAGTAGCTCTGCAATGAAACTTTATTATACTTTATCGTGCAACATTGATGCTCTGTGAATGCATCAACTTTTATCAAGTACCACTTGATCTAGATAACAAGCCAATGCGGCACTTAACTGATACGGCAAAGGGGCTACTTCCCATTGCGCCAACAATGGAGGTGTGTGTGAAGTCCCAGTGCGGCGACCATAGCGAGCACGAATCCCATAATTCGTGAAGGCTGTGCATCGCCCCACCTTGACCCAATAAACAAACCAAATAATGCCACTGGACTCGATGACTCAATGTGATGCACAAGTAGATATTTACTTGACTAAACCAATTAAGGACCGAATTCGACAAGAGCGAACTCGACCAACCAAGTAGGGTATTAATCTCTACTATAAAATCATATCAAGGCAATTAAATTGCACAAAACCAACCTTTCATAAAAACTTGTTATAAACAATCAAACCAATCTCATACTTGAGTAAACCAAATCAAACGGCGTCCAAACTTCGTAGGGATTGAAACTAGAGTTCAACACGTTCAAATATTCCCTAGAGTCGACTCTGTTGAGTCTTTGCTCTAAATTCCCAAATTTGGAGAAATTGAAGCTATGTGCTTCATAACCCAACCTAGGTCATTTCTAGGTTCAACAAGGTATTAAATTCACCAAGGCAATGCAAAGTGATTCATGTATATCATAGAGTCCAAAATTTAGGATAGAACACATAACACTTTCACAACATTTCAAGAAGGCATAAACTAGGGCATTCATATATATCAATACTTCCATCACAAATATAATACATGGCTTTAACATGTTCAAAACCTTAAATAGACAAGATGGAAGAGTATTATAAACATTCATAGGTAAGAAACCAACCTATACATGCTCCTAACAAGATCAAAATCTCAACATACAAGAAGATAGCATAGGAAGCATACATGTGCCCTCATTGACCTCAACCACCATAGGCTTTGTTTCCTTAGGGTCAATGAGAACTAAAGGAAGAAGAAGAAGAAAGTAACTTACAAGTTATACACCAAAGAAAGCAAATGAAGAAACCAATCGGATGGAAACGCTCCTCTTCTTGAGCTCTACAACTTTAATGAAGGTAGCTTGGGCAAATGATGAATGGATGATGAAGACCAAGGGATTAACTCCAAGAAGCCATGGAAGAGTTAGAGAGAAGATTAAATTCGTTTTTGGAAGAGTGAGGGTGAGAATGAGAGTCAAAAATCTGAAATGTGGTTTATATTGGTCTAATTCTTGAGTGGGACAAGTGTCAACAACTTGTGGTCCCTTTTTAAATCTGATTTGTGGCTTAATTGGTCACTAATGGACTCTTAACTCATCATTAAAAACTAGTTAGGGATGTTAGGACTTAAGTTGGAAGGGTTAGGGAGGTTTAGGATAGGTTTAGATATGGGTTCAAGGGGTACAATTCGTCCAATTCCGAAACAGGAGAAAATAATCCCGTAACAGACAGCCGGGTGAGGCGGGCGGCGGCCCATGGCCGCCTCAACTACTGAGGCCATCCTCAAGTTCAGACCACTCTCCATTTGCTCCCTGCATTTGAGGCGGGCGCCTCACCAGGTGCCATGCGGCCGCCTCGGCTCCAGAACCTCTAAAACTTGGTCTAAACTTGGTCTAAATGGTCCCAAACTTTTGGGCAACCATTCTAAGGTCTAACCCTACTCAAAACAAGTCGGAAACGCACCCGAACAACCCCCGGAACAAGATGGAACAAGGTTCAAACCACGCGACGAATGAACAACGAATCAAACTACAACCAAACACCAATCAAACTAGGATATCTTGGACATGAAAAAGGTTTGTTTCAACATGATTAAGACCTGAATATAAAGCCAAGAACTCAACGAACACTTCGTACGTCGAAATAGAAGCAAATACGAGCAACGAGAGGAATCGATAAGGCCAAATTCAACGCGATTAAACCGGCGATTCAATAAACAAGTTTATATGATTCAAAACATGTTATGGACTTCTAGAATGATCTATGAATGATTCTAAGACGTTTATATATCAAGTAAACATGCTCACAATCAACCAAGAAAGTATAAAGACAAGCATAGAATGCACATGCAAGATTATGGGGCGTTACACACTCTCTCTCTCTCTCTCTCTCTCTCTTCTCCCAGTTTCCAACAAGGCAGCGTCCAAGCGGTCTGGAGCAGTAGACATGGCGATTGGGTGAAGGCGGCTATGAACTGAGAAGAAGAAAAGGGCCGACTGGAGTAGGGGCAATTTGGCCGGAGAAAAAGCGGCTGGAGAGAGGATAAGAAACAGAGATGGAGGAGGCTGGCTGGTAAACAAGCAGGAGGGAGATGGATGACGGCCATGGAGAATCGTCGGAGAAGATGAAGGGGCACGAACAGGGGCGGGCTGTGAAGATGGCGGCTTGGTTTGTAGATGGTGTAGGAATCGCGGCTAGCCATGGTGGGTATGGAGGATTTGGTGAAGCCGACTGGGCTATGGCGAGAAGATGAAGAAGGCGGATATGGAGGATGAAGCCGGTTGCTTGGGAGACCTTCCATTACTAGGCAAAGGCAGATCTGGATTCATCTTCAAACTGGGCGAAGGGGGCGGAGATGGAGGGACTGCTTGGGGTTTTGATAAGGAAGTAAACTGGGTTTCGCCAGGCTGGGCATGGCAGAGAAGATGAAGGGGGCGGATATGGAGGATGAAGTCAGCTGTTTGGGATACCTTCCATTACTGGGCAAAGGCAGATTTGGGTTAATCTATCTGGGTTCATCTTCAAACTGGGCGAAGGGGGCGGAGATGGAGGGACTACTTGGGGTTTTGATAAGGAGGTAAACTGGGTTTCGCCAGGCCGGACATGGCAGAGAAGATGAAGGACGCGGGCTGTGGATGGAGAGTAAAGGCGGCCTAGAGCAGTAGACATGGCGGTTGGGTGAAGGCGGCTATGAACTAAGAAGAAGAAAAGGGCCGACTATAGTAGGGGCGATTTGGCCGGAGAAGAAGCGGTTTGAGAGAGGATAGGGAACAGAGATGGAGGAGGCCGGCTGGTAAAGAAGCAGGAGGGAGATGGATAGCGGCCATGGAAAATCGTCGGAGAAGATGAAGGGGCACGAACAGGGGCCGGCTGTGAAGATGGCGGCTGGGTTTGTAGATGGTGTAGGAATTGCGGCCAACCATGGTGGGTGTGGAGGATTTGGTGAAATCGGCTGGGCTATGGCGAGAAGATGAAGGGGGCGGATATGGAGGATGAAGACAGCTGTTTGGGAGACCTTCCATTACTGGGCAAAATAGGAAATTGACAAAAAATTAACATTCTGGACTAACGTCATCCAAAAAATGGGCACGCTTGTAATATAACAAAAGTAGGGTGGCCAAAATAGATGAACCAAAGTTTCGGTGGCTGAATTGCAAATAGGGGTAAAGTTGGGTGGCCCATTTGTGAGTTTTGCCTAAGAAAAAAAATGTTTTCATCTCTTTGAATGATTCGAAAGCCAAAAGGATCATTCATATCAAAAGCTTATCCCCTAAGGGGGTGGCCCAATGGTAGACATGTGACTTCACAAAGTGTGAGGTCTTAGGTTCGAAACCTTCCCATACCCCCATTAGGAGAAAAAAAAATCAAAAGCTTACCAGAATGACATTATAGCTAGAATGGTCAAAATGATGTTGTTTGGAATAACAAACATTGAATGTAGATAAAGGAGTGGCCGACAACCCCTTCTCATACCTTTCCACGTGGCACAATTTAGGTGATTCTGAGAATTTTTCTTTTTATCCAGTTTTGACTTATTTTTCACCTCAAAAAAAATATTATTTTTCGTTATTTTTAAAAGTATACACATTTTTATTTATAAATAGAGACTTGATTTGTAGTATTTAGATATCAACTCAATTTTCTACCTTTTTTTGGAATTTTCCTTTATTTTCTTTCCTCTTCCTCCCAAAATTTGATATTTTCAATTAACTATATATAGTTATTTCAAAAAATATATATTTAGTACTAATATTTTATTTAGTAGTTAATTATCAATATTACTATTATTATAATTTAGTTATTAATATTATTGTCATTATTGTTAATTGTTTTGTTATTATTGGCATTATTATTGTCATTTAGTTCATATAATTAGCATTGAATTAGTTCTTATTATTATTGTTGTTATTATCAATAGTAATATTATTGTTGTTATAATTATTATTATTGTACAATTTAAATTGTTATTATTATTGTTAATATTATTTTACTGTTAATTACTTAATCAATGACTTCATGTTTGTTCTCTGAAAAAGGAAAATTTTCTAAAAATCGAGATAATCAACCATCATCTACGTCAAATGAATCATTTACTCCACAAATTCCTCAACCAAACTCACAAAACCAACCATCAACTAACCAAAATCCTCCTCCATCGCAACAATTTCATAGTTTTCCAACTATTGGAGGAATTCCAAATTTTCAAACCCAATGTCATAATATACGGCAACACACATTTCCGTGGAATATTAATATTTGAAAAATATTATTATTAGACATTAATTTAATTTTGAATTTTGTAATTTATGCAATATAAAATTTATATTGCATAAAAAAATTATATATTAATATATATTCCCTCCATCCTGGATAAATGTAGTTGACAAAACAAAGGATTAAAAAATGTAATTAATGATGGACTGTAAAATATGTTATAACGATAATACCCATTACATACTCTCTTCTCTTTCATTAATTATGTACCCATTATACACGCACTCTCTCTAGAAGGAGCAATAATGATAATATTATATGAAGGGTATATTGAGAAAAACGGTAGAAAATTTGTACGTCTTTAAGAATATTAGTTGGGACATTCCAAAATAAGAATATTTGGGACGGTAGGAGTAATATATACATATATAATATAATTGAGATAAACATGGTGAGGTTTGTAAAGTTATTGAGTTTGTGCCACCGTTGGAAGGAGATTTTTTATTAGTTAGCTTAGAATAGCTTAAGAATGTTTGAAGTATTTATTTATTTTTAATGATGAGGATAGCTTGTGGAAACAACATTTACTCGTCCATTGTACTGCTCTACATGTATGGGTGCTGGCCATCTGTTTGATCCATCATTAACTCATCATCATGGAGGAAAGTGATTAAGCAATTGGATGATATTCCCTTCGTCCCTAAATTATCGTTTTGATGAACTTGACGCATAGTTTAAGAAAATACATTTGACTAGATTATTAATACTAATTTGATGTGTAGTTATTTTAAAATTCATGTGTATATGACTCATAATTAATGTAAAATGAAAAAGTAAGGATAAAGTAATAGAAGTGTTGTCATATATATATATATATAATCAGGATAGTCTATATAGGAAAAAATTCCGCTAAAACTTTGTTTCCTAAAATAGAAACTCCTATTAACAAGAAACAATTAATGAATTCTTTAATTAAATAATTCAAAAACTCCTTGAAACTTCCACCATGAATTATCTCAATTTGCACAGTTTTCTAATTTTCGATTGTATCAAATGGAAATGAATAAACACATTGTAAATAATGATTAATGAAAATGAATTAGTTTACAATCATTGTCTCCTTTTTCGTATTATTGTATATGATCAGCTACCTGCAACTGCAAGAAAAGATTAACCCATCAAATATTGTTTGACATTTTTTTTCACAATCTCCTTCCTCAACTAAACAGTGATTCTTCACAACATGAACTCATCAAATATTGAAATATTATACTAAAAAAGTCAAGTAAATCAAGAAATACCCAAAATTTGAAGACGTAAAAAAACCTTTGACAAATTAGAAGTAGTATGAAATAAAAATCACCTCACCGGAAAAAATTATCTTTCGAGAATTATAAATGATTAAAATAGTTCGAAATTTAACTAAAAATAAATAACAAAAATCGATGTATAAAAACTATTAACAAATTCGCAGTAAATCTAAATGCCAAAAATGTTTTTTATACAAAAAAAAATTAAACACAATGTTTTTATATGATTTTATTAGATCTGAATACTCCTCGAAACATTCATTATTTTTTTACAGCAAACTTTATCATTTACAATTGCGTCCCTTATAACATTAAATAGTCAAAACTCTATGAAACACACATCATACTATTAAACCCTAATTTTTTTTCTAAAAATTGACTTTATTTTCTTAGATATTAAATATACAAGTCTCTAATTTTTAAATCAAAACAAATCAATTTTTTTAATAGAAAGTAGTTACCTCCAACATTATATTTTCTTTATTTTTGAAATTTTATTTTTCTTCTTTATTTTGCTTGAGTATAAGTTAATTGAAAAAATATATGACGCACAAGTGTAAAACTAAATTAAAATTAAAGTTTCAAACAAAACAATTATTTTAAAATAAATAAAAAAAAACATGACAATAATTTAGACGCAAGGGAATATTACTAGACTCGTGCTCAGCTGGACTTAATCTATTTCTTTCCCAATGAGCTCCACTTTTCAGACCCTGTATTGTATTGACTACTACCACGTGTGCGTGCATAATTACTCACTTGTTTCTAATTGAATGTCAGTTTTCAAAAGATAAACATTGTTCTTTAATAACCATCCATTTTTATATGTATTTATTAATTGAGTAATGCTAGAGTCACTCAATGAGCACTTAAATTTATGCACCAAATGATGTGGTTTCCAATGTGTCATCTTATTTGACATTTTATGGGCTCCACTATAAATTAAAAAGTTATATTAACAATGACACATAAGATGCCACATCATTTGGTACCCAAAATTAAGTGTTATTAGAGTAGCCCTAGCATTGGGAAAGAATTTCATTTTTAACAAATATAATGTCCTAATGCTTAAAATACTCTGAAAGTCACTTCCTTAATTTAGTAAAAAATAAAATCATGCATTCTTTTGGGACGAGAGAGTAGTAAAATGATGATGCGGCACTCACATGTGCCCTAATGATATGATCATGCACATGCTACACATCCCTTCTATAAATTACACGTCGGTTTATTTTTCTAGATATTTTTTTATAAGTATAATTTTTTGTTGGTATAAGGATTGGAATCAAGAATCTCAAGGTCTTTACCTGAGTGCCTTTGTTATCTTTCCTACTCCTAAAGGTCAACTTATCAACAATAATTTCACTTAGATGAGGGTAATGTCCAGATATTTAACAGTTTAAGGACTTTTTTTTTCCAACCGCATAAATTTACTTTTATAAATTTGTTTCAATAATTTCTAATATTCGTCTTCCTCGAAATCTCTGTCTCAGACCACTTTGTCTTCCTCTTCGTCTCCCACTTTTACAATAAAAAATAGGAAAGACAAAACTCTCATATATGTAATCAAAAAATCGGGTTCTGCGAACAATGAATATGAAAAAGGATATATATGTTCAAGTATCTCTAAGGGCTCGTGGAGAATATGTTGTTGGCCCCCCTTTCCTTTCTTTGCTTCGAAATTTAAGGTACAAAACATTATTGATTCGTGTGGGGCTCAGATATATAAACCAATGACAAGATCAAACACTTGAATTCCAAATATTCTTTAATGATCACACCTCCAACAATCTCAACACCCTTTATACATCACTCTATGTCGATAAACCATATCATGCTGCACGGTCCCGGGTTCATTTTATTCCCAATCGTTTCCCCATCGATCTCTTCTATTTGTTTTCTTTTTCCTCTTATCAAACAATCTCACTCAATCGATGAAGAAGAGTTTAAACCAGTATCGTTTTGATTTACGATGCAACTATTTTAAAATTGTGATGCATCGAATTGGTATTAGAATGCATCATTTTTGTTCACGATGCAACTATTTTAGAATTACGATGCATCAATTTGGTATTAGAATACTAAAATAATTTTCGATTCACAAATTGAATTTACGATGCAGAAAAATCCCAATGCACAATTGGATTTGCAATGCAAAAACTGGAGTTGTGAATTTGAGCTACCATGCTAGTGATTTTCCTTTGATTTGTTCGATTACTGTGATTACGATTTTCTTTCAATAAGCTACTATGCTAGTGATTTTTCTTTGATTTGTTTGAATATTGTGATTATGATTTTCATTTTAATTCATTTGGTTTGTTTGAATACTATGATTAGTATTTTCATTGGCAAAACACACAAATGGGCCACCCAACTTTCCCACTTTTTGTAATTCGACCACCGAAAGTTTAAAATATCTATGTTGGTCACCCAACTTTTGTTTTTTTTGTAAACGTGCCCATTTTTTGGATGATGTTAGCCCATGACGTTAAATTTATGTCAATTGCCATTTTTACCCCTATAAAAAGGGTCAAACTTGTTTAGGAGTTACACGTGATCTTCATCTTCTCTAATCTAGTGAAAGAAAAAACCCAAAAACCCAAATTCACCTTCCATCTATTTTCTCTCTCCATCTCTTTTCTCTTCTTACCATTCTACATTTCATCTCTTCTCTCTCTCTCTCCATCTTTTCTCCCTTCTTTCCCCACCACCAAAAGCCTAACTCTACAACCATGCCCGCCCCACCTATCTGCAACCTCGCAACATTTAAAATTCAAATTGCTTATGTTGGGCAAGAAACAAACCCTAGACAATGAAAATGAAAACTCAGTTCAAAAAAAAAAAAAAAAAAAAAAAAAAACTTTACAAATATCCAAAACCCATAAAAATTCCCCAAAACCCAGTATTAGACCGAGGGCTTAATTGGAGACTCTGGATCTTCTACGGTTTCCCTCGACGGAGATCGTCATTGTCCATACACTGGATTGGTGGCCTCCAGAGCGAGCTCGCAGCGGCGATCTGAGAATGGGTGGGTCTCGATAGGGATCGATTCATCTAAGGCTTTGTTGACAGAGTTAGTCTTGTCAAACATGTAAGCTTTGAATCGAAAGTGGGCTGAGTCTGTTGGAAATAGGAAGGCGGTGATGTTGTTGATGCTGAAGAAGAAGAAATCGAAACCGGGTCTGGGTGAGGAGAAGTCGGATCTGGAAGTGGTTTTGACAGACGGAGATGAAGATTCACTGGAGAAGAAAGAAGGATAAAGAGAGAAATCGGGGAAGGAGAAGCAGGCTCGCTGGATCTGAAGCAGGGGCGATAATTATGATGGATGATGGCAGAGACGGGTTCCGGCACTGTAGAAGAGAAGGAGTCGGCCGAAGTTTCTGTTAGATGAACCCAGATGGTTGTTGTGTTTTCTCTCCTTTTTTTAATATAATATAAATTTCTCACCAGACGGAGATGAAGATTCACTGTAAAAGTCATAAATTTCTTTTTCATCAAAATGTTATCGTGTCTACTTCCCCGCTTCAAACTATTTACACATATGTTTAGACCTCCCCCATTTATTTTGTTAATGGGTTCAAGTATTACGTGATCTTTGTTGATCACTTCACACACTTCATATAGCTCAACCCTGTCAAACGCAAGTATGATGTAGCCACTATCTGTCCCTGTTTTAAAGCCCTGGTCGAAAACTTCTTCAAAATGACCATTGTCACTCTTTACTCGGACAATGGTGGCAAGTACACTGGACTTGCCCAGGACACTGCTTGGCCGTTTACCTGTCCGCTAACGGCATCTCCCATCTTACCTCGCCACCCCACACTCAGGAACACAATGGGTTCTCGAAACATCGTCACTGTCACATTGTTGAGACTAGTCTCTCCCTTCTCTCTTAAGCATCTCTTCTGTATCCATTCTGGTCGTTTGTGTTTCAAACAACAACCTATCTAATAAATCGGCTACCCACACCAACTCTGAAACAACTCTCAGCCTATCAGAAACTATTCAGGTCTCCTCCCAACTACTCCAAACTTCGTGCCTTTGGTTGTCTCATTACCACTTGGCCGCCCTACTCAAGCACAAACTCGCTGCTTGCTCCTCTCCATGTGTCTTCCTTAACTACTCGCTCATTTAAAGTGTCTATTTGTGCAATGACCCTATCATAACTAAACTCTTTATGTCGCGTCATGTTGGGTTTGTTGAGTATGAATTTCCCATGGCCAAAGTCGATCTTCATCTTGCTCGCCCGGATGCTTCCACTCGTGCTACCTGGTTTCCCCATGAAACTCTCTCGACTTCATACACACCTTCCGCTGCCCGCCCGAGTGACTCCACGCAAGTTGCTCCTAGCACTAACCAAAACGTGGTTGATCTCTGCTTCCCCGTACACCAACCTCACCCAGCAAGTACTATGCCCGTTCTCAGTAATATGCCCACTTCCAACCCTGTGGATACCGCTTAAGCCTCCTCAACAATAAGCAACCTCCCCGTCGTCCCCGAGGACAACTCTATACCCGCTGTGAGCTCATTCTTGGCCCCTTGCCACCTAGCCGAGGAAAATTCAATGCTTGCTGAGACCGAGGACAATCCAGTACCTGCTGCCTAGTTCCAATGCCCGCTACTCATGTTCCTGTGCCCGCTGCTACTGGTACCTCAACCATTATTACTCGGTCAAAGAATAATATTTACAAGCCACTCACCAAATTCAGTCTCTCGGCTTACCTAGCTGTGGACAGCGAACCTACATGTGTCACACAAACTCTTAAAGATGTCAGGTGGCGCCACTAGGCCATGTCTGAAGAGTATGATGCTCTAGCTCGCAATCGTACTTGGGATCTGGTTCCATCAGTTGGGTTCGTAATGTTGTTGGGTGCAAATGGATCTTCCGCATTAAACGGCATACAGATGGCACCATTGACTGCTACAAAGCTCGTCTCGTTGCCAAGGGGTTTCACCAACGACCAGAGGTTGACTACCATGAGACATTCAACCCGGTGGTTAACTCCACCACAGTAGTTCGACTAGTTCTCTCCCTGACCATCTGCCGAGGATGGGCTATTCGACAGCTCGATATGAACAACGTCTTTCTCCAAGGCACTCTCTTCGAGGAGGTTTTCATGGCTCAAACTCAAGTCTTCATCGATAAAGACAACCATCAGCATGTTTGTCGACTTCACAAGGCTATCTATGGTCTCAATCAGGCTCCCCGAGCATGGTACAATAAGCTGCGACAGTTTCTTCTCGCCTTTGAGTTCAAAAACTCTGGGTCGACACTTCGTTGTTTATACTTAATGAAGGGGGCACTACTATATATCTCCTTGTCTATGTGGATGACATCATCATCACCGAACCAGTCTACTGCTGTTCGGACCTTCATCTCCTTGACCTTGGTTCCCTTCACTATTTCCTTGGTGTAGAAGTTGTTGATCGACCAAGTGGTCTCCTACTCTCCCAACACGGTTACATTAGAGATCTGCTCACACGTATGGGCATAACAAATGCTCGCCCAATGGCTATTCCCCTCGCTACCTCGCCTACTCTGACACTCTAGTCAGGCACTGCCGACCCTATAGAGTTTCGAGCTGTGATCGGGAGTCTTCAGTATCTTTCCCTTACTCGCCATGATGTTGCTTATGCGGTCAATAAAGTCTATCAGCTTATGCATAGGTCGACCACCGAGCACTGGAATGCGGCCAAACGGGTTCTCTGCTATCTATGTGGATCCATTGATACTGATCTAATTCATCGACAGTCTCCTCTTAGCTCTTCATGCCTTCACTAATGCCGACTGGATGGGTAACAAAGATGACTATACATCCACTTGTGCCTATGTAGTCTACCTTGGCCGTAACCTGATCTCGTGGAACTCCAAGAAGCAACGCATTGTTGCTCACTCCACTCCCCGACTGAGGTTGAATATCGGGGCTACTGCTGCTGAGGTTCGTTGGATCTCATCCCTTCTTGGCGAGCTGGCCTTGCTTCCTCGTGTTATCTATTGTGACAATGTGGGTGCCACTAGTCTTTACTCCAACTCGGTCTTTCCTACTCGCATGAAGCATGTGGCCCTTGATTTTCATTTCATTCGCCAACAGGTCCAAGATAGGTAGTTTCAGGTTTCTCATGTCTCCTCGATCGACCAGCCGACCGATGCACTTACTAAGCCGCTTGCTCGCCAGCGGCTTCAGCACTTACTTCACAAGATTGGTCTCTCCTCATGGTCATCCATCTTGCGGGAGCATATTAGAGAATAATGTTTATTATTATTGTAATTATTGTTTAGTGGTAATTACCTTGTATATGTTCCCTTCCTTGTATAATTCTTTCCTTAGTATAACTCCTTCCTTGTAAAGGATTCATGTAACCCTAATCCTAGTGTAACTCTAATTGTAGCTCCCTATATAAATAGGTGATTTTATCAATGGAAATGTTATGCCATTATTCATAATTATTGCGAATTTTTACAAAACCAATGTTAAAACTCGAATATAAGCTAGTCGTGACCACTAAGTGGCGGTTGAAGCTCTCCCATCAAGTATTTGCGCTGCTTCACAAGATCAGTCAATACTCTATAGAGCCATATTGTATTTAAATCAGGTCGTCTTTCTCTTATTTTCCATCTTTTGAGCTGACTAAGAACATAACTCAGCATAAGGGGGAAAAACATCCCACCAACTGTTTTGCGTTAAGAGATGATCAGAAATTGATAGTTTGATCACGGCACTACATTACAACAGTGGTCATGGCCCCTTTTGAGGTTCCTCCACAAGCATTTGTTCAACCTTCTCCAAACTCAAGATTTAACAGGTATAATGATTTGACATGTGACCCATAAATTATAAGTATCACTCATATGAAGCAACAAATCAGTATCACCAGGATTCAACCAAATTCTTTAACTCGAGCTCCATTTTCGACATAGAGAGTGAACCTTGGCAAGAGAAGCCATATAATCATCAGCCCTGAGATATAGTGGCAGTCAGATAATGGAACAGGCACCGATAAGTTTTTTTTTTTTTTTCATTGTCTATTTGATGTGGAATACTAGTCATTGACTTAATCCAAAGTGCAAACCTTAGTCCATAAGGAGATAGACATGCTGCAGTTATGTGACGTTTAGCCCCATCTAATTCCTTCTGCACAGGAGATTGCAAGGCAATGGTCATGCATCCCCAGGTAATTGCGAGCACAACTTAGGTTGAGAGAGTTAAATTTCCTGCTAGCAATCTCAAAAATAGAAATTATACATTATAGAGTCGTACCCTCCCATTATTTTATAACTTGCAAGTCACGTAAGTTCTCTCATAGAAGGCTTAAGAGATATAAATCGGCAGGACCTTCAACCTAGTAGCCTAGGCTTTTGGGTCCAGTGGAGATTCTAAAATGTGCATTAAGGTTTTAATTATAGGCTTCCTGCCATCAAAAAGGAGTACCAGAAATATGGCTAATTATTCAAGAAAATGATCCAAGCAAATGTGAACTTCACTCCACTATCAGGGGAATATTGCTGATCCCAAGAATAACAATTCATAAGTCATAACAACAGAAGCTGAAAACGCACCTGAGATTCATAATAAAGGCCAGCATATAAGGAAGCATAGAAATATTCATGTTCTCGTCCATTGGCAAATGCAGCAGCGAGCTGTTCAGTGAAATTACTTTCTTTAGTCAAAATGCATGACCTTGGAAATTACATGTAACTGCAGATAACTAGTATTTAAATGAAAAAAGTTGGGGGGAGGAAAACCTAATGCATAGAATCAGAGTCACAAATTAATTGATCAGAATTACTTCTGAGTTTGAATTCATCTCCCTAAAGACTCGGCTCAGTGGATAATAAACGAGCTACGGTCAAGCTCTATTCTAGAGCCATCCATGATGGTTCATATTACTATTTAGGTATTTAATTATATTCATGCCAAAAGTTAAGATTTCCGATGCAGTTTGTTAGAGTTATCATATTCTAATTTAATTTGATAATTGTGTACACCATGTAACGCAAATCTGATAATCATCATACGTCAAAAATCATGTTTCATTCCAATGATGCTACTAAAAGTAATGTAATTCTGACAATCATCACACATGCAAAATCAAATTTTATACTAATGATGCTACTTAAAGTAATGTGATTATGATAATCATCAACGTCAGAGCAGGACACCTTGAACTGCAGAAAATGGCACAAACATTTTAATGGAAGGAATACCAGCTCTAGTGATCGGTAGTTCAACTATATCTAGAGTAGACACAAAGTAATGAATAACTAAAGACTTAATAATGTAAAGAGAGCTGATAGAATTTGGTGAAGAGATTAATGTGAACCGATTTAAATGGCGGAGCCAGTGCATTACCCATATGGATTAGCCAAGATTCCTTGAACAGAAGGTAGAGCCTAGAGGGATGAGGTAACATTCTTCAGCTATCATCAGTGAAAGGTGCGTTAGGTACTCAACAATGGTCATTCCTTTCCATGCTATTTTAAGTACAAATTTCGTTCCAAAATAGTTCAATTCGCATGGAAAGGAATCACAATTTGTTGCATACCAAACGAGCACTAAATACTCCCTCTGTTCCCAAATAATCGTCATGTTTGACCCGGCACACTGTTTAAGAAAAACTAATTGAATCTAATATAAATATTGGTATAATGTGTACTTTCCTTTAAAGTCGTTGTGCATACTGCATGTGGTCATAGTTAACGTAGGAAGAAAAAGTAAGGGTAAAGTGATAAAAGTGTTTTCCCAATAAAGAATGTTTTTAGACGGGTCAATTTTTTTTGGAACGGACAAAAAAGGGAACGATAATTATTTAGGAACGGAGGTAGTAGTAAATAGAAATGATAATTTATTGGCATATGGAAGTAAACTAATGCCTCTTAAGAAGCTCAATTGATGACAGGAATTATCAAGTTAGAAACATCAATTCTAACCTTTTCAGGATCACCACCATCCTTAAACATGTTATAGGCTTCCCTCATCACAGGTCTTGAATCTTTGCCGACCTGCAGTCCAATAGGTAAGAATTGTGTACTGATCTTTTCATGCTATCACGGGTGGCCAGTACCCACTCATAAAATTGGCCTGAAAATTAGTTGAGAATGTTGTATTCATATTCTTAAGAGGTAGTAGGGAACTTGAATTAACTCATAACTGAATGTGACATCTTACATCTTAAATCTTTAACGTGACGCCGCTAAATCGGTCTGATTTGTAACTATAGTATTCCATGGAGGGAAGTTAGTTATGTTAGTGTCATTAGCAAGATGTCTCATAGAGTAGACGAACCATATACATAGATACTCCCTCCGTTCCACTCAAGAAATCCTACTTTGTATTTTGGGATGTTTCACTAGAGTGTCCTGCTTAATAAAGTTAAGCTAATACTTTTAAGAGTTCCCGAAAAGGATTAAATTAGAAAAATTATTTTAATTCTTAATACTAAGGATATTTGTGGAAAATAGTTTCGAACTGTAAATGCTTGGCTTTCATGTGTGGACTCTATGAGCGGTGTGGAGGGAGTGAAGTACCATTGCATTGTTTTATACGGAAGTTTAAGGAAGAAATAACAAAAAAGAACTTGAAAGAGTTTAATTGCAACCCTTTCCTCCTCATAATTCAATGAGGTTGGTGTACATACAAGCAATTGAATTACCTCGAGAAAGCGTCTTCTCGCTTCATCAGATCCATATAATTGAGCTTCACAAAGGAAGCACCATATTGACTCCTCTGTATCATTTGGGTTTTGTGCAACATCTATTCGAAATTGCTCTGCCCCTTCCTCAAACCTATGAAGATACATCAACTTCAATGCCAACATAATTATTACAAAAAGCAAGCAACTCCAGGAACAAAAATTGACATTACCTATCAACATAGTATAGTGAGAGGCCCCTCTGCCAAAGATCTGTTACCCACAAACGAGGTTCAAGATTACTAAAATACCCAAATCTAAAAAACCGAGCTTTATCATTGATTTTTGATTTCATAAACCTACTGCTTATAAGTTATTGCATGATCAACCGAGCTTTACATAGTTGAAACGACCAATTCTAGAGGATGAAAATGCTGATGTGGTGTTTGGAAGGTTGAAATTCAAGTACTGGAGATTGATTTGAGTCCTTTTGAAAACAAAGTTTCTTTTCTTGTAAATCCATCTGGGTAACGTTTTAAGATTCCAAGCTAAAATTAAAGCATAAAAGAAAAGTGAACGAGTTATTGATGTTCTACACTGAAATCTAAATGAAACAGATTCCATATATTTCAAGGGTCTATAACCAATAATTTTCATCACAACAATGTCCTTAGATTGTTCAACGAGGACAATTTTGGTAGAAAAATATAGGAGGAACTCACATGCCTTTTGACGAGGATCAAGCTCAATTGCTTTATCAAACTCCACAATAGACCCCGAAACATCACCCTTCATTAGCACAAAATCCCGAACGTTAACAATAACCAAAAAATAAAATAAAATTATACGCATATGAATATAACTCCGGATTGAGTAATTGTTTTCAAATTTAAACAAAATTATGATTCCACTTGAAGAATCATAGAATTTTATGAGTTCAGAAATTTACACTTGATCACATTTAACTTTTAAATATAGGAAACTATTTCAAAGCTTAGAATTAAGGATAGTTAGGAAAAATAGAAGTTCAGAGAATTGTGGAAAGAGGAGAGAATGAGTTCTGACCTGTCTGAAGAGAGTCATTCCCCTACGAATTGCAAGCAGGGCTTCGCGAGTCGAATTTCCACCTGTAATGGCATCCCAAAGTCCTGAAACTGACGGAGGCGTAGAATTTCTGGTGGGTATGAATGATGGATTTAGTGAATTAGGGTTTGGGAAGGGTGGTGTAGCCGAAGAATTGTGAGATATTTGGGGGTTTGACTTTGAGTGACATCAGGGGAGAAAGTTAAGGAAGACTGGTGAAATGAGGTAATGCCCTGGATTACCGCCATTTGAATAAGCAAAGAGCTCCTGACTCCTGAGGGAGAGAGAGAGGAGGGAGAAACAGGATCTTACTAGTGAGGATAAAGTAACTACTTAAGGCGCCAAATGTAACGGCCTTGGTTGGCTGCTGCTTGTTTATTATTGTTCATTTTTAGGTGCCCTTATAGTATTAATCAGCATTAAGAAAAAATATTTT